>VZSC01005870.1:170713-238253 GCA_013398225.1 Steatornis caripensis | reverse complement strand
GCTGTGTCTGCTCCCAGCTTCTTGTAGAGATGAAGCTGGAAGGACAGGGGCAGTATGAGAAACTGAAAAAGTCCTTGGCTTAATGTCAGCATTGCTTGGCGACAACTGAAACATCAGTGTGTTATCAACATTATTCTCAGCACAAATTCAAAACATAGCCCTGTACTAGCTACTATGAAGAAAATTAACTTTATCCGAGCTCAAACCAGCACAACATGACACCCGCTATGGCCCTTGCCTACGCCACGTGATGGGAAAGCGGCTACCAGGCTCCTGCCCAAGTTTTGGACTTGCAGAGGAGGGATTTTGGTAGTGCTGGTGCCCAGGATGTGCTTTGCAGCCCAGTACAAGTGGGGAGCAGGGGGTTGTCATGGGGCAATGGGTGCTGATGAAGGAGGTGGGTGACAAGGGGTGGGGGCCGAGGTGGCTGGAGAAGCCATGGCAGCAGATGGGGCATCCTGGTGAGGACTTGTTGGTCCTGCATGGTTTCTACTGGTTTCTAAGGCATGTTCCAGGCTCAGCCGGTGTCCTGGGCACTACGGGCTACTATTGTAGGGTGAAAATTCCCACCCCTCTTGTTCAAGTCCTTGACCACTAAATTTCTGAGCATTCAAGGCAAAAGCAAGCGTAAGTGAAGTCTATGTATACAGGGGAAACTTTGTGAATTCACACTAACAGCTGAGGATGCCTTACAGCCCTTCTGACACTGAGTGACTGGATAAACAGGAAAAAATAAGCGATGACACATCATAAAATGGACTTTTATTCCTCTTATTTTTACAGCTGCAGTTCAGTGTACTCGCTTATGAGTGAGGCAGTCAAGCGATGTAGTATATTAATATGCTACATTTCTAAACAAACCAACATTTATGTGTAGTATGTGAATATAGATACTAAACATATACATGCTGTAATATAGATGGACTAGATATATATCCTTCATTATAATATATATATGATTGCGATATATTTATACAGGAAAAAAGTAATGAAAATGTAGCTAAGTAGGACAGAACTGCAGGATGACTGTTTTTCTAAGACCTTGGGTAAAGATGAACAGCTTCTGCTAGAGCAAAATTTTGGAATAGCTGCAACATTTAAGGCCAGATTCTGACTGCTGAAGTCAAATAGTAGCAAGCACTGAGTGCTTATTAGGTCCGGGCTCGCTTATTATGGCTATAAAGTATGCAAATTTTATTAATCTATAGGTTCACTCTCTGAAGTAAAATCCTAGCTACTTCATTGCTGCAGAGACTCAGAGGTGAACTGCCATTTTGTGATTACCGTGATAATTTCTGTCTGGTAGATGGAGGGAGAAGGAGAGATGAAAACCCTAGAAATGCCTTGCATCACTAAGACCCCAATTCTTTGTTTTCAGTTTATGTTCCGCAGGTGAACTAGGCTTGCCCTAGAGCCGAAACATCAGATAGAAATCTGGGTGGGAGATGCCACAGAAGATAAGGTGATCTGAGTCTGAAGCTTACTTCACTTGCACCTCTAGTGAAAAAACACACTAACTCCCACTGTTTCCAGAGCAAGGCTCCTTTGAGGGCTAGTCTTCCGGTATTGCTAGAGAAGGGGCTGCTGAAAAACTGGCCTGCATAATTTTAAAAAACCCACTATCTATGCTCCTCTGAAGCAAGAATTTTCTGCTCAGAGCCCTCAGTTCCTGTATTTTCACATACCAGCTCTATTTGGTATTTTTTCTTAAGTATACGGTTTTCTAAATAGTGAGATAAATCAAGCTGCCAGCAGCTCAGCAGATGTTAGCTAATCGTTTTCTGGGTATTCTTTACGATTTAAACAAATATTTCCCTGAGACTGTTCACTGATGCATCACTTTCACCACTCTGACGACTAAACTCACTAGCTGCGGAGCAGGGTGGCAGAAGCGTTTCCATCAATATGCCTTAGGCCTGGTCGAGGTGGATCATGTAGACTGACAAAAGGAAAATATTTATGGTGTCCTTTCCAATTAAATCCTCAGTGTCTCTGCTAAGATGGCCAGGGCTGCCGGTGGTATTTTTAATGATGTGAACAGCTGCTACCTAAGAAGCCTAACGATCAACTTGTGGCCATGAAATAGGTGCTGTGTAATGACAACGCTTGATAAGGTCCATCAGCTGGGCCAGATGCAGAACAGTAACCTTGCAATTGAGAGGCTCTCCAGACTGTTTCCATCACCCCTGTAGATCTCTTTTCTGACTCGCCTCGTGCTGTCTCTGCTTCTCCGGATACAGGGTCTTTCAGCACAAGCTGACTGATAAATGATGTTTGCTGCCTCTGTGCCTTTTCCTTTGGGGGCAGGACGGGAAGCGGGAGCCTTTGCTCATGCTGCTGACGTTCCTGGGCCATCCAGCCTGCAATTTGCTTTTGTCCGCAGCGTAGGAAATGCACATCTGTACGAAATGCTGCCAGGTCCCTTCGGTCCAGGCTTCAGTGAGCGTGTGACCGGCGAGGCTCCTTGTTGTCCCAGTAAGTGCTGGGTGGGCTGGTCTGTGTGTGCTGGCGGGGTGGAGCTGCTGGGGCAGCTGTGGGGAGCGTTTCCTAGCGGTTGTTGGTGTGATGTCACGGTCAGTCTCCAGCGTGGGAACATACCGTTTCCTGGCTTTCAGTGTTATTGCAAGCGACTAGTCAGAAGATCCTGTTCAGAAGTGGGACAGGCAAGTAAAGAAGTAGCCAAACTTTAAAAAAAATAAAACAAACCTGGCACTGTGCCTGCTGTCAGTTTGGAAAACCACTCTATATGTCTCTAGCGTAGCCTATATGTGCCACATGGGCTCTTTCCAAATACTGCAGTGTTAAATGTGCTCAGCAGTGACTCAAGAGAAAGCTATCTGGCAGGTCTGTCCTCCATGGTCCTTTCCATCCCTGGCTTCCCTGCTCAGCCTGCCAGCCCCAGCCCTGTCAGCAGGGGAGGGACCGTGTCAGCAGCCCAGGGCTGCGCCTTGGATTTGGCTGACTCCGCTTCGTAAAACATCCCAGTGGCTGGTGTGGATCTTAAAGCCCCCAAATGTGCGTAATCATGCTGGGCAGTGAGATGCCCTGAAAGAACTGGTGGTTTGAAGAGAAGAGAGATCGCCTGGATCGCACACACGTGCGCACACACAGAGTTGTGTAATTCCCTTGCTTTTCTCTCTCGGATGAAGCTTTATTTCAAAGTTCGTGTCAGGCCCTAGATTTGGTGATTTAATGTCTTGAGTCTCTCTTTTGTCTTCACAGGGCATGAGCTGCCACAAAACAGCTTTGATAAATTGCTGCAGCCAGTCGTTAGTGTTACGTGTCCACATCATCCTCCCGCCAGCAGGCAGTGGAGTCCTGGGAGCCACATCCCTGCCTGCCCCAGGGGAGCCAGCAGCGTGGCACAGCGGCAACACGTGTGCAAGGGCACACTCTCCCTCATCTTGTGCTGGCAGCATTGGTCTCCTGGCAGGACTACAAAGCTCCTCTGCTTCCCAGGGCCCCCAGGGCATAAGACACCTGTCTGGAACAAGAAGAGACTGGGGAAACACTGACTCCACTCCCTCCTTCCTCACTGGCAGCAGTGGTCCACCTAGGTCAGTGTCCAGCTAGCACGGACGCAGCAGGAGGACTTGGCAAGCAGATCATGTCCCTTGTGCATGGCTTTTGTCCGGTCGCCAGCGATTTGTGACTCAGGGACTGCCTGACCAAGGATCGATGTCACCATAGCTATGAGCCCTCCATGCATGTCTTTGCTATGAATTTCCCTGATTGCCTTTTGAACCCATGCCCATCCCCAGTGTCCACGGCGTCCCATGACAAGGAGTTCCCCTGCTCCAACATTAATGGGTGATCTGTCCCCCCAGTACTGCCCAGCGTGTGTTAGTGCTACAGCCACCCTCTATGGAGAAGGACCCAAGCATTCAAAATGATGCTGCAGAGGAGGCAGCAACCTCCCTCCCAAGGCTCTCCCTTCTCAGCTGATGCCAAACACAACAGCTCACTATCATGCACCTGCAGGAGAACCCACAGATAGATTCTATGTATAGAAGAGCTCTGTAACACAATTAAAATTGGACTATTGTGCATAACAGTGAAACAGCGGAAAGCGGGCCAGTCCATGGGATGCATTTCTGTTCAAAAGATGTGAGGGCATCTCATGCCATCTGCAGCTGCGGATGGCATGTGTTATTCCAGTCTCTGCCAGAGCTGAAATGCTACATAGACCAGATTTGCCTGGCCCCCCGCCTGCACCCTTGCCCTGGCCCTTCACTCACTACCAGGGTGCCTTCTGCAGGGAGCCATGCACCCGCACTAGCCCTACCACCCTCTGCACCCCTGTGCAAGCAACCCACCTCTATGAGGTTTAGGAGCCATTTGAAAGAGCAAAGAGCATTTTTTTGCATCTCCTGGCCAGAAGGAGCATATCTTGTTGCTCTGCACATGTGAGTGCGTGTGTGCGTATGTGCGTGGGATCAAGGAGGAGAAATGTTTTGGCCTGACAAGTCGCAGAGGGTGTGGGGGCCACATGCTGTGCACATGGGCTCATGGGAACCATTAGTGCAAGCAGCACACCTTGGGTTTGTTGGCTGGAAGGTGGGTGAGGTGAGCAAAATACTTCATGAATGAGGTTGAAGCCTGCTTCCCAAAAAAAAAGGAAAGAATAATGGGAATAATGGTTGCAAGAAGCTGCTTTGGGCTGATGAGTGCCCCTTTGATGTTGGCATGCCTTTTGCCGCTTCCAAACCACACTGCAGCCAGCGCCGCATGTCACATCCCAGTGAAAGAAGGGGTTTGCTTCCCAGAGGGGCTCACTCTGCCACTCCACCCCTGCTTTGTTTCCCTTCATGCTTGCCGCGAGCCTGCCACTGCTTGCTGCTTATGCCGAGTGACAGACAGCACTGATGGCAGCAGCTTCTGCGGCAGCGGGATGCACTGAGCACGGCGTTCTGGCACAGAGGGTTTTGCAAGGCAGCAGGTGACTGAAACCACGGGGCCTTCTGAGCAGAGATACTACATTTTGGCAGCCAGGGCCTTGTCTTACAATGAAGATGAGAGAAAGCAAGCTGAGGAAAAGCACGCTATGGCCACAGGGTCTGTTTTGTGTAGGGGCAAGGAGAGGGGACTCAAAACGAGGAGACTTATGTCCCTTCCATCATATTAATCCTGGGCTCTTCTTCAGGTACGCGACTGTGTCACCAACTCATCCTGTGTCCTTGGCCAAGCTGCTTGACCCCTTTTGCCCCAGCCTCCTCACCCGTATCAGTCTGTCCTCTGGCAGGCATTGTGCGCGCAGGCATGGATTTAACCAGCTCAGTGGCCTCCATTCATCCCTGTCTCTTGTTCTCCCACTGCGGTGCTGACAACTCATATATTCCCAGCACCGCGCTGTGGTTTGTCTCTGGCTTTGGGAGCCCATGTGCCAAATACTGCTGATCAGCCTGCTGACCAGCTGCATCTGGTGCATCCAAAGCCAGCCAGAAGCTGCAGAGCGTATGTTCCTCTGTGACGGCTGCCCGGCACTGGTTGCAGCACATGGATCAGGCTGGCGGTGCAGGAGCATGGCAGAGACCTGCTCCGCCGCCCACATGCTGCATCCCATCCTGGGCCTAGCGAGCAAACTGCCAGCTCCTGACACCGATGAGGGGATCAGCTCTGAAACTGAGGGGTTTGCGCTGCTCTCTGTCAGCCCTTGGCACAGCAAAGACTCCCTTAAATGGGGGCGCATATCCAGACCCTCCTCAGCAGACATCCGGTCTGTCCCGAATGTGGTGTGGCAAACTGGGGAATTGCTCTGGTGAGTTTGATATTGAATTGGGTGTATCCATGTCAGATTACAAATTCTGGGTTAAGCATAGGACTTCTTTGCCTTCTCCCTTTGCTTTTTGCCCCTGTGCTGATTTAAACCCCGTAGCAAATAGCAGGAGAAAATCCTGCACCTGGCCCAGAGCCCACAGTGATGGTAACTTTGCTTGGATGATCGTACACCAGGGCAGAGCGTGCTTCGCCAAAAGGATGGCCTCCTAACCTGTTTTCCCATTCAGAGCTGGTGGTAATTAAGCAACAGATGATGTGCCTGGGACTTTGATCACCTGTTAATGCTGATCAGGTGGGTCAGCTGAAACACAAGCTGTGATGTTTTGAAAGAGGCTCCTCAGCAGTTGTTTCAGGAAAGGGGATGCAGTGACTGCAGAGGCTGGAGCCACACTGCGTGATTTAGCAGGAGGATTGCACCCGTGTGGTGGAGAAAAGTTTTCTAATGCTGTAGAAGACTGATGGTAGCCTCAGAAATGTCTCAGGGTCTTGAAGGAAGGGCAGCAGGTAAATAGGTATTGGTATTCTGTTGTTGTTTAGACAGGTATACTTCTTAATCTGCTGGAGATTAAGAATATTACCTGCTTCAGTTTTCCTGTGTTTCTGAGACCAGCTGTAATCTTCTTTGTGTGTAATGTCTAAATTGTGGGGGAAAGTCTGTTTAAGCAACTGGAGGGCTGACACTTAGTCCTGGGAGTCCAGGGCAGCCGGGCTGGGCAGTCCCCTTTCTGTGAAGGGGCCTGCAGGCAGAGAGCCTGCCCCTTGAGTGTGTTTGAGAGGGTCCCAGGATGGACACCATGCTGGAGTTTATCCTGGGAAGCCAGAGACATGTGGATATGTCTAAATGTGCCGCAGCAGCCCTGCTGCGGCTCTGGCGCATGTAAATCACTTCAGTGGCAGTAGTGCTGTCCCTGCTCACGTGCCTGCTGTGCCTTGTGTACATAGGCACTTGGCACACATCTGAAGGAACGAGGGTTTTTTATGCATTGGCTCTCTGGAGTTGTACCTTGAGTGCAGTAGAGGAAAGTTTGAGGAAATAGCATATACCTCCTCAGAGCCCTGCACTCCTTAGCCTGACAACCCACACGTTTACCAGATTTAGTTACTGCGGAGAGGGCAGAGCAGCTGTGGTGAATTAATTAGTAACTTCCAGAGCTGTTACAGCCTCCGGAGCTGGGTTATTACCTGTAAAGTCTTAGAAGAGTCACATGCAGTTACGTGAGCACAAGGACACCTGTGTTATCTGTTACAAAGGGGAAAGCTGGCACAGATGCCCAGCCTGCTGTTTCTGCTGCTCTTGGAGGTGGTGAAGAGGAGAGAAGATGTCCAGAGGGGATGGCTCCCGCTGCCACCCTGGGGTCCTGCGGGGACTTGCAGCCTTCTGGCATGGGGGCAATGGGATGCAGCTCCCTTGGGGCGAGCTGAGCTGGAGCTGCTGAAGCCCTGTATTGCCTTGGAGGGCTGCAGTCACTTGTATGCTCTTCAAATTCTTATTGTTGTAGATTTTATCTTCTGGCACTGAAAAAAAATGGTGTCAGTCCAGTTTGGAGGGTCACCTTCAGTAGCCAGCTATGGCTGTAATGCATTAAAAGTGCAGTGGAAGCACTGATTGAAAAAAATGCTAAGGGTATTTTGTTCCAAGTCATCTGAATTGTTAAACTTCTCATTGATCTTCCAGAGTTGGAGTGTCATCTGGAGATGATTCCCTTTCCTCCTCTTGTGTCTAACACAGGAGGCTGCAAACTTCATCAAATGTAGATGTACCAGCTATTCAGTTGTCAGTAATACTGAGCAAGCCTGGGAAGAAGGAGGGTAAGTGATGTACGTGATAAACTTGCCTGGAAATTTTATAGTGTTTCTTTAAATATGGCCAATACAGGGATTTATCCTCGCTGTTAAGTTATCTTAAGAGTACCCAGAGAAATGTCTGAGAGTCTACAGGACCCTTATCAGTCAATGAGAGCTGGGAACTTAAACCCTTAAAGCTCTGTTGATGGTTTCTGATATTTTTCTCATAAACTGCTGCCACAGAAATAATTTTGGAAGGGTTTGGAGGCTCTTACATATGCTCTTTGTTTTCATTTTTTGGAGCCACAATTAGTTCTCTGGCCTGCAGTGCTACTTTACTCATTTTTCTGCGTGAAGTCACAACCTAGCTCTGAAGCAGGCTGGAACTCATTAAATCTGAGCAGGATGTTTGGTTCTGTAGATCTCATTTGAAAGCCAGTTGGTGATTCTGATATATTATTACAAATTTACAGTTGTCCTTTGTTGGTAATTATGTTCTAAGTCTGTCCTTCAAATTAATCTGAGTGCCTACTCTAAACAGTTCTGCCACGGCTTTGGTTTAAGTAAATTACTTAGGAATATATAATAACAGGAATGATACATTTGGTACTAACTCTTCAGCCTCTTTTAGCCAAGTTCTGTAATGCTCTCTCAGACTGGTAATTCTTTCTTATGCAAGCAGACCTATGGACTTCACATTTATTCACCCAGTTCAGACCCCTGCTTAAGCACGTGGTTAATTGTAAACATGTTTAGGTCCCATTGCCTTCATGAGGCTTAAGGGCTCTTGTGAATAGGCATTCCCTTCCAAATAGGAGCTGGAAAATTAAATTTATCCCCTTGTAGAAAAGATAAATTCAACTGTTACGCCTCCAAAATAAAGCTGGAAGTTCTATTGGGTTAAGGCAGGATATACACTTCAAGTGTAATAACTGTTGTTGAATACCTTGTCAAGAAAACTTTTTTTATTCGGGAAGGAGCACCTGCATTCAGAGACGTTAAAGGATAGCTATTTTTGACACTATCTGTATAAAGTTACAAAATGCATCTCAACTAGAACTGGAAGATAATAATTTTGATTTGTCTGTTTATTTAGTGAAAAACCTGAAGTGACATATATCCAGGACCACACTAATGAATTTCTAGAATTTCAAATTAATGCCTAGCAAAAGCAGTACTTCTTACATTAAGCTTTATTTGGAGTGAGTCATTGTTACACATCCTCTATTTCTGGTGCAAGCTGCTCTAATAGAGGCACTGGCCTGTCAGTTCTCATTAAAAGAAGGAATAAAAGATGACCAAGTTCTGAGTGCCCATGTGCATGGATGTATGCTACAGATCCTGGGGGAGCACCATGCTTTTCCCTTTGTTTTGGCTCTATTGAGGTCTGACACAGGAGGCAGAGGTGGGCGAAGCTGAAAGTGGGTGAAATTACTTCAAACGTGCCTTTGCATCCCTCTCTCCATGTGCATTCTGTGTAAGACAAGCGGGTTGCAAGCAACACTAGAGGGTAACCAAGTGGAGGGCAGTTGTGACACCGGCATGTCCCATCTGCTTTTCAAGTGTGCTCGTGTTAGGGCCAAACAATGTAATACCTACATGCTTCTGGTTTAATTCAGCTTCATGACAGTAGCTTGAGCAAATAGCACTCATGTGGAATGANAACACTAGAGGGTAACCAAGTGGAGGGCAGTTGTGACACCGGCATGTCCCATCTGCTTTTCAAGTGTGCTCGTGTTAGGGCCAAACAATGTAATACCTACATGCTTCTGGTTTAATTCAGCTTCATGACAGTAGCTTGATCAAATAGCACTCATGTGGAATGAAGAAGAGTGACCATACCCACGCGCATCTGCAGCCCTGGCCCCTAGGGACCCCTCAGAGGTTGGTGTGAACTGGAAGGCTCTTGGTGGGTTTGCAATAGCCAACGTGTGCTCGGTGGGGAGGACATCTCTGGCTGATGCGTTGCTGTGTTCAGGCTGGATAGACTTGTCATCTGTTTAACGCCCAGCCCAGGCTCAAACCAGGACAGACTGCTGCAGGTACCAGTTTTGTATCAATGTATAACATGGGGCTTAGAAACTTTAAGTAGGAAAATAGGGTCATTGCAGGTGATAAGCCCAGGAAAACATACCTCTGGCACCAAGCAAGCAGGAAGGAAATCTTATGAAGTCTCTTTACAGTTCTTCAAAAGCAGTAAAAGAAAGGGTTAACCTTTAAAAACACTTTTACCAATTACTTGGCTTTCCCATGACATCAGTCCTCTCAGTTTCTATAGTCTTTGAAGAACAACATTACTAATAACTAACCTCATGTCTTTCATATAATCCTGAATTTTCCTTTGAGCCTTCAAGGAAAATCACAATTTCCCCTGTGCTAAGCTTCACTTTGAATTTGAGTCTGAAATTTTCTATGTAGGACATTGTGAAGGAGTCCTGGGAGAGCAAAAAGATTTTCGCTTCTCATGTTTGCAAAACGCTTGGCGTTAGTTGTGTGATAGCATTTTAATTCTTTACCAGCATTGCAGACCTATGCGTGCATATGTGATGCGTATGGTGTGCACGGTGTATGAGCTATACCTACATGTTCAGATGTATTATTTTTAATGCACAAGCCAAATGCGTACACGTAGGCCACATGACAGATTCACACAGTTTCAAGGTGCCGGGGAATATGATGTCTATACACAGGTTTGCCCTTCTTTCAGCAGCTTCCCTTCTGATATGAGTCGTATCATCACGTTTTTAAAACATCCAGAGTTTTGCAGCTACTCATGGAAGTGTTCTTAAAATGTTGTTTAACTACGTGGAAAAAAACCTTGGTAAAAGAAGAGGGGCCATGTCTCTGGAAGGACAACATACTCCTTACTTATGAGCAGGCTTCAATCCAGTGGTATTTCCACCAGAGCACAGCTCTCTTTTTATGGTGCCAGGTAAACGCCAAGATGTAGATGGTGACTACACTAGAGCATCCCAGAGTGCTCCAGAGGTACGTGAAGAAGGGCCTAATCATGTAAGGACCAGGTGTAGTGCTTCTGATAAGGCCCTAAGGGCTGGCTTGCCCCAGCAGTGGCCTTGCAGGGATGTACGGAGAGGTTAGCTGTTTCTGTAGCTTGGCCATGCTCTTCCTTGCCAATCCATTGCGATGCTCTATGCACCCTGAACGCAGGAAACATGCTGAACAGACATGGTTGCAAACTCCTCAGACCTGTGCTCCTGCTTGATTTTTTTTTTTTATACTGTTTTTCTTTTTGCTTGTGTGATTTTTCTTGGCTTTTTTTTCTGTGTGCACTTTGAGGCTTCTGTTTAACTCCCTCAAAGAACAAACAAAAGAGTTGAATAAACTTGCTGATGTTCCCTGTTTCATGGCCTGTTGATAACTACATGATAACCCTCTCCATTGGATTCTTCGTTTAAAAAAAAAAAGTAAGAGGAGGGGGGGGAAAAAAGAGCCTTTGTCAGCCTCNTGAATAAACTTGCTGATGTTCCCTGTTTCATGGCCTGTTGATAACTACATGATAACCCTCTCCATTGGATTCTTCGTTTAAAAAAAAAAGTAAGAGGAGGGGGGGAAAAAAGAGCCTTTGTCAGCCTNGAATAAACTTGCTGATGTTCCCTGTTTCATGGCCTGTTGATAACTACATGATAACCCTCTCCATTGGATTCTTCGTTTAAAAAAAAAAAGTAAGAGGAGGGGGGGGAAAAAAGAGCCTTTGTCAGCCTCGATAGCACTATTCACTGTTTTACCAGCAAGTTACAGTGAGAACATCAGCTTCCTGTCCTTTCATTGAAGCCCATTGATCTTTCTCCCTAGTAAACAGAACGGCTGTAGCTTTTGTTTGACTTGTGCTCCCCATTTGTGTGGTGCATTTCAGGGATGAAAAGTGCTGTCGTGGTTGTTTTGCAGAATGAGAACCCGGACAATGACAGTGGGACAATGAGTGGGAAATGTGTGGTGGCTGTTGGATGGGGACACTGGGTGGCTGGGCCACCGCCGTAAGCGTTGTGGCCTTTGGGGAAGGTGCTGGGAAAGGCTGTGGCCAAGCAGCCTGGAGCTGAGCAGCAATGGGATTTCAGGCTGGGCATTGCTCGCCTCTCCCTTTAAATCATCCCTGTGCAGAGCAATACAGATGGAAGGATGGATGGCAGGAGGTGCTTGTCCTAAGGAGAAATAAAAACCCTCAACAGTGGCCGGGAGATAGGAGGGATGTAGCAGCAGATCTGCTATCTCACTCTGGCTTTGTTGCTCATTCAGTTATCAGTTAATTACAACAAAACCAATTGCGATTAAGTGTATGTCTCCAAGCTGGGGAAGTGTACTGGAGCTGCAGGACCAGCTGTGGTCCTTCAGAAGAACCATAACTAGCGAGGTCCCTCTGCTTTAAGAAGCTGAGTATAGGGGGAGACCTTTTTGGGTGGATAAGGTACCAACCATAGGGCTGAACTGGTAGAGCTTGTGCTAGGGGAGCGTGCAATTGGGGCAGTGGGGTGGGAACCCTGCAAAAACCCAAGGCTTTTTTTTGCTAGTTTTTCTGCCAGTGACTGCTTTAGAAAACAGAGCAGAGATCTGGGATTTCCCTTGGTGATGGTAACATGGTCCAAAAAGGTGTGACTGCTGTTGGCAAGCAAATGTATGCTTTGTCTGATCTGAAGCAGCAAGAAACAAGGAGTTTACTTGCCCTCTCCTGCCTTTCAGGATTCATTTAAGCAAGGAAACTTTTCCTTGTTGACTTCCATTGTATGCAGGTGTTTTCCTTGGCCATGCTGTCTCTAGAATTTGGTGAGCTTAAGTAAAAGAGAAATATTACAGCAAGTCTCAGGGAAATACTTCCTGTGAAATCCCAAATCCACTGGAATGGAGGTTTGTTGATTTTTCTTTTGTTTTGTTTCAATAGAAAAACTTGATTTCAGTGGGATTCTGGCCTTCCTTGATTGTTACTTATGTGTCTTGCAGTGATGTCTAGGAGGCTTGGCCACCAACCATGACTTTATGATGCCAGGCACCCCACACCTACAGAAGAAAAACTTGAGCCTTCCCTGCCCAGCCCACCCCCCAGCCTGCAGTTATGGCCATTCATGTTAAGATTTCCCAGTTCGGTGTCCTCTACTAATAGCCAAGCAGAAAAGCTCTTTAGCAGCTGAGTGTGGGTTGTGCTACTCTTTCTCCTAAAGTATGTGAAAAGAACTAAAGTAGATGCAAGGGTGCATATCTATCGATATTGGTATCTCTGCAGATACTGCTGAGCTGCACTAATGGACTTGGGTGATTCTTTTTACCATACAGAGGCCTAAGCAGACCTTTGCAGCGCTGTGAGTTTGAACAATGTCATCTTTTTCTTTCCCTTTTATGACCGTGGATGAACTTCTTGCTTCTCAGGCATAGTCCGTGCATGTGATTAGCCAATATATTCTCCTTGAAACTTGTAGCAGGAAACCTTTGAAATAAATTTGTCTAGCCTGTTTCAGAGTCCCATAACTTGTTTTTGTGCAGAGCATGCAAAATATGGGAAATGTCAGATTAGAATAAAACTGGGTTGTTCCTCAGCTACAATGTCAAACAGGGACAAAATATTGTAGTGACTAAAATCTTGTTTCAAAATAATTTTTAAAAAAGCAAAATCTGAAATGCAGAAACTTTCAGAGATTTGACACAGCTCTGTCACGTGCTAACCCTCTCTTCACTGCTTTTATTGTAGGTAAATGTACAAAGAAATGTGGCTTTCATTATGGGCAGCATACAGTTGACCAAGACGGTTTTTTGTGAGAAGTGTGTGTGATGAGGCTTGGGGTCTTTTAAATTGTTATGTTACAGCAGAAAATTAATTTTAAAATCAGACAGGCACCTGTCTGTGCAATCTGATAAATAATTGTCCAAACATTTTAAATTTGGAAACCTCTATTTCATAGTCTTTTAAAGATATGCATAATGCACACCTGTTAGTGAGAACAAAGTTGTAGAATTTTGTATGGAACATGTAAGTCTGTGCATCTACTAAGGTAATTTAATTGGTCATACAGTGCCAATACGCATCCTCTGCCCTTGTGGAGGGTGTGAACCTAAGGCATACTTTTGCAATGATAGTGCTTGTTTTCAAGTTCATCCACCAGTGCTGCACAGCTGAAGTTTCTGGGCCTGCAGGTGCTTTGCCTTGACTTGTATGAGTTGCCCTGTTGATTTCACAGGTCAAATCAATCTTGAAGAATTATACGCAGGCAAAAGTGTCTGAGTCTGGGCCTAAGGAAAGGGGAGGCCTAGGGGAATGCAGATTACTTGTATCAACAGCTTTTGGGTGATGTACTTGGTGTTGTGCTTGCACTGTGTAAGTCCAGGTGTAAGTTATGCTGACAGAAATACATATATAAATCTTACCTCCAAGTAAGGAGGCTCACTACCACAGTGTAGGTTAAGCTTAAAGGATATCGGTGACACAAAGCTGTTCAGCTAGTCCTGTGAGATAAACCTTTTTTCATCCCTAAAAAGACACTTTTCAGCTTCACCATCTTATGGAAAAGGCCAGAGCCTTACAGTGTCAAGCTCCAAGCCCATATAGCCAAGCAGCCTCCTAGACCTTGAGAGTTTTGCAAGGAACATAGAAGACTTCTGAAGATGTGTAAATGCTTTTTTTTTTTTTCTTCTTTTTTCTTCCCCAGTAGCTACCAAGACAGCCTTGTACTGGGATGCGGGAGTGGATGGGACAGTACTGCTCAGCTGTCACTCATTTGCTTTTCACTCCTGGCACCGTTCCCTTGCTTGGCTGATAACTTTCAGGTGCACTGGTAATATTCATGAGTAGCCGTGAAGCCACTGGGAGGTTATGGCTGTTTTCTTTGCACCTGAGATGCTGAGAAGGTGATGCTGGTGCTGACCACCTCTGTCCTCTGAGGAAGACATGGTGGGGGGTGGCAGCTACTGGTAAAGGCAGGCAGGAGAGGCCTGCCTGCGGTGGGGGAGGCGGGAGTGCTTGGGGTGCTGGGTACAAATAATCAAAGCAGACTTTGGCTGAGGTAAAAGTGTAAACACCCTTCCTCATCTTCAGCATGTGCTGTGGGAGGTTTCAATCTTGCAGATAGTCAGGCTCTTGGTTCTCTGGTGTGTAAAAGGCAGGAGTCCTGCAGAACAAAACCCCACTCCTGGGCAGCAAATCATAGCATGCAGAGCCAAAATCAGGAAGGGGAAGAGAGAGAGAGAGAGAGAAAGAAAGAAAGAAAGAAAAGGGAGCACCTTCATCTGCCACACACCTGCCACCTCTCTGGTGGCACTCTGTGCCTCAGCTCCAAGATTTGCATCGTCCAGTACCCCAGCAGGTGATAAAGAGGTGGGGTTTGGGGGAGACAGGGTGCCTGCTGGGGTGCTCCCTCTGAGCTCTACCCCATCATTGTGGCAGGTGCTTCCTTCTCCTGCCCATCTCTCCTTTTGATTTTATTTGCAGACCCCAGGCTGGAGCCTCATGGTGGGCAGCACGGGCTGGTTTTGGCATGGGCAGATCCTCTTGTTTTACAATGGCATCATGTTCTGCTTATTGGCCACTTGCACGCAGCCCAGAGTCCTTTTTTCTCTTGTTCTTCAACTATTTTTTTATTAGTTTTTATGATAGTGTGATTAAAAATAGGCATGCTTTGCCAATGCTTATTAAAACAATCCTGCTTGCTTGTCAGGAAGCTTGCATTAGAATTAGGGAAGGAGGACTTCAAATTTTTTTTCCCAATGTAAAGCAAATGGGGCTGAGGGATGGGTTTGGGATTCAGTAAAGGAAAAGCATGACAGGTGGTCTAAATCCAACCCTGAGTTCTCATCTTCAAAAGCAGGCTATTTCTTAGGTGCTTACATTCTCCCACAAAATTTGGGGGATCGGCATAAATTGTGGCCTAACAATGCAATGATGCTTTTCATGTTGCTGTTCTCCTCGTGGGCAGTTTGTGCTGTAGCCCTTAGGTATGCTCCAGGCTAAAACACTGTCAGGGGGAGCAGAGGGCTGGGGTAATGGAGAAAAGCAGGAGCTTTCCTGGCTGCATTGGAATTTGCTTTTTCTTGCTTTTGTTAAAAACTCTGGGAACAACTTCGGGGTGGCTGCTGTTGCTGATGTATGTTCACATGCCTTGGTGTTTTGAGAGGCCATATCCAAAGGGCCTTAAGTTGATATGTATCTTATAAGTGCTTTGCTCTTAAAAATATCCATTGCGTGTGCTGGAAAGATAATGCTGGCTGAAGGGCTGGTTTGGAGGGAAGCAGGATGCACTTCAGGGGGTTTGGTGAGGTGGGGAGGTATCAGCAGGGTGATAGAGCTGGGAGAGGATGATGATGCATGCAGTGGCAAAGACCTACCAAATATTTATTAGGACATCAGCCTTCCTGCTACAGAAGGCCAAGCCTGCCCTGTAAGGAAAAATTCACAGAACTAGAAAGCCNGGAATTTGCTTTTTCTTGCTTTTGTTAAAAACTCTGGGAACAACTTCGGGGTGGCTGCTGTTGCTGATGTATGTTCACATGCCTTGGTGTTTTGAGAGGCCATATCCAAAGGGCCTTAAGTTGATATGTATCTTATAAGTGCTTTGCTCTTAAAAATATCCATTGCGTGTGCTGGAAAGATAATACCGGCTGAAGGGCTGGTTTGGAGGGAAGCAGGATGCACTTCAGGGGGTTTGGTGAGGTGGGGAGGTATCAGCAGGGTGATAGAGCTGGGAGAGGATGATGATGCATGCAGTGGCAAAGACCTACCAAATATTTATTAGGACATCAGCCTTCCTGCTGCAGAAGGCCAAGCCTGCCCTGTAAGGAAACACAGAATTCACAGAACTAGAAAGCAGGACCCCAGCAGAATTTCCTGACAATACCACAGCTGGAGGATGATACGGCCTTTGTTTTAAATAACTTCTGTGGTAGCAAACAGATCTTCCACTTAGTTAACCTGGCTGTGGGCTCATGCTGAGGCAAGTGCATAAAGCTTGACCCAACAAGTAAATCCCTGGGTGAATATAAATCTATCGATGAAATGCAAGACTTTCAGCTTTCCTTTTTTTTTCTTTTTTTTTTTCCACAGAAATCTAGTGCAGAAGTGCTCTGGTCCAAGTCTTTGTGGTAGCCTGTACCTCTGTAATGGAACTAATCAGTATGCAAGGGCTTGCACTGGTGCATAGAAGTGCATGCAACTTACTGCACTAAGCTGAATTGTTTTGATTAGACCTTAAAACCAATTCCATATTTTTTTCCATGAGGGGTTTACTTTAGAGTCACTAGAGCAATTCTGAATCTATTTAAAGATACTAGTCAAGGCCTCTGTTCAAAATGCTGTCTTGGGAAAAATGTGGTGGTTGAAGCTGCTTACAGATTGCTAAAAAGTGCAACTTTTTTTAAAAGATTTTTTTTAAACTGAAAATTTTCATGCAAAACCAGGTTTGTTTCTTGAGAGCCCTGCACCTCTTCTTCAGCTCTGTTTTCATTACCTTTTTTTCCCGTGGGGAAGGCATGTTGCAAGGAAGAGAAATTTATACGAGGCAAGCTGAAAATAACACAGGCTTCTAACAACAGCTTGAAGAACTGCACAAGTTTTCCTGACACTTGAGACATAGAATATTTGCTTTTCACTGATCTGACTTTACTGCCTTGTTGGACTCTGCTGTTGGTATTGTGGAAGCAGAGAGCATCATTTATGCTGAAAGTTTTAGGAAATTGTCCTGCTGTGGAGTTGGATACCACGGAGATAAAAATTCAAGTGGGTAGCCTATCTCAGTGCTTTGGAGTGTAAGGGAATGGCAACAGGCCTCCTAGCACTGGTGTGGGAGAGAAGGCTTCAAAGTGGTGTAGGCAGAGATGTTCCTTAGGTAAGGATGATTTATTCTCCTCTTCAAGATTTGGCAAGGTGAACTGATGCTTCCTGAATAAACACAGGTCTGAGTTCAGGTCACTTTGGGGTGTTAGGTTTTTAAAGCATAGAATGAAGACCTTAAAGAAGGCTCATATGTAATAGATACATCTCTTAATTTGACATCTTTACTATTGAGCAGGTCCTGTGATGCTTGTGATGGAATGAAATGCAGATACTGATAAGGCTGCAATTATATTTAGCAGCAGCGCAGTGGGAAGGAGCGGCCGCTTGGATGCGGCGGCAGAATCGAAGCCAGATGTAGCAGTGAAAGTCTCACAGGGTTAACCACAAAGTCTGCCTGCAGCTGCTGCAGCTCAATACCCAGCATTCACACGCGGCCTCACCAAACTGCCTTGTGACACTTTTGATTCATGTCAGGGACAGAGTACCATTGTTGGGGGGAAAAATAACTGTTTTATAAAATGTTCTGCAGGCTTTCAGTCATTTCAGTCTTTATTCTCTCCTCTGCGCCACTCTCTAGGTTGGGAAAAAGTTCTTCTCACTCTGCTTTTCCACTTGCTGCTTTAAGAAAAGTGTTTCTGTCTTCATTTCTTTTATTAAAGAGCACGAGCCTCTCCTTAAAGCTCAGGAAGAGGCTAACAGTGGGCCCTGTTCTGCCTTTGTCATGTTGCTGTGAGCCTAGACGGGTTTGAGGGAGCTGTGCCTCTCAATGGTGTGACTAGCAGGAGAAGCAGAAGCATGCATTTACCAGCAGGAAGGATAGTGGGGTTCAGGGGGAAGGGCCTCACCTTTTCTAGCAGGCAACCGGGAAGGATTTCTTGAGGGATTTCTCTTTACTGTAAGAACAGGGCTGCCTGCTGCAGGTCTGCTGTCAGACCATCAGCTTGATTGCTCTGAGCATGCTGGTGCAGTGGGCTCTGGGGATGGCGGCTCTGCTCGTTTACTCTTTTCAGTGCAGAGATAAAAAGCCTCTTTGTTTTTCAGATTTATGGAAAAGTTTTAAATTGTTTGTCGCTCATTGCCCTGGGTAACCCCATACTGTGCTGCTAGTTGGAGCTGCAGGGCCAAACACCTAGTGGCTGGCTGGGACAATGGGACAGTATGAAAAGGGCCTTTCCCATTCTCCTTCCTCTGAAGGAAGTGCTGCTGAAGGGCCTCAATGCATTTTCTCAGCTTTAATGCCTCATTTGCTTCAAGCATGTCTGAGGATTTGCAGTTTGAGAAAACAAATTAAATTAGTGCTTTTTCTTTCTTTTTTTTTTTTGTTCAGCTTGTTTCTAAAGGAGTCATTCCCCCACATCCATGTTAGAGCAGATGCTCAGATGGGGACAGCGTGAAAAAATGCCTTAGAGAAAGGATACAGTTGGGTTTTCAAAAAAAAAAACAAAACAACCAAAACCAACCCAACAACCAAACCAAAAAACAAAGACGAAAAAACAACTGGTGCCAAAGTGACCCTGAGTACAATTTCCCTGAAGCTAAGGTGTGCTCTAACAGGGGACCATTTGACCCCTTGCATCTGCCCATTCAGGACTTCAGGCAGAAAGATCTCCAAGTTTGCTGTAAAAAGTTATAGGAGTCTTGCTGCCTCTCCACAAAGCAGATCCTGCCTGGACTGTGATACTGGGTCCACGTTCTCCAGACACAGCAACTGCAGTTCTGTTTCAGGCCTGATTTGAGCATTGCATTCAGACTCTCCATCATTACAGATCTGATTTCTGGCACTTGGTTATAATACAGACTGCAGGACGAACCACTCAATGTAGTGGTGGTGGCCAGCTCAGCAGCTGTAGTTATCTCATTTCTGTTCTGGACAGCCTGGACTGTGGGGAAGTTACTGGGCACTCTGCAACATACAGACGGACACAGCACCCTGGTTGGGGTGTGAGGGTCTGAGCTTGGTGGGCTTGTGCTCCTCCATCCCTGTGCCTGAGTAAGGAGCCCACCCAAACGAACAGCCCTGGGGAAGTCACTGTGCCAGTCCCTCAATCTGCTCACAGCATTTGGGAGCCTGAGGTGGTGATGAGTGTCCGTGTGCTGTCCTCTCCTGGTGCTCCTGGTTCTGCAGCAGAGCAGCAGTATCCAGGCCAGCTCCTTAGAGAGCCGGTTCAGGCCTGGCAAAGCTTATTAACTTGGGCTCTGTGCTGTTAGAAACAGGCTAAACTGCTCCAGGACTAGGAGGAGCAGCATAGCAGTGTACGTGCAGCAGTGCACCCGTACAGGAGCTGGCCTGGGAGTCTCTGCATCATGCCAGGCTTCATCTACAACCTGGATAAAGCACCTGCAGGTAACTGGAAGCTGGCTGTGCCTGACCAAAGGGCAGTGTCAAGTTAATTAGACATCTGCAGGCTATTCTTAAACCCTTTTATTTTCTTTGCAGTCCCAAAATGGGAACTGTTTAAAAAAAGGAAAAGGAAAACAAAAAAGGAATGAAAAAAGGTGGTGGTGGTGGGGGAAATAATGGCCTTTTGCCCAGATTGGCATAGTACACAATTTTTACTTAATTGAAGACTGGTGCAGACAGATTTAATCTCTTAATTTCCCTTTCTCAGGTACTAAAACCTGTGGTTCAGCATGGCTTTTCTGATTTTCCTGTTCTTTAGTTTACTTTCCATATTTTGCATTCATGTATTTTCTTTCCTGATCCTTAATGTGCTTAGCCTGTTAAGATGAATATAAGATCTTTACAGTAGCATCTGAGATCATAATCTCTCTATATCAAAGGCCAGAATTATTCCCTGTTGTTTATAAAGGAATTATTTAATAAGTAATCCTTGTAAGTGTCAACATTACACATGAGATGACATAACACTTGGGGAAAGTAAGGACTAAGCCAATATTCCCACACCAGCTTCAAAGCTAAATATGCTTTCACATACAGATGCTTCCTATTTCTCGTCTGTGGCTTCTATTTCCTCCTAATTGGAGTTGACACTGGAAGTACCAGTTCTCCTTTTCCTCCTCCTGGATGTTTTGATTGGAATGTTAATACCATCCTCCTTCATTACTGGCCTCTGTGGAGCAGCGTGTCATGTGGTTTAAGGTATAGGATTGGTTTTCCCGTAGAAGCTTAGCTGGCCCCAGTGTCAGACGAGTGTTAATTCACAGCTGGCTACTAGCTGCGCAGCAGTCTGAATCCTTGTGTGCCTGCACTTTTGGGAGCAATTGAAATCTGGACCCAGATTCTGCCTTTCTGGCCTATCCTGCGCAAAAGCAAACTTCCTGTTGAATGAGCACAGAGAGAATCAGTCTGTTCTGCAAGTAAAATAGTGAAAGCTTGGATGCTGAACACACAGGATATTTTTCCCTTGGAATGTTTTTACGTGTTGAAAATGTCGATCTCTGCAAAAATCTGAAGGTGTTGGCCCCTGGGTGGCAAATAACTTCTCCAAGGCTAGAGAAGGCTTCTGTTTGCTACTCCAACCCCACCCCTGCACTGTGCATCCCTCCCAGACAAATTCAAGCCCCTGAGAAACACTAATAAATTTCTGTGGTGGGAATTAAGAACATCAAAATGTCATGGAGGAGTGTACCCTTTTGTTAACATGGCAAGTTGGATCAAAACATCCCTACTCCTTGTGTTCCCAAAGCAATCTCAGGTGAGGCAGTGCGGAAAAGGAGGAAAAACCCAGGAAAACATGTTGTACCAGCGTAGGTGCTCCTGTCTGCAGGTCCCAGGGTGCCTG
This sequence comes from Steatornis caripensis, assembly GCA_013398225.1. Taxonomy (NCBI): domain Eukaryota; kingdom Metazoa; phylum Chordata; class Aves; order Caprimulgiformes; family Steatornithidae; genus Steatornis; species Steatornis caripensis. The sequence continues at coordinate 217,181 of VZSC01005870.1, read as the reverse complement.
CAGCCTCCTTGGGAGGTGTGCAGCTGCCAGGAAGTTCCTGTGCTTTCTTGAGAGCTTACAGACATACACTTATCTCTTCTCTGAAATCAGTGTGAAGGGACACTGCAAATAGTGCTAATAAAGCAACAATGCCTCAAACCAGGGGGGCTTTCGAGGCTATGCAATGTTACAGTGACATGTTGATCTTTGCTTCCCCAGTGCTGACTTGCCAAACCTGAAACCCTGCATCATTCCTTGTACTTGTTTTCAAGATCCCTTTGGCTCTGCTGTCAGCATCTGTCCCCGGGCATATCCAGGTACCATGAAGCCTAGGCTGTAACGGCCTGTCTTGTATTGTTGCTGTGCAAGTAATAACTATGAAATCTTAGCACTTGCACAAAAGTGAAGGTTTATTTTTATTGTGCTTTGCAGAAAAACTGGTGGAGAACAGTATGGATCACCAGAGAGGATCCTGAAGATCTGTGGCATGGTCTGTGTCCTGTTAAGAGCCACTTAAGAGATGTGGAGGTGCCTTGGAACCTCTCATCAGCAGGAGCAGTGGGAAACATGCTTTTCTTTGCTCTATATGAGGCGAGGCAAGTGTCTTCAACACTGGTTCATCTGAAGAGCCTGGCTTTGCCCTGGGCCCTCTGTATCCGTCCAGTTGCCCTGCATGAAGCCTTCCCTTCTCCTGCCAGGTGCTAGGCAGGTATAAAAGGACAAGGTGTCTCACAGGGCTGGGACTTTGGCATAGTAAGAGGACAGCAACAGTTATCTTGACATGAAGCTGTTCTTCAGCCATTTTTGACTTTTGTGACTGGACTCGTGGGCGCTTCACGTCTTTTTAGACATAGCTAGCCTGTGATCCTTTGATGCAAGTCATATTGAGGCATAAATGTGTTGCTCTAAGTGTTCATTTTAGCTAAAGTGAGTGACAGGAGGCTAATTTTCAGCTTTGTTATTTAGGTTTCAGACTTGTAGAACGCCTGTTTTTAGAAAGTAGTGAGGAATCCTGTATACGTTGCAGTGCCTTCTCTCAGTTTCTTGTTAATGTTGAGTGATTTTTACTTTGGTGGAAATGAGGGAGAGACAGCCAGCACAGGCACAGGAGGCTTTATGCAAGCTTTCTTCATATCCCCAAGCTTAATCTGAAACTGTGTGAGGTCTCCTGTGGTCCAGATCTGTGCTTTCCTTTAACAGACACTGTGGTGCTAATTGTGTTATAGCTTTGCACGAAGGACAAGTGGTCCTCAGGGACCGTGATTATGCCATGAAAATAATTTCCATCATTGATCTAAATGGTGTTTGATCTAAATATGTTTTTAGAGGCAAGATGCAATGGCATCAGCTCAGAAAGCTTGGGATGGGCCATCTTGCAACGTGTTTGTGCGCTGCCTTGTGTTTCTGTGGCACTGCTGCAATATAAATATGCCAACTACTGCTTTTAAGTTGCCTGTCTGTTTCTGTTATCATAATGGTCTTTCTGGAAATCCATGCAAAATATCAGGGATCTATATCAAACATTTTTCCTTGTCTTCAATTCCCAAGTCCTCAGCAGCAGTTTCCTAGAAAAGTGATACCCTCCTTACCTGTTTGTTAACTCCTACCACGTATCACAAGTCATTCCTGGAAATTCCCATCAGCCATGACAAACTTATCTTGTAGACTTATGTAGTCATTTTGATGGCTGTACAGACCTGTTTGTTTTGTTCTGAACTAAATTAATAACACTGTGATGGCACCCAGTCTAGCACTGAACTTCTAAAACTCTCCTAATATACTAATCAGCATGTCAGTGGAATATTCTTTCTGGATAGAGACAAGCCTGGTGAAATGGATTAGACATTCACATGGCATTGCATAATTCAGAGAGCAGGCATAGTGCATATGATTTGCATTAATAGCCTCTACTACAGCAACTTCTCCCAGGTCTCTCTCATTAGATCATATGTGGAAGCTTCCAGACTGTCAATCAATTACAGTAATTTCCTTTTCCATATTTATTCCATCACGATCATTGACAGTTGCCATTAAGTGACATTAATACAATACCACCTTGCATTTTCCAGTGCTCCTCTTACAGGGTGCTTAATCTGCGTAAGGCTGCGAGGCTGCATTATACACGGAAAAGGTGTCTGTTGTCCACAGATCATCGGAGTGTGGCTCATCCATGGTGAGGATGAGGTACCTAGCAAGCCCTCCGGGCTGCTCAGGAGCAGCATCTGCTGGACCAGGGTGGAGGTGGCTCCTGCCAATGGTGAGCATTGAGTGCCATGAGAGGTCAGCAGACTCATCAGGAGAGAAGGTGCTTTTATTAACTGCAACAGCTCAGTGCAGCTTGTGTGGCATGTTCAGGTACATCAGCCTGGGCATTTTAGTATGGTTGTGTTTATAGATGCCTCACCTAGTTTGATGCCCATGGGCCTTCCTGGTAGAGTAATATGAGCCAAATTTTCAGATGTAGCAGCTAATACTTAGGCATTCTTATTAGAGAAACCAGAGTTCTTTTCTGCTGCCCCCCTCCCCTTCCTGGCCTATTGTGCTTAAAACCTCCTGCCTTGCCCTGCCCTAGGTAAACAAGGCTGAGAACTACTCAATCCAAGTGCAGGTAGCATCTCCTGTTGAATAGGCACAGGCCTAGCAGCACTGCCACTGGAGATCAGGGGAGTGTTTATGCATTTTAAAAATAACAAGGTGTTGGTGTTGTCACGCTGGAGCTAATGGCAGCCGAAGGGCTCCTCCTGGCTCTTCCTCTGCAAAGCGTGTTACAGTACCTGTGGTAAAAACTGAGAGTAGTGGTCTCAGCCCTTCTATTTGAAATCCATCTTCTGAGGGTCAACACGAAATTACTGAGGCGTCAAACATTGGATGTGAACCCTGTTGGCAAATGTTATCTGAGACATATAAGTGTGTTATTTCAGCAAACGCTCAACTGGAGCACTGCATATGCTTCTGGCCATCACTAGCCATCACTAGTCCTTTGCTAGCTGATGTTTGCTTAGACATCTCAGGTGGAATTAGAAAGGTTTTTAGCCACAATGCACAAGTTTTCTTAGGTCCTCTTATCCTTTAGATGCCTGAAGTCCTCCCCAAATATTTAGAGGCTTAATTTTAAACTTACGAGGTGATCTTCTTCTTTGGGGTGGATGGAGGAAGAAACATATCTTTTGCAGATCAGGAAAAAAGGAATTGGTTCCGTATCACCCATGGACTCTGCTTTTTCCATATCACCCCTGGACTCTGCTGCAGTGTTCCCCCTCAGCTTCCCAATACTGTACTAAAAATGCTCTCTTAAGAATGCATTGAGCGCCCTTTGCATTTACTGCGTTTGTTCTAGGGACTGTTTCTGCCCCTTTTCAGTCTTGAGGTGCTCTTCTCAGCTTGCTGAGCTGACATGATGAGATTCTTTCACCAATTGTCGGTAAACAATTAATCAGCAATTCTGCACGTGCCCAAGGGTTTTTCCTCTCTTGTCTTTGCTGAATTTTCTGGTGCTTCTTTCTACATCTCTTCTCCTAGGTTGGGCATTTTTCCACTTATCCCCATCTTCCTCTTCTTTGGTACATGTCAGAGACTGAGCAGGATCAGTGTGTCCCCATTCAAGACCCTCCTAAAGCTATTGCTGCCAAATATGCTGGATGTCTTCTTTCTCACAGTGCTCCACTTCCATGCTTGTCATTCATGGGTAACAGTTCAATGATCTTTCCCCTTCTCTGTCCACTGAGCTCATTTAAAATCCAAACAGTTTCTGCCTGTCAGCTCTCCTGTTTGTGACTTCCACTCTGTTTACTTCTGTCTTCGAAATCTTTCCTGTCATCTCTCATCTTCAGAATTGTCAGACAGAGCTTCTCTAAGACATTAATTTCCCCATCCCTCTTTTGTTTTCATCTGTGGCTTCTGGTTCCTGCTCATGACTCTGCAATTGAGAGGGTCCCCACAGTTTGTTTTACTGCCACCACGTTGGTTTAGGTGTGCTTGTTGCTTAAGCTTTCCCCAGGACAACAGTGGTCTTGGCTTCTGGTATTCACCACTCAGGTTATACCTCAAATTTCTGCTTTCTTGTTCTATAATCAGTTCTGTAGCTGCGTGAAGTTCACATGGTGCCTTTTCACTGGTTTGGGATCCTGACTTTTGCTCACAGTTTTAAACAAGTTTTCCTTTAGATAGAGATGGTCTGAAATTTGAATTTCCCTTACGTTTCAGTTGTTACATCCAGATTTTAGGCTTTTGCCTTACATGAGCATGTGCTAGGCGTGGAATTTGTGGGTGCACTGTCAGACTTTCCTCAAAACTTGAGTGGCAATCATATCACAGTTCTTGCTTTAGCCCAAGCTGCTTTTCCCCCAAGGTAGAACAATATTCTCAGCTTGAGTGCTGGATAAATAATACTCGGACATCTAAGTAAACGTGATTTGATTTTTACAGCTAGCGAGTGATTTACTTGGGTGTTTTGAGCACTTTCCATTAAGCTTTATTGAGTTATCTTTGCTAACTAGTTATAGTTAATGGTGTTCATTTTCTTCTGATCATGCAATCATTTGAGAATTTGTCAGGGTGCGTTCATAATGTAACCAGCATAGTATTTTTTCTTCTCTATAGAATGGATCATATTGCTTCTTGACATTTGTTGTTTCAAGAAATGTTTCAGTGAATTTCAGTATACAAACCAGAATTGTGTGCTTGTCTACTCAAGAAATAGAACAACATTTCATGTGATTCTGATCACTGAATCTAGATATTAATAGGTCAAACTGAATGTGTTAACAGTGACTTTGGAATAAAAACATTAAACTTCAAATGCTAACCTAAATCTGGGAATAATGACTATGACTGCTATATATTCTGAGAGTTGAAAAAGACTCAAGTAAACCGTGTCCTGTGAATTATTCCCTCCCTTTCAACAATAGTTACACGATGGATTTTTTTCTGTTGGTGACTTAAAAATTATATTCACAGGAATCACTACATCTCCATTTACACAGGACTGATATGCAATGCTTTAGTAGAATATATCTCCATGGTCCAGCAATATGAAAGATGCTAAGCACTTTCCTTGCAGGTGAAGGTCTGAAGGGAAGAGCCACAGAAGAATATTGCACCCCTCTGTACAGTGTTAGTGATCTTCTTTCAGATCTGCTGATGAAAAGTACTAAAATACTATATTATAGTTGGATGGTGGTATTATTATCTGCTTTTTACCAAGCTTGATCTAATGACACTGCAGCCTGGGGTGGATTTGCGTTGATTAACAAAAAAGATATATGAAACAACTCCCCAACAGTTAACTAGTGTGCCACCCCCTGAAAGCAAAATTTATACCAAAAACGTTTAAATGACATGGGGAATGCGAGTGCTGAGTGAAGTCCCGTAGGCTGATAATAGGGAGTGGGATGTGTGGAGCAGTCGAGTGAGAGCTTTCACATCCTCTTGGAGAAATTGTGTAATGAAATATACAGGAGGGCTCAGCGATTTGTTAATGGCTTGAGTGCTGCTCCAGGAAAACATTTGTGTAAGCTGTGGAACAACACGTAGTATTTGCGTGTGATTAATGAGAATTTGTCATCTGAAATACAGTCAGAGCAGTGCCTTCGTAGCTGTGTGCCTCAAACTCTGAGACAACCCACGGTGGAATATTAAAGGAATTACTCAGCAGATTATTTCCATCTTGTTTTTGTCAGCTTATTCATCCTAATGCCTGTTTGATAAAAGGAAGGGGGTGTGAGAGTTTGCGTTACGCGTTTTTGTTAGCGTCTAACTTGTGGCTCTTCAAAAGGTCATGGGTACTTGAAGCTGTCTCAGACTGGTCAGACCACGGCTATTAGTCACGGAGCATTATTCACCCAGTCCCTTTCTTTCTTTCCTCTTCCCCAACCTTTCAGTTGAAGAAGTGATCTTTGGAGAGGAAACAATAGCTGAAGGAAGCTTTTTTCTTCCGGATGTTGAGTTTTTCCACCGGAATTTAATAGGAGTTATTGGCACAGTCTGCTACAGGATGACCCAACCTCCCCTGTGACAGTTCATCAGAGCTGGATGCAGGAGATGTCTTAGTAGTTTTGTATGTTTGTTTTCCTGTTGTGTCAAGTGCGGTGGTTTTGCTGTACTAGTCCTTACTAGGAGGCCTTCCAGGGTTTGACTGGTTTTCTGTTACAGGCTGCTTGTTCTATGAGAATTATTTAACACCATTCTTCAAAATTTCTCTTTCAGTTACTTAGATAAAATAGCTGGGTTTTCGATAAATAGGCGAACATCTGGCAGCTCTTCCCTGGGTGAGGGCACTGATTAATACTTGTTAGTATGACACATCTCCTTTTTGTAAGCAAAAACTAGTAGAGGCTTATGCTGTTAGCTGTCCATATTGCAGTAGAGCCTGATGAATCCGCCCACCTTGAGCCTCTGTTTGTTTGTCTTGGTTCTGTATGGATACTAAACGGTGTTCCTCGCCCCAAAAGTAAATCTGTGTGACAAACAACTGAGTGGAAATGAGAAGTGTCAAAAACATAGGACATTTTAGGAAACTAGTTGCTGCGCATAATTCTGAGTCAGTCAGCAACTTTTATAAGCCATTTGATATGTGAGTGTGAAGACTGGCAAAAAAGAAGAGAGGATACTTTCTCCAGTGAAAACAAATGGAAACTGTTTTCATTTGTATACTTTTACGGTCCAAGATGCAATGGTAGAACGGTGACCTGTATGTTTTTGGAATATGCTTCTCTTGTTTTCAAACAAAAAGCATATTTCTGTTCAGGTGATGAACAGAAAGGCCAGACAATAGACTGGACATAAATTCATGCTAGATTAATGTTTTGTTTAGGTTGACATCTAAACTTTACATATCTAGAAGACAAAGCTTATTTGAGTAAAATCTAAGCATTTATTTTTATGTGCCCATGAACAGTAACATGTAAATCACAGACTATCAGCAGCAGATCATTACTGTGGTCTGATCAGATGCTGATGTACAGAATGGCTCCAACAGCATACTATACTTATGTAAACTAAAGTTTTATAGTTTCTAACCCAGTTCATGGCTTTGTGGAAAGTACTAGTTTTGTTGGTTTCACAGGAGAGCTACGGCAATTTTGTTGTTGTTGAAATGTTTTTATGAGAGTGAAAATCCCAGTGTTTTCAGTATCTGCATAAGTACAGTGCAAAACACTTGCTTTCTGTATACAGTTTCAATGTGCTGACAAAATATCACCTGCCTGAAAATCAGAACTTTCCCTGGGGGAGCAGGGCTGTGGGGACAGCTGTGGCTGGAGCCCTGCACACCCCGAGTCTCAGCCGAGGTCTGGGTTCTGGCCACGCGACGCCTCCGCTGTGCACTCCAGCTGCCCGCAGCAGAGAGGATCTTGGCTGGGGGATGTAGCCCTCAGGGAAATTTGAGGGATGTGAAAGGCTGTTGCTGATGGATCCTAAATGAGCGTTTTTATTCCTTAGGTATCTTCTTCTCTATTTACTTTTCTTGGTGGTGTTTCGTCTTGATGTGGTAGCGAAGGTCTGCAGAAGGGCCTGAGACCTGAACTTTCCTAGAGTTTAATGTACTTATGTTTCAGGATTTTCATTGCTTTGTTTCCCTATGTGCAGTCTTTACTGATTTCACAATTGAGAAAATAATTCTCTTGGTAACAGCGTTGTTGCTGGGATGGATGTATGGCCATAAGTGAAGCAAGGTTTGTACGGACAGTGTGGTACACTCTTGCAGGAGTAGGCCACGTAGCTGTGCAGATGAGCGGGCGTGCTCTGGAGCCCATAGGCGCTTCTCTAGGCATGGAAGAGACAGAGTGAACTTCAGGCAATGCTGCAGCGTGTCTCTGTGAGAAGCGGGCGAAACCTCCTACAGCTTTAGCTATAACAATTCTTATTTTTCTATTTGGAGAGGTGGTTAAACATTGTTTGTCAGTAATGGCTTTCTGACTTGTCTCCTCCCATTACCTTCCCCACCTCTGAAGCCATATTTCATTCTTCTTTACCTTGCAGGCAAGCACGGCTCAGACTGTGCGTGCCAGGTACAGTGAGGCAGTCAGCAACTTTTATAAGCCATTTGATATGTTTGTGACTAGTTTTTATTATTAACATATGACTAGTTTGTGGCATTTGAGGACACTGTGGTATCTACTACTCCTAAATACCTCTATGCTTTATTAGGGTGAGTTAGGAGTGTTGTGAAAGTGCGTGTAATCCCGGGACCGATCCGCGCTTGCTGCATCGCAGTGTGCATGTACCCAGGCAGGCAGCTCTTCCTCGTGATGGGGCGTAAATGGCTCCCTGTGCAGTTAGAGGCCGAGTGCTCACCAAGGATGTGGTCCTCACTGAAACCTGTACCTGACCACAGCCTTCCCTACCCCAGTGACAAATAAATGATAGGAGCAGTAATAAAAAGGAAAGTGTGGGTGTTTTAAAGCAAGCTTTCTAACTCCAAGAATGGGAGAGGCATGCTGCTTCCAAGTCCGGGTGTCCCCCCACACCCCGGGGGAGGGCTGCTCCCTGCTGAACTCATCTCTTCCTCCCTCACTTGATGCCTTTTAGCTGATCTCCAGTGTCAACCATTCCTCTCACCTCTCCCAGCTCCACACAGCAGGTCGGCCAAGCTCTGGGAGGCAGGCCTCTTCTGTTCCCCCAAGGAAAAGGCAGCTCGCAAGGTGCCCGCTGCCTCTCTGCAGGGGAGAGGGACAAAGGCCCACGGGCCCAGGTGCCCTCCACAGCTGCTCTTCGATGGACTGAAGTCACTGCGGGCCATGATTTCTCACTGGAAGCTTTGCCTTGATAAAACCACAGCCAAAAATGGAGGGAGCGCTTTAGAGCATTGCCTCCAAATCCTTCTTACGGATCTCCATTGTGCCTGCTTAATCCACTTCAGTGCGTCAGGAGCTAGTACCTCGTGGGCTCTCGTGTCCTTGAAAATGTGTCTGCCTTCTGTTTTGGGGAGGTTAGCTGCCCTTGTGCTGTCTGGTTCCTGAATGGTAGGTTTCAGTTATAAGGTCCTTACTGTGTTTCTTACTGCTGGCACTTTGTGCCGCCATTTAGTGTAGATGCAGGTCCCAAAATAACCTTGAGGCTCGCTGACTTGGTGGGGAGCAGATGTGCTGGCAGCACAGCGCTCTTGGCTGCGGAGAAGGGGGATGTTCTGGCTCTGCTTTTCTTGGAGCTTGTCTCTTACATGATGTTAGTGTCAGCCTAAACATATGGGCAGGGGCACGAGGATTGAGCAGTGGCCTGCGTGTGTCAGTTCACAGGGAATGGATATAAAGCAGAAGGACCGGGCGTAAAAAGGGCAACCTGAGAGGCACCAGGCCTTGTGTGATCAAAAGGAATTACTTGTTTTTAATCATCTTTAGTTTAGGGAGTTTCCATTCTTCTCTTGGCTACAGACTTGCAGTTGAATAATGCCATCTTTGTATGTAATCATAAATATATGCATAATTTTGATATTGTCTCCAGAAGTATTAGAACCTCTGACAGAAAAATTGCCAAGGGGGATTACTTAGCTAAACCTCAAAAAGACACACAAATCACATCACTGTTTAAAGAAAAATCCTGAAAACCTGTTATGTTTTATTTAGAAAAGACTTTTAAAATAGTTGATAGGAAAACCAGATTAAGAGAAAACCAGAGCAAGAGAAGGGAGATAGTGCAAGCTAAGTTAGTTGATTGGCTCCTCACCACACCACAACAATCGGTTGCTTCAGTGCTTCCTGGAAGGTTTCAAGACCTAGTGGCTTCTATAAATCTGCTGTATGCTTGTTATCTAGATGTCTGCATTTTTGCTTCCTTTGTACTTAGGATAGATAGAGAATTATAATTCTAGCTGCAGGCAGGACAATACAGCCAGGTGTTGTCTGAACTTTGGATGCAGATACCTGCCAAGCACCTGAGTCCTGATTTGCAGCGACTCGTATTACACCTCTATGGAGAATCTTCCCATCGTGCCAGGTTGGAAAAGATGGATTTGGGGATGGAAACTCAAATTAACTGTTTTAAAGGTTGTGCCAGGCTCCTTTCATTTGGAGCTTTAAGCAGATAGAAGTGTAATTCATAAGAGTTCAAGTATAAATCAGTCCTCATTTTAGCTTACCTTTATTCTCTCAGCATGTTAATAATTGGTGAGTCCTGGCATAAAACATTTTTCCTTAACTTGTGGATAGTAGCCATAAAATACTCACAGATGTAGCAAGCAGCTGCATTGTGATGCTGTTCTTAGAAGATGATGTAATGTGGCAATAATCACTTCTGAATTGTTACTGATTTATGAATTGAGAATGTTTGCAAATTATGGGAAAATTTAGCTAGCTCAAGAGAAATCCATGTCAGCTTGGTCAGGTGGTACTTCTGGAACTGTTGGCCAGTGTTCCAGTCGAGGCTTTTGCTCCATTGGCATGGTCTTTTACAGTGGATTTCCAGAAATACTTTTCATTTTGGTGGGCTGTCATGGAAGGAGTGTGGAAGGAAAGGCAAAATGCTGACAGCTCTGGTGTGTTGTGCTGGCAGTATTTGGAGCTGTTGGTGGAAGAATGACTTGACTCCATCCATCCATCCATCCCTTGTTCTAGACACATTTCAGATGTTGGGGCTTCTGAAGAATGAGGTGGTAGGTTGAGAGATGAAACACTTGAGATCCACAAAACTAGAATGCTGGTTCTGAAAGGGGCCCTTTCTTCTCCCCATTAATGTTTGCTGTGTGGTCAGAGGGTCCTCCCGTGTCTCCCATTTCCTCAGGCTCCAGTTAATTTCCTGATGCCTCTGGCAGGTGATTGGCAGCTTGGAGCAGGAAGTTGGTATAACCCAGTTTTAAATTCATGCTTCAGTGAGGAGCTGTTAGTAGATGGACACCTAATTGAAGTAATAATAACATATCTAACATTTACCTTGCACCTCTTCTTAATTCTCAAAGACCTCGGCTGCCTTCGAGATCAGTGCAACATGCTGATTGTGCATAATAATGTCACAGAACGGCTTGAGAGGAGGAATATCTGATCCATGCAAACTTTAAGAAGGCATAGTAGAATTACATAATAGAATTATTTCAATGAGACAGAATAATGCTCCAGAAAGGAGAAGCTGCCCTACTGACAGAGTGCCTGAAGAGAAAGGCACAGAAGATAACTGCTATACAGGACCTGGTCTTTGTAATTGCAGGAAGTTTTTTACTGAATAAACCCAAACCGAACGTCTTTAGCCTCAGTTTAGCAGATGTGTCTGCTGGATGTGTTTAAAACAAAATAAATGTGAGATACAAGTCCTTTTTCTTTCTATTTTTAACTAGTCCTTGTTTTTAATGACACGGTTGGGTCTTGAATTATTTTAAGGCTGGATCACCATGGTATATTCTGGTAAGAATGACCTTTTGTCAAAGAGGCTGTGGAAAAAGTAGAAAATGTCCAGGCTCATGCCAGGTTAAAGCAGGCTTATAGATCGTGCTATAGAAATATTGACTGTAATCAACAGGGGTACAGGGAAGCCAACTGATTATGAAGACCAGCTGAAAAAAGAAATGCAGATGGAAGATAACTACTTTCCCAGAATGGCCGTGGCAAAGGCTTTACGGAAATTAGCAGTGCGTGCAGAAACGTGTGCCTTCATGTAGGATGAGACTAGTTTGCGTGACTGAGTGTGGATCCAAGTTTTGACAAGGTGGGGTGTTGCACTCTGGGAGCCCCCTTGGTGATTGCTTTATTACAGAATAATCTGTAGTCTGGGAAGATTAGCTAAAATCAAGAAGAAACCATCCTGAAGGAGTTGGCTTTTCTGCATCTGGAATCACGCCACGATCATTTTGTATGAGAGAATCAGACCTATAGTCATGGAGGGAATTTTTTCAAGATCTCTTGTTCCCAGCATAGCTATTGTGTTCAGTTGATGGCCATTAAACCAGAGGCTTATTTCATTTTTATAAGAATTTTCTTGCTTGAAAAAACCAAAAGTTATGAGCTGAGTGCCCTATATTTGCTACTCCCTAAGTGGAATACAGAGATGAAGGAGGGAATTTTGGTGATAGCCAGCTGCTGATTGAGTGAATTGCTTTTAGCAGCATGGAAAAAAAAAAGTGTGAGAGCACCGTGAGCTATTATTTTACAATTATCCTATTTTTGCCACTCTGGGCCTCTTCAGGAATCAGACTCTTGGTAAAATACTTTTTTTGTTGTTGTTGTTCCTGTAGCTGCCGGATATAAATAAGCACCCTCTCTCATTCTTTTCCAAAATATGGCTTTCCCCTTATAGCCAGTCAAGAGGAGTGTGTTAATCTCTGGTTTTGGTTGCACCTTTGTTCAGTTTTTTTGGGAAATGTCACACTGTTTTGGCTTCCCTGGTAGATGAGACTATGCCCTTTATTACTTTGTTTAAACTGGCCCTGAGATTTATAGGTGCCAGTCTCTCTTTGACCTTTGAGAGCGCATGGGTTCCCACCAACCGTTGCTAGAGCTACCTTGCCAATAATGCAACAGGCAGAGGACTTCTTGTTGTAGAAATGTCAGCAGAGTCTTACTGTTACCTTTCTGTTGAGCAGTAGTCTGCTATTGGATTGGGCTAACTTTTTGGAAGGAGAGAAAAGACAGTTTTGCCATGTAGTGCATTTGTTCTTGAAACAAGCAAAACTCAGTGCCTAGAAGCTAGGCTTTAAAGCTTGCAGTAAATTTGAGCCATCACATAGATCAAGATTACTGGGTCTACGCTCAAAAATGTTAGAGGGTTTTTCATCAGAAAAAAAGTTAAGATAATTTATATGTCTAATAAATTCAGATAACATATTAAAATCCATCTTCTCGCTCTGTTTTTTTGGCTGTGTTTGGAATCAGAAATACCAAAATACCACGAGGGAGTTGCTCTTGTGTTACTTCTTGCCAAGCCAGGGTTGGAAATACTTGAAATTTCATGAGAAAGGGCTTTCTCTAGGGAGTTCAGTCCATTTGTGCAGACTTGTGTAGTGCTTGGATGGTTTGAATTATTTAGATAAGGATCAAATCTTTCAGATGTTTGACTGTCTCCCAAATCTGAACCTATTTGAAGGGTGGATCCTCCATTTGTGGTCTTCCTGAAATTGAATACCAAGTTTATCAATGCTGCTATGTACCTTGAACCTAGTGCCGCTCGTAACGGAGACAAGTGAAAGCAATTTTAGCCTTGAAGGCAGTGGGAGAGGACCATCACGCTCTGCAGACTGTAATGGGACTTTGAGGATGTGTAGCCATTGCGCTGCTTCTTCAATTTATGTTCAGCTAGCAGCATGTTTGCCTTCAGCTTGGCTGACATGGTTCTGGAAGATTATGCAATGGCTGCTGCTTCACGGAGTATTTGTCAGGCCAGCATGCGTCTGTTGTGGGAACAAATGAAAAGCAAGTACAAAATTTTTTCTCAGTTTGTGTCACGCTCTGTGGTATTTTCTGTCTCCTCTGCCAACTGATCGTGAGAACACATGCTTTGCCTTTTTCCTCTAAACTGTTTCTTTTCCCAGGTGCTGAAGTACTCCTCTGTTCTTCCTCTTCCTGCACTGAAACAATTCACAAAACCTAAAATCAGGAAGGAAAAGAAAAAATTGTCGTGGTTGGCAGGCAATGGAAGCAGCACCATAATGTTTCTAGACATGTCAAGTATACGTTATGTTGTGCTAGCACAGAAATGTGCAAATATAATGCTCAGTTTCTGAGTCTTTCAGATTTTAGGAAGTACTTTATGTAAGTGGAAATGAATGATTCTGAGATGTGGGGTCCTGATTGCTTTGTTAGGGCCTGATCCTTATAGCAAATGTCCATGCAAGCTCCACCTAAATGAGTCCTCCATCACTGCTCCCTGGCATAAAACTCAAAGCTGCTGTAAGCGCAGTCTCCACAGACTCCTGAGAGTCCACTTCCATTTTAGAGTACATCATACAGGGTTTTTTTAAATTCAGGACTTATCAAGGCATTCACAATGCCACCAAAGATTAGAAGGAGGATCTTCCCGCAAGTTCCTCTGCTACTTTCAGAGGCTGTATGGCTTTAACGATTCCTGCTTTTTGGGGAAACAAGTGTTGATACTTTCAAAGCTGGTCTGATATTGCCACTGGGACTGTGCAGTGTGGGGTTTCTCCAGCTGCAGGGGTGATCCTATCTTTTACAGCAGCTTGCTCACCACAGTCCTGGTGCCAAACAGATCAACATCATAGGGGATTTAGCTGATAAGGTAAGGCCAGTCAACTTTGCTATGCATGCTCATTCATCTGAATCTAAGGTACCTGTGAGAACAGATAGGTGGCCCAGAGCTTCCCTCTCCCGTTTCCAAAATCTTAGTCTTAAAAACCTTGAAATTTCTTGAAATGGGAACTCAATAAAATTTACATGAAACAAAAAACTGAATTTAATCTTCTCAGCATACATTGGGACTTTCTATCTCCCTTATAGACCTTTAACTCATTGGTCTGAATGCCTGGACAAAGCAGAGAGCAAATCTCACAAGACTGAATTCCCTTCACTTGGGATCACACTTATGTTGCAGTTTACTCCCTTTGGACTTTAATTTTGCCTTTGGTTATGCACTCTGATTTGGGGAACACTTAAATCAAAAGGTAAATTAAGTGCTTGCCTAAGTTTCATTAAGGTCAATGGGACTTAAGCATAGATTGTGCCAACCAGGGCAAGAATTAAACATGTTTGATTGGGACTTTTTAGTAAGAACTGAAGGGAAAAGAAACCTGGAAAAATAATTCTTTTTCCATGCTTCTGATTATGTTCAATATTCATACACACATTAAACAATTGTGCAGTTACTATTTTCTTTTTGGTTGTTGTTTTAAAGATAGTACTAGCACTTCTGCTTATCCTTCTTGGTGGAAAATAAAATATTTAAATCTGAAGTAATTTTATAAAGCAGCTTCATCACAGCTTATTTGTTTATTACAGTGTTCATGATTGTTGTGTAAATAGGATGAGGAAGCTATTTTTGGCTTCTGCTTGCTTGCCTTCAGAAGGAGTTGTAAGACGTGTATACCAAAATGGTGACTGAGTGCAGCTGGAGCTCCTAATACGTCTCATTTCATGTGAGCTGTATGAGGGGATAATTACCAAGAAGAGGGTCAAAGATGAGGCTTCTTGCAGAGTGACGGACCGAAGGGCATACTTCTGATTGCAGCAGCCGGCTCTGCAATAAAGTGATGGAAACTGCCTCATCCTTTTCAGTTGCATTGATCACAGAGGTGCACTTCTGTCAGTCTCACTAAGGCTTCTGCCTGGGCTTTTCTCCTTTTGCTGTTTTGCCGTACCCTGGAAAGGAGAAGCTGCTCTGAGGCAGACTCTTTGCTCTTAACCAAGACACACAGGATGTATTTTTTTTCTAGCCCCAAGGTAATTGGTGCATATGACCTGTCCTGTGACAGAGGGACAGCAGAGCTCTCTGGTTTTACACTGAGGTTAGTGCTGCCTTTCTGCAGCTGGCCTCAATGAACTGACCGCAGTGAAAATGATGCAAAACGAGTCCTATGATTCTGGTGGAACACATACAATCAGGGGGGAGCCCTCTGCTAGAGTCAATGGCGTGTGAATGTTGGTAAAGGCCTTAAACTGCCTTTCTGCTTTGTACGTTCAGATCAGGGTAACACAAGTGTGTTACCCCGACATAACAAAAATTTGTACACCTGTTTTCTAGCAATGAAGGAAATACCTAACTGCAAACAGGGTGAACTGCAGCAGGATAATTGCTAAATAGAGGGTGCAGGTGTGGGTGAATTTCAGGTGGATCTGCTCTCTACTTTGCTCAGGTCATCAATTAGTGAAGTGCCTAGTAAGATGAGAGATGGGAGGAAAAAAAATACTCCTAGGAGCTATATTCCATTCATACCAGTCCTGAGTGAAACACCTTGATTTTGTTAGCTGTAGTTCTTCATGCTCCAGGTTGGATTTGCTCACAGCTTTTTAGTTCCCTCAGTGTGGCTGTGAGTTTGTGGTGTTTGCTGAAGCCATGATTGCAGTAGAGGAGGAGGCTGGAAGGGGAGGGCTGGACCAGTGCTGGGGACTTGTAAGCAAAGTCAGCTATGGAAATGCTACTGATTTAACTGAAGCACTGCTGTGAATACAGTGCAGTGGAGATGCATGATGTCCTGTGGTTCTGGGGTAACCAGACGTAACCAGGTGGGAGCCCTCTGCTAGAGGCACTGGTGTGTGGATGTTGCCGAAGGCCTTGGCTTTCATCTTGTGCAGTTGATGTTGGGTGCCTGTTCCAGCTGAAGCTTGAAATCAACACTTCAGGTTTATTTTCCTGCCTCCAAGGATGTCAGCAGACTATTTTATTAATGATACAAATGTTATGTGCTGTGTGGGCACAGCTGACTAGCAGAGGAATTAAAAATCAAAAAGAAACTGAGACTAAAAATCTGTCACTTCCTCTTACTGTCCAAACCCCTTCTCTTTGAGGACTGAAGCACCCCAGAATAGGTTTGGGAGATGAACCCTTCTTTGTAAGAGAAGGTTTATGTGAGCGCAGAGCTGTGAAAAAGACAGGAGTTTCCTGTAAAGGCAGAAGGTCTGCTGCGAGGAGAAACAAGTAATCTGTATAGAAAGATTTTAAAGTGTTGATCTGTGCAGATATTAAACTTGTGATAGTAGTGGCATATCTACCTCCCCCTCTACTTGTTCCTAAGCTTACCCTCTTTGATGATAATAGAAATATTTGGAAGGAGGGGGGAAAAGGTAAATTATTTTCACTATATTATCATCAATATTCTTAATTTACCCATGTCTTTTCTGGCTCCACTTAAAGGAGTTAACCTCCCAGTAAGAAGTGTATTTTTTAGACCACATAGAGGCCACAGGATGTATTCTATTTCATTTTTTTCTGCAGCTATGGGAGCAAATAATAGCTGCAAATAGCCACAAAACGTTCATGTTTACTTTTTATTTTGAAGATTAAGTTGTTACCAAAGTTGATTAAATGTTAAAAGATCATATCTTTTTTGCAGTATTTTTAGTTTTTTACAGAAAATTCAAAGCCTCTGTACCTGAAGTGCTTTTCCGAGTGCCATGTTTTCAGTATTCACTCAGTGGGATTTGTCCCACGCTTCCATTGCAGCCAAGGTGATTCAGGGATTTGGGTGAGCCAGGATTCCTTTCGGCTGCATCAAGGGAAGGGACCAGACACCAAAATATCTGTTTTCTGCAGGAAGGCACGGTCGGTCAAGTAGGTAGGTTAGTTAAATACATAAATAATAAGTGTTGAGGCAGAGAAAGGAAGAAAAACAGATTTCTGTTTTGACTCCAGTAGTAGAGTGACAAACGTATCATTGTAAGCCTCCTGTTAACTTGTCTGAAGACTTGGTAGGGTTTCTGAACTTATCTGTTGAAGGAAGGTGGTAATGACAACGTGAAAGGCAGATCATGAATGGTATTGTAATAGGTGTAGACGTTCAATCTTTAAGTCTTTATTTGCTATCTTAAGCACCTGAATTAAAGGATAAGAGAAATTAGAAGTCTTAAATGACCTGTGAAAAAAGTGTGGTCTGTGGGGATTGAAGGGGAAACATAACTGCAGCTGAAATTGTACATACAAAAACTTTAAAAGTGAAATGCTAAACACAGCTGTATTCCTGTGATCTCTTGTTTGTGATAGGATAGTAATCTTCAGAAGTTCAGGTGTCTTTCACCTTTTTCCCCAAAATTTCTTACTGAGAAAGAAAATACCTTGCATAAAGAATTCATTGGTGAGGGTGGGCGAAAGCAAACAAAAGCAGACATTTGGGGTGTGGGAGTATGCTGTGTGGCTCAGTGCCTCTGTCTTATCAGTCTTGTGCTGTACATTGGAAAGAAGTCAGCTGAAGGCCCTTGACTTCTGATGGGGTGTGAGAGAGAATTCATTACTCTGGGATACCATTTCATCTTGGATTTTTCTTCCTGGAGACCAGCTATGCTCATCAGAACAGTCACTATTTTGAGGTTGTCCCAGATAATCTAGGACATCTATTTGCTCTCTGCATCTAAGTATCTCCCACTCCTTTTCAAAATTTTTGGAGACATGAAGCAAGAAGCTGCTTTCTAAACCAACTCACAGCAGCTTATTTAAAAGTTAGCTTGATAGAGCTGGTAGGCACTCTGTTCCTGTCTTTTAGGATTAAGGAATGTTTCAAGACAGCTTTTGTAGCTCTAATACCTGAGAGATGCTTTGTTTTTCAAGTGCTGCCTTCATTACATTCTGAATGGGATGCCCTTCGGTGGTACACAACTGGACTTCTGTTTTTCTGGGTTTGATTCTGGATCAGAGGTTTTTTCCCCACTGTAAGCTAGGCTTGGAAAGTTGGCTATGTTTAAGGCTGCTTATGCAACCAAAGTCAGCTGGTTAGAGCTCTGTTTTGGGAAACCCTTGGTATAGATTCCAGTTTGTTTCCTTTTTAACAGGAGAAGTATATCTGCTAAAGGGCCCAAACTTTCTCCTCGCCTGCTCTGCCGTAACCCCTGTGCCATGAAGAAGAGCTTGCTCCAAGGAGGAATATACCCTCTGGTCTGCCCTATTCAAACGCAATGGCTGCCTTTGTGCTGCAGCTTTCAGATTCCAAAGGCATTTTTTGGTTAGCAGCTCTGCTGGATGCACAAAGGGTCAGTGCACTAATAGGATACAGCACTGGGAAAGGACAGGGCCTTAGGGACTCTTTGGAGATTTGATGCCCTGTGTGAAAGAGGCCAGCAATACTGCAGCAACAATTTTAATTTACTTGTAGAAAAAAAAAAGGGCACCATAAAAAAGGGAAGGACACTGGAAATAAGAGACCCTTTAAATCCTCCTATCCTGATGATCCTAACCCCAAATCCATCCATTACTGATGAACCTAACCAATACTTTTATAGGCCTTAGCAACATGGAATAAATGTCCTTCTGCCTTTCCCCACCCTCTACTAATACATAGCAGCTCTTTATTGTGTGCATTTACTTTAGAGATGCGTGTGTGTAGTAACTTCTTTACGCGAGACATTGGTCTGTACCTACTCAAGGGCTCTCTCATGTTGATGCTCTGCATAGCAGAAAACAAGCCATCCCTTTTCAGAGAGTGATAACAGCAACTTTCTGGCACATCGATGGTTTATGCTATCCTAGAGAGAAAAATGAATTTATGACAGGTACACACAGAGACGGAGCAGCCCCCAAAATTCATGTTGGGTTTTGGGAAATCCTCTTTCCCCAAGCTGTCTTGTCACAAGGATTGTTCAGCTCTGTAAGAGGCTCTCTGATGCTCGGGAATCAGGGAAATGCTGATCATCTTTGCTAAGGTGACTGACATTGATGCTGTGGGAAACTAAAAAGAGCTGTTTTGACTCTGGCTTTGTCAATCTGTATATTGCTGAAAGCTGAGAGGCACTGGAGCCTGCATCCAAACATAACTTGCACATCTGCAATAGATATCAACAATGCTTATATGACTTGGTGCAGGAAACAAGCTTGAAATGTTCTTGGTCCATTTTCTTTCTTCCCAGTGTATCAAAAAGCAAAGGGCAATATTGAATATCATGCTTCAGTGACAGGGAAAGGCTTTGGGGGAATCTGTTTCTGAGTGGATGTTTTGATTTATTTATTTATTAAATGAGATTTATTGTTCATTGGGAAGTATGTTTTTGGATTTGTATACACAGAAAACCCAACCAAATAAAGCCATATTGAGCATCAACAGCATCATGACAATGTATAAGAGGTTTGGTTGAAGTCCTTCAAAAAGAAGAACAGATCTGCCCATTATCTCTAATATTCCAACAATGCAGCCTAGGTGAAATCTGCTTGGAAGTTGTGGGCAGCAGTGCTCAGTTAAGAAAAAGGTAAGTAGTAGTTAATCTGGGCCAAATTAATCTGACAGATGACACTGCCTGGTGCACAGGATACTAGTTTTGAAGAAGGTGGGCAGAAGTCCAGGGGTCTCCATCCCAGCAGGATGGATGTGTGTTTGTGTGTTTTGAGTGTGAGAGAGAAGTAAGTGTAAGGAATAGAGGGAATCACTGGGAATGTGGTCCTGAGGAAAAGCATGGAGTGCTTTTTGGGCTAAAAAAAAGGGGGGGGGTGGGGCAAAGAAGCAGTGTCTTCAGATTTTTCTGCAATCATCAGGGAAAGGAGGCTGTAGGGTGACCTCAGAGACCTGTTGACTCTACCCTAACACCTCCTTCTTCTGGAACCACAAGTGAAGTATTGACCAGCTAACTTCTAACTTACAACCCAAACTGTTGCTCCTGTAATTGCAGTGAGCTGCTTCAGGGAGCAGAGTTTGCTGCTGGTGGTAGCAAGCAAGCTTGGCACCTAACTGGATAACCCCCAGCACTTGGTGAAGGAGAAAGGGCGAATGCAGAAGTGNAGTATTGACCAGCTAACTTCTAACTTACAACCCAAACTGTTGCTCCTGTAATTGCAGTGAGCTGCTTCAGGGAGCAGAGTTTGCTGCTGGTGGTAGCAAGCAAGCTTGGCACCTAACTGGATAACCCCCAGCACTTGGTGAAGGGGAAAGGGCGAATGCAGAAGTGGGAGAAGGGCTGTCATGCCACAAGCCTAGTTTGGACCAATTTAGGTCTGTGTGGACATGCAGACTCAGTCCCACCATTGTGTAGCTCTCCAGCAATGTCGTACACCATTGCAGGGAAGGAAGAGTAGACCAGCTCTTCTAGCTGTGAAGCTGGAGTTGGAACAAAAGGCAACCAAATCAAATCATAATGAAGCATCGGGAATGACGTGATATCGATTTGCCTCTGGACTTGTGAAAATGGGATCTTGAAATACAATGCCTCCATTAGCACAGCACTTCTAACAACAATGCTGTGACATTTACCTAATGGAAAGATGGTAAGGATGTTGTAAATCTTCTCTCTTTTCAGCTTGGAAGCCTTTATAACCTAGATCCAAAATCAGGGCATGACTGTAGTTTTGCATATAAACGCATTTGTTTGTCTCCTGTCTCGTTTTCTTACATCCCTGACATGCCTAGTGATACCATATCCATTTTATTTACTGACAATCTCCCTATAGTCATGGCAAACCAAAACACGAGAATGGCAGTGCTGTGCTTTTTCTAAGCTTTCCAGGTTCTCAGTCCCTTTCGTAATATGGCTATGGTGTTAAATAAAATTGTATTGTTGTCACAGCAGTCCTAGAATTGAAAAAGAATGAAGTACTTTTCCTGTCCATGCGCTCCCCTCTCTATGGCACATCCTGCAGTTAGCATAAATTATTTTCTTCTGTCCATATTCTCCAAACCATGCGCTTTGCTCCACCCTACATCCATTGGCTGGTATGAATTTTTGCTCTCAGGCCTGCAGCAATAACTTCCTTTTTCATTGCCACAGAATGTCTATTTCCATTGTATTTGACAGAGATTCCACTCTGCTTTCTCATCCACCCTCAACAGAAAGCAAGAGGCACTGTGTTGCATGCTCCTCAGCAAAACCATGCGTACTTGGCACACTGTAACATAGCAAGCTCTGCTCCCATCCAGCATTGTGGCTATTGAGCCTGTACCTTCACTTCTGGTGTAAGACGCAGGGCTGGGTCAGGGAAGACTGGAGTTGGGCATACGCTTTGGTAACAGCACTAGGAAAGCTCAGTTGGAAGTCTGCTCAGCAAAGACAGGGCTGTAACAAGTATCTGACTTGGAAGGCACAGGAAATTCAGCCTTTGGTAGCATAGGCTTTTTGAGCAAGAGTTCTTTAAGCCTCCATGAAGATGGCTACAGCTGGAAAATCGTATGTTTCTCTTATGATAAACTGTCTTGTGCAAATGTTTTCAGACCGTTTGAGCTCTCCTTCTGTGGGCTTGGAATACACCCATGAGCTCTTCTTGGCTCCTTTGGTTTGGCTTCACTTTGAAGCCTCGGCCCTTTGTAGATGGGCTCAGATGGCCTGCCTTGGGGTTCAGCTTCTTGAAGGTAAGGAAAAAGTGGTGGGTGCACAGCCTATTCACTGGTGGTGCCAAAATGAGCTGTGACTCACACTAATCATGCAGACTTTCCTAATTCATCCCTTCCCGGTCTTTCTTGAGTGTTTTGCTGAGCTGTGAGTTAACAGTAGTGACATTTAAAATTTTAGCATCCGAGTGAATCATCTTGAGATGAGGGCAGCAGTTCATAGCTCACAGAGGTTTGGTTTCTGAGTGTGTCTACAATGCAGCTGGATGTGCTGATACATGCCGTACCAACACTAGGCACCATCACTACCACTAGAACCACAAATTCGTGGGACTTCTGGTACTTGCAGTGTTCAGTACTGCCATGGTTTCATCTCCTTAAATGACACGTCTCCCTCCTTTCTCCTGTGTGCCAGGAAGTTGTTATCCTTGTTCTGGTGGTACAGAGGTAGAAGGGCTAATGGCTGGCTGATCTGCCTGCTGGCAAGAGTTGGTCCTCTTAAAACTGGGCTGTCCTGTAGGAGGGAAGGCTGTCAGGGAAGTCTGCTGATCCTGGAAGTGGAAGAGGGAGTGAGTTGGCTAGTAGGGTGCTGTACCCTTGGGGGACATTGGGCCTAGTGGTTGCTCTGCTGTGAGATGAAGTCCCATGGAAACAGGTTGCACCTCATTGCAAGGTGAGGTCTCATGCGGGTCTTGTAGGGGATGAGCTTCTCCATGCAGCAGTCACCTTAATTTGCTGTATAATATCCTTGGCTTTTTCCAACGATGGCAGGCGTTGCTCCCCCTTCTGAGAAGCAAGGGTCTTCTCTCATGAACTCAGGTCCCTTGCTCAGAGGTACCTCAGTAGCCATGGTGGCAAGAGATTGCTGGATTTTTGTTCTTTTCCAGTTTTTCAGTGGTGGGGAAAGCAGTGGGAGGTGTCCTGGGGAAAACTTCCACTCAATGTAGAAAAAGAAAGAGGAGTCCAAGCACTAGTTTAAGTATAGCAAGCCCACAGTAGTCTTGTGGTAGGCTGTGGGAGGAGATAAATTATAAAGGTGCTTTTGAGGGCTGCATGCATCTCGGTGCTTGAGCAGTTTGGTTCGTTGGGGGTTTTTTTTAGGGATTTAATAGTTGAGATAGATGGCCAGTCTAAGCAATGTCTGTTGGCTGTTTGTTATTGTTGTGGAGGTTTACTTGTGAATCATCTGTCTGCTTTGTGTGTTTTAATTAAAATAGCGTGTCACAATAAAGACTGAGAGCCCATTCTGTAAAAGTATCTGTACAGGGAGAGGGTGATGGAAGGGATCACTCAGTGGTAGATATATATCCTTGGGGTCCTTTGGACAGCTTTGGTCACTCTAGCATAACCTGTAGTTGAAATACAGGCCTGAGGTCTGCACTGTGTGCCTCAGGGCACATGTGCTGCCTGATGGGGTTGTATACAGCCCCTATCCTCTTCTCTCTTCCTCTCCTCCTGCCCCCAAAATATATTTGTTAGGAAGCAGCAGGACTGAAATTTACGGAGAAGTTTTTGGACATGTTTGGAGGGGGAGAAGGAGGAAGCCCCACCCAAATGCCCTGTTAGTTAAGGTTTGTTCTTTAAATATCTTGTGTTTATGCTAGACTAGTTACAACAAAGCAGGCAACATGTTTTGTCTACAGACTAACCCATGCACCAAGTTTGGTATTAGCTGCCTTTCATTCCTTTTAGATAATCTGTTACTGCTATTAATAGAGATGTATGCAAACTTCCCGGTGTCTGAAATTGCCTGGGGATAACAAGAGGTTTTGTCCTTGTGCATGAAGATTTTTGGCTGTGTATTTTTGGGCATTGTGTTGGAAACAGCAGAGCAATGGCCTTTTGCAGTGATCAAAGACTTGCTCTGTTGGATGGAGCTGCTGGAAACCTGCAAGAGGAGAGCCCTCTCCTTTCAGGTCTTCCTGAAACGGAACAGTCACTGAGCTCCTTGCTGCCCCCAAACCTTGCCTCGTCCCCCAGCTCGCTGCAGCTCGCAGCCTCCCAAGCCTGCCTGCCCCTGTTGCCCTTGTCCTGCGCCTGGCCATACGACCTCAGTTAGCTGAAGCATTCTTAATCGTGGTATTTCTCAACCCGACTTGTATGAGCACAGCTGGCCGAGAGGGTGACCGCATGTGAAGGTGCACTGTCANCCCAAGCCTGCCTGCCCCTGTTGCCCTTGTCCTGCGCCTGGCCATACGACCTCAGTTAGCTGAAGCATTCTTAATCGTGGTATTTCTCAACCCGACTTGTATGAGCACAGCTGGCTGAGAGGGTGACCGCATGTGAAGGTGCACTGTCAGGTATAAGGGGGTGGTAAATTTTGTCAGGAAGGTGGCGACAAGCTAGGGGAGAGAGCTGGGAGGAGGACACCTCTTATCCTGCATCAGCTGCAGCCAGAACAGCATGTCTAACTGCAGCCGGAGCAGTTTGGCAATGCTTACAAACTCTGCTAGTGAGGCTGACCACTAATAGAGCTTATAAAGTCAGTCAGATTTTTGGCAAACTTTCAGACCGCTGTGTTCCTGATGGAGATTTTAAATGTCTCCTAAAAAAGTATCCAGTATTGTCAGAGAGACCCCTATCCTCTGGAGCTGGGCCAGGACCTATGAATGAAACAAAGCCGACAGCTCTGAACTGCAGCAGCTTTGCAGGGGGAAAAAAATAAAGACAAAAAACCCCAGCAGGACTTCAGAAAATAGAATATATTTCTCTGTTTTGAAGTCTCACATCACAGAAGCAATGTTTCCTGCATACCTCAACGTACTTCTGATAACACGTTGTCTGCAGAAACCTTCAAAAGTAAAGCGTGTTTTTTTTCTGATGAAGTTGTGTGCCGGGGCTGTCTCTTTATTTTTGAAACACGCATGAACTCAGGAGGGATGAATCCCAAAGTGTGTTTCATTCGTGAGGATTTACATTTGTTGAGATATGGAAAGAATAACCACAAGAAGATTTAAGTGGTGAAATACGGGGGAGAACTCATGTGTCGTGGTCCCAAGCCGCTGGGATAATCGGTGCAATAGCTTTATATCATAGGGCCGTATTATAGAAGGAAAACTGATCTTTTCAGCATTTTCCCTTACGTGAGAGGTCCAGTCCATTGGTTGCGATACATGCATGGTGCCTTGTGACAAACTGAGAAGCTGTTTTGATGACCTGTTGTGCAAAGAAAAATGGGAGCTCTGAGCACAGCTGCGTGTAGCCTGTCTGCAGGAAAATGGCATAAAAAGGGCTGGAATAAATCGGTTCCAGTGCAGGCTCGCTCAGGATAACCAACGGGGAAGTGGTTGAACACTAGTGTGCATTTTCATGGGTGCAGGAAGCCGTAAAAGTTTAGTACAGCTAGCACATGAAGGAGCAATATAACCTCTGTCGGTGCATAGAATCCTGTGAGAAATAAGCAGATAAGAGAATGCTAACCAGTGAATTTTTAGGTCTGTGTGCATGTTCTATCCTTCGGTGTTAGCACAGAGCATTACTGGCAGTCCATCACTGGAGTTTAAATAGGATGTGAGTGCTGTTTGATTGCTTCAGTGAAAATATTTTGGCTTTTTTTTTTTTGGCAGCTTCAAAAAATCTTGAAGACAAAAACACAGATTGCACAGTGTTCCACCATTTTATTTGTGTCTGTCTGTCTCTAGCCCCCACCCCCCACCTTCATCTGGTCTGTTTGTGAAATACTGGCAGAAAAGAGTAAATATGGAGAAATATACATACATTCTTTTTATTAATTCTTGGCAGGCCACTTACAATATAGAGCACTTCAGAGGTGAATTTAGATGAGTATGTATATACAAACAGTATCTCAATAAATTCTGAAAGTCCGGTTCTGAGTTTGTAACAGTGCATTAACTTTTCTTTGGCCTTTATACCTTTCATCGCTTATATCCATTGCAAAGCCTGTTTTCCTTCCTTTAGTTATGTCCCGTCTGCAGTGAATTTGTGCCTTCATGTTGATGCCATTACCTGCCACCTTTTCTGTTTTAGCAATTTCTATAATCACCTTAGCTTTCTCGATATATTATCCCAGGGAAGACATTACTTACTTCTGGACTCAGAGAATAAAATTGCCAAAGTGCAAAAATTGCCAATTGTGAAAAGTGCTCAAACAGCACCGATTACTTGCTCTGCTCAAGGTGAAAAGTTTGTTTTTGTTTCAGGCCCTGAGTGCAGGGTTTTATTACAGACATGAGAGTGATGACCGTACATCCCTGCATGGAGTGAGGGAAGGTCGGTGCCCTAAAAGCCAGGAAGAAACTCCATCAAGGGGAAAAGCGGCAAAGAACATCAAACTGCAATTACATCCTAAATGCCCCTCCATTTCACTGCTGTGATAAAACCCTCTAATTTCAGCAGCCTGCTTGGTCATCTTTGACTTTTGGGTGTTATTATCGTAAAATAATTAATGACTTGTCCCAGTTTCAGAAAGTGGGTTTAGCAGGATTTCCAAAGTCCTCTTTTTCTTCCTCCCAGCACGAAGCCCAGTCCCTGCAGGCAGGGAGGCAGCTGCAAAGCAAGATGCAGTGCTGCTACACGTTAGAAACAGCATTTCCTGTTACAGGGAGGATGGGGGCTGGCATGGCATGGTTACCCAAGCCGGGAAAGGGCCTCTGGCCAGTGCTTCTGCAGGGCAGCCTCGCAAGCCCTTTTTCATGAAAAGCTCACGGCTGCACTCTTACCTGAAGCACCAGTCTCCCACCACTGTACAAGGCCGTTGCTTCCATACTGACCCAAGGGAACGCGACATGCCCACGCCAAAGGTGGGATGGTGAAGCCAGAGAAGCCCAGGGGCTGCCTCCAAGTGGTGATACACCAGGCCCTGCTAGCCCTGCATGGGGCTGGGCAATGAGCCCAGGGTAGCACCACACTCATGGTGATGGAGCAGCGTGGAGCACTGCTTCATCATGCACTGCCTGACAGAGAGAAACTTAAATTTGATCCCTTTCGGTCAGGCAAAGAGTTACATGTGTATTACAGGCTAACTTTCAGTATGCAGTGTTTGGAGCATTTAGTCCATACGCAGCAGTAGTGAGTGCTCATGGCAGACCTCATGAAGTTCCCTTGGGATTTCGGTATTTCTGCTGTCTTCTGTGGGAAAGATGCTTAGCAACTGGAGGTGGCTTAAAAAAAAAAATAGTCGAATGTCCCCTTCTCTAGCCCCAGTAAAATAGTAAAAATGGAGTTTTAACTTCAAACTCCCTGCTCTGATCTTTGCTACTCACTTTTTGTGATGTGCAGGCATCTTCCTTCTAAAAATAGTAAATCTCATTGTGTGGGAGGTGTATTTAAACAGTGTTCTTTAGAATATAAATATTATTATTACTTAAACTAACGCTGCTGTAGAGAAGTTCACAAACTTGTGCTAGGCGGAGGCTGCCTGCTGTCTATAGGAAACATCAGATGCTTTCAAAAATGGGCTTTCTGGGGACATTTCTGCAATGGGATGCAGGGTTGTAGCTCAAAGCTTTCTGTAGAAGTCTGTATGACACCTTGATGCCTGTGAATTACAATGGTCTTCAAGGACTTTGTGCCTCACAGGCTCAAGCCATTACAATGTTCAGTTAATAATTAGTTTTTAAATACCACTGTAACTTTCATTTGTGATACAGATAATTTGCAATCATATGCTGCTTTGGATGTGGTGGAGCTTAAATTGAATCTAAAATGAGGCCCATCACTCAAAACAGACCGAAGGAGCTAATTATTTTATTAAAAATACAGCTGTGCTTGCTGCTTTAATAACCTTAACAGATCAAGGCGTATATGCGTGGGGAGGCCGTTAACTAGAACTTGTATTACCATGAGACTGTAGCTTTTGATGTGTTGTTTCTAGTTTATCAAATGCCTTGGTACTGCTGCCCAGTTTATTTAATGCCTTGTTTACTAGCGCTCATTTAGAAAGTAAATACTAAATGGCTGGTAAAATTAAGGTTAGGGTTAAGAAAATGTGTTTGACAAGGTGAGATACAAGTTAACAGGGCTCTGCGAAACCTTGTTTGGTTGTTCACTGTTCAGCTGCCCTGCTGAAGCAGGGGTACTATTTTGGGTGGTTCATGCCAGATCTGAATCCTTGAATACCCAGTGTCTTACTGGGTACTCTGGGATAGAGGTCATCTAAGGTGAGGGTGTGGGTTCAGGCTTCGAGGCAGAGGAGGGAACTGAAGGTGGGTTTCCTGCCTCCTGGGAGATTGTGTGAATCACTGGACTGTGGGATGAGAGGCACGATATCATTCCTGTTTCTCAGATGTGTTTTCCATCCCTCTTCATCCTCAAAAAGAAGGTGGAGGGTGTGTGGGGTGGAGTGGGCTGTGGGTTCCAGCAGGAGCTGTTCCTCAAGCAGAGGAGCTCACAAGTGAGCTGAAGCTGCATCTTTTGGATCACTTTACAAACCTCCAAAATTTAAAGAAATGAGCCTGGTACTAGTAAACCATGCAAGCGCCTAGGTTACAATATAGCACAGTGACTAATGTGCATATGCATACTTTGCATACAAACGGTGAAATGTTAGCAACAGAGCTGGTTTGCTGTTGGGTGTGTTTTCGTTAACTGTGCCAACACGCTTGGGACTGAAATGATACAGACTGAAATCAGCTCAGGAATCACAACTTGTCCTTTGAAATATGGATAAACTCTCCAGAGAGTGGTCCTCCTGTGAGGACATAGGATGGAAAAGATCAACAAGTCCAGCTTGCTTTTTGTCCTTTCAAAGCATTTCTGTAGAATATGAACCCTCTTATTTAATGAACTGCTTTAAATAGTATAAAACACAGGCCTGGGCTGCAAACTCGGAGTGAATGAGGTATTTCCGTTGTCTGAAAAAGTTTTGGCTGCGTGTCAAACACTACATCTCATATTTGCCTTTGTGGTACCTTTTCCCAGATAAGGTCAGAACCTGAAAGCTAAGTTGTGCTCGAAGAGGTCGAGCAAGTTATGTAGAGCTCTCTGGTTTGAAGAAATCTCATGAGATGGAAGTTTCTCACCAGATTTTGAGCGTTTCTGACATCTACCAGTCCTGGGAAAGCCCATGTTAGCCTTGCTTGTGGTATTCTGTCAGCTGTGATTCCAAAAGCTAATAAATAATGGGTATAAATGGATCCAGGATACTGCACAGGAGGTGTGAAGTGCTGCAGGTCTGGTCAAAGGCCTTGGCCTTTCGGGGTTTCAGTATGACTCCCAAACCGTAAAGCCAGGCTAACAAGGTTAGAAACATCTAATGCAGCTCTAGTGCCCCTGAAAGCCATTTTAGCGTCCTCTGCATTCACCTCTTGCCCAGGCTAGTAACGTGTGAGAACTGGGAAACTACCTGACCTGTCCAGAGATCAGCTTTTGCAATGACTGGAGACCTGAGGGAACAGCACAGATTTTGAGGGTGCTGCTTTGTCACCCGGTTGAAAATCTCTGTCCACGGTGGGTTGGGGAAGGGGTTCGCACCTGCAGTGGTGAAACAAGGCATCAACGGTTGCAGCTCCCTTAAGGGCACGCTAGGCACTACTGATTTTTAAACTCAACGCTGCCCGCCCGGTCGTCCATCAAAAGAAATGCACGACGTGCTTTCCTGCACATAAATTCAGGCTAGGGGGGTGGTGAAGGGAAGGTGAAAATGTCACATTAGTGTGTACTTCGGTGTGTCACTCTTCTGCTTCTTCCATACGATATTCCACAC
This sequence comes from Steatornis caripensis, assembly GCA_013398225.1. Lineage (NCBI taxonomy): Eukaryota > Metazoa > Chordata > Aves > Caprimulgiformes > Steatornithidae > Steatornis > Steatornis caripensis. The sequence goes on along the minus strand of VZSC01005870.1, from coordinate 187,716 downwards.
CCTGTTTACAAATCTTGTCTGATGGAAAACCTGCTCTGCTCTTCTACTGCACAATGGCATCCACAGCCGTAACAGCTTTCCTGTGCCTAAAATGGTGATGGTGGTGCCTGATGCATGCATGGGAGGGGACAGGGAAGGGATAAGTATCACTAATGCTTGATGTTCTAGTCTTTATTTTTCAATTGCACTACGGATCTATGAACTGAAGGCAAGTGTTTGCCCTGTAGCTGCATGGGAACAGAGATCCTGACAGGACACTGCCGCGGGTTTTGCACCCATGAAGCTGTGAAAGTTGGCTGGGGTTTCTTATTTGTGCAGCAGTGGAGATTTTAAATAATGTGGAAGCGATGCTTTTCCTTCCTTTGGGGTTGGAGTAAATGCAACTTTAACTTTGGGAAAAATCTATGAGAGCAATTGAGTTTCCCTGATGAATCTATCCCAGTAATTGATGTGACACCCTGCACTAATGGAAAAACGAAGTGTCTTTGTGTTTCTGCAAAGAGAATGTGCCACATATTGAATAGTGACATTGATATTCTTATCAAATGTAAGAGTTAACACTTCTTTTGGGTAAATGGAGTAGTTTGACCTCTGAGAGCTATTATCTTCCAGGTTTGCAGGTAACTTGTCACAACATCTTTCTGCATTGTATTTGTTTTGAAAGCTCCAATGTAACCATGTAGGCTGGAGAATTACTTTTCTTACGTGAAATCCAAGGTGCATAGGAAGAATTATGCATCATTTAAAAGTTGGCTACCAGCGTGCCTGGGAAATTGTCACGCCATCAGTACGACTCCATAACTGTGTCACGGAAAAGGCTCCTGATGCTCTGTAGTAGAGCCCCCGTGTGCTAGGCCCTCTGTGGAGAGGGAGGGCAACTCCTGCTCCGCTGAGCTTAATGCTTTAAAAATGTGCGCTACACGAAGTGCAAGATGAAGTGGGGCAGGCACAGTGAGCAAGTCCCTCAAACTCCATTTTGCTGGGCCGTGTTGCCTTTCTTGTGCCTATTGTTTCCAAATTAAAGGATATCTAATGTTAGCAGTTGTGGTCCCCTCCCCATAATCACTGTTACAAATGTTGCTGGGGTCTTGCAGGGTATTTGTGGCTCTCCTGGGAAACACTGAGGAGAATTACAAAGCTACTGTGGAACAGAGTGATAAGAAAAATTCTGAACACAGCCTGCATTCAGAAAAATAAAAAATAATGAATACTCAAAAGTAGCGTGCTACTAGTGCTGATCTCGCCTTTTATTTAAGCAAGAAAAAAGACATTGAAGAACTTTGGTAAAAAATACGGTTCTGGGTCCTACTATGACCCCATGCTGGAAGCTGGGGGCTCTGTTTTAGCGGTTGTGAGTTAACTTTCAATCAAAACAAAGGTTTAAGCTGGCTGGGCCCTGTATAGCTTTGCCAGGACAGGGACATTGGTCAGGAAGGTGCACTTGCTAGCGGCCCATCTCGTTTCTCAGTTGGTGGAGCTATTTAAGGCTGAGACCAATTCCAGAAGCAGAATTTGGGCCCATTCCCACATATGGCGTGTCCGATGCTTTGCAGAGAAAGAGAAGGGGTCAGAGAGGGTTTTCCCACCAACTGCCCTTCCCAAAGTGATCCTGGAGAGTGGTGTGCTTTGCTCTTACTGTAAGCAGGCAGTGGAGACGGAGGGGTGGGTCCAGTGTTACAAGCTCATAGGGTATACCGCACAGTGTAACATTACATGTAGGTACACATGCGCATTAATGCACGCATGCATAGAAGAATAGTATGTAAATACCCAGCAAGATGGCTAACAGTGAGACCAATCATAGACTATGTAGAAAACTACTGCTGCTGCCCCCGGGGCCTGCCATTCAGGGATGGTGCCCTCTCCATCTTCTGCTTGAATCATTCCACTTTGTGTGTATTTTAAGGCACATTCTGAAGTAGAATCAGGATGATGAAACTCGTGTTATTTGACATAGTAGCTAATAATCAAAATATTCCCATCATTGGAATAGGCAACAGGAGGCAGGTCTTGGGATATAGCGTCCTTGCCACCCACTTTAAACAAGTTATCACTCAGCAAAAACGTACCTTTTCTTTTTTTCCTTTGAAGACGCAGCCCAGATTTTACATTGGTTTGCAAGAGGCAAGCTGAAGATCCATGACACTTCTCAAAACAAAAAGGCAGAGAATAACCTGCCTGCCCTGCCCATCAGCTTTTCAATAAAATTGATTCTAGACATGCAAGGTTGTCTGTGCACTATTGCTAAGTGCATAATAGCTGTAGTATGCTAACTCATTATTCTGTAAAGTGCCGTGAAATACCACGATTACAAAAGATGCTACATAAAACCAGCTTCCAATCTAGTTGAGTGATAGTCAGATGGCCAGACAGGCTGCCACAGTACGGCAACATGATCTGCAGTCCAGTGGTTTTGTGGCTACGAATGTCCCTTAGACTTGTTTGCACATGCCAGAAATTACAAGTGCCTTTTCAGGGGTTTTTAATGCTATCTCCTTTTGATTCCACGCTTTGTCCTTGTATTTTGAGGCACTGAAATTTCACATGGTTCCTGCACTAGATGCTCAGCTTTATCCACGTGGTTGTCTATCACATCTCAATGAGAGTCGGTTATAATGTAATTTATTTTATAAAGTACACCGGCTATTGGCCACTGGGTAACCAAAGGTGAAAGGGAGCAAATGAAAGGCAGATTAGAGAGCATGTTGTGGGCTGGGGGAAGGGAGGGTCTAGTGTGAGGGAAAGTGAATAGGGATGGTTCAGAGAAGCAAAAACTGAAAAAATAAGGCATGCACATTTAGCTCAAAGGACTTCATTACAGCTAATTTAGGAAGATAGCAAAGGAATGATGTCAACACAATCCAAATGGGGGAGAAGCACGATGGCAAGAACAGACAGAGCAAGAACAAATAAGAGTCATAAAATGGACAAATGTCTTCAAGTCTTTAGAGAGTAGGCTTTAGTGCCTCTTCCCCTCCTCCTTTCCTGTTCTCCAGGAAATGTCTTACTAATAAGAGGAACAAAAGGGTTGGCAAGTTTAATAATGCCCTCAAGGTGATGAAATGTTGGTGCTTGACAGAACAAAAACTTGGCCGTCCAGTTCTCCAGCTTTGCTTAACCATGAGCCACTCTTTCTTTTTAGTGTCATATCAAACCTGGTGACCCACATAGAGTATTCATTGCGCACAAGATAAGATATCATAAATTCACCATTAGGAATGTAATTACGCTGAGTGCTCAGAAGAAAGAAAGGGTCCCTTCTCTATCCCCACCTCTTTTTTCCCTAGGGGGCTTTCATTGTAGAAAAGTAAATATTGCATCTGGGCTTCTGCAGTTTACTCTGTAGAATCCATTTAAGGTGGTGACGATTAAGAGGTGTGTTTGTAGCACTAGTCAAGAGACTGGGCAGCTTTCAGCAAGAAGGAGCTGTGGAGTGATGGTGCCAGGACAGGGGACTGACAATTAGTTTGCACGCAAAGATGAAACCCATTAAGACCCTGTGTAGTTCTAAACACTGAGCTTTTTTTCCAGTTCTGTCGTCTAGTCTGATGTATTGCCTGAAATCAGCTGCTAACTTAATGTGGGCTTTTTTCCCCCCCATCGCAACACGGTCTTGTTCTTAGGCATGCATAACCTCAAATACACGTGTTCAAATGCAACATATAGGAAAAGGAGACACAAAGATTTCTAAGCTGACCTGTGGAGGCATGTCATAGTGGGTTGCGGTGTTTGCCATCTCCTGATCTTCCTGTATGGGGACCTGGCTGGAACATGCAAGAGTCTCTGGCACTTGTACTTCCTTCCCATGAAAACTGGAGCAGAGGAAGGGAGAGAGGGGCTAGGACGGTGCTGTAGCGTCAGCACGGAGCTGGAGTGCGCATCTGGGCATAGCCAACATCCACAATACTCATCTTTGTAGATCAGGGAAGGGTACAGAGCCCTGCACTAATATCCTGCAATTTAGATTACTCTTTGTGTTGGTAGGGCTGTTGTTTTGAGGACAAAAATAAGCTGTAATGAGTCAGTGAAGCCAATTATAACTTCTGATTAAACCTTAATTCAGTAAACAGCAATATGACTGATGTCAAGGATGGGCTTTCCACTGGTCTAGAGCAGCATGCCTCCTCTGATTTCAGTGGGGAAATGTTGATTTTAGGCGGGCTGGAGTCTCCTGCCCTTGACAAGTATGTTCAGAGGGCCAAGGAGGCAGCTGGTAGGAGCTTCCTTGTGTCGATGAACCTACAAGTGCTTTGTTGATGTCTACGATACCCGATGCGAGAGCGCTTAATAGTGGATAAATGTTGGAAAGATTGTGGATTACTTTGTTAAGCAAGCGTGGCTTGTAAGTAATGCGGACCTGACCCTTCGTGACACTTGCGTGACCCAGAAACAAAGCAGCAGGCAGGAGAGCCATGCAGTAAATGAACAGTGTTTTGATATTTTCTAATAATAAAACCTATGAAGTTAACCTTTGTGAAGTATAGTTAAACTTACTTTATTTTCAAATGTGCAAAGTTTTCAGTATGTTTGTTTGCTATGTAACCTAATTTTCCACTTCCTTTCCCTTGTCATACAGTTTTTAGGCCAGGAATGCGGTAATGAATAGAGAGAAGAATGTCAGTTTAGACCGTAAAAAGTCTCTGTGAAAAAGCCTGGTAGAATTAAACAGGGAATGATCGTCTGTCTGTAGGATTTCAAAGCCCATGTCTCCTCTGGTTTAAAGCCACAGGATCGCTAATAAAGGATCATTTTATATGTGTGGCCTACTGTGCTCTGTGGCTGAGTGTAGTTTGAATGATAAGATTTTTTTTCTTTTTTTCTTTTTTTCTTTTTTTTTTTTTTTTTAAATCTTGCATGGAGGTGTTTGCATGCATCCCACTCTGGTTGATTTAGCCCTTAGGACCACTGTGCTATTGGGGTGCAGGCAGCCTCGCCCTGGGGTTTTAGTGTTTAAACAGATCTTCTTCCTTGCTAGGATCCTTGTTGGGCTAAAGCTGAGTCCAAATTAATGCGCTGGATTATGTTACCTTCAAAATGGGAGCAAGCATTAAGTGGCCAACTGGGTCAGCATCAGAATCTGGCAAGGGACCTCTTTCTTTCTCATGGGTTGAACCTAGCCACTGGGTCTGCTTGTATGCAACACTTGAGTGGATTTAAAACTCGTGCTCAGAGGCCAAGGCTTGTGATCTTCCACATATTTAATATTTTTTTTGCTTTACTGTCTTTTGTACAGTCTATACACATGTATGATTACTAAAGTAGAAACCCTGGAGGCTGACTGTGCAGTGGTTTTTTTTGTCCCTGATGCTAGGTGGATCCAGTCTAGCTGAGTGAAGTGGAAATGCAGTGAGTAGTGCTGGGCCATTTCCTGGTTGTGTGTGGGTAGGCATACACTGGAGATGAATCGAGGTCAGTACACTGTGATATGTTAATTTGCCAATAATCATTAGAAGTAATAGCTTTACTGATTCATGAGTTCCATAAATTGATTAGTTCCTCTGTTAATGAAGAGCTCTAATGCACTACATGTACGATAGATCATTCCTTTTCTTTATGACTTTATCTGGCCCAGGGAACTTGAGCACACTGGTCTGTGCTGGTAGGTACCGTTTCCATTTTCCAATGTGCTACTGTGTGAATGCAAGCATTTAGCACTGTACATATCCCACACTTGTTTCTGCACAGAATTAGCCGAGTAATTCTTTGAGCTTTCTGATGCATCACAGTGCAAAGTCAGCCTGGTTCCTACTGGATCACCTTCACCAAAACCTGGGCTGACTCTGGATTCAGCTATGGAGAGGAACGCATGCAAGACAAAGTCTTGCTTGTCAAAGAGCAACCTCCGCTTGGAAAGAAGGGCCAGTATCTTCTTAAATCACTTTTCTACTCTTACAAACCCTCTCTTCCAGTGAAGAAGCAGTGTCCCATGAGCTAGCTGAGTTTGGGGCTGGAATTGAGAATGAGTTGAGCTACTTGTTCATGTGGGTGAAATGGGAACTGCTGCTGATGGGGCTGCGGGAGGAGCGGGCTGAATCTGTACGGGCTTTGTAACACAAAAGAGCAACCGCTTTTCCCTGTAACACATGTGAACTGCTTCAGTGTGTTAGATTGAAGGATGCTCCAGGATCCCGAACAGCGGCAGTGCCCTTTTCGAGATGCCTTTAATCTCCAGTGAGAACAGGGTTACTTTTTCTTTTTCAAATGGACTTTGCTTCAGTTATCCATGCCTTTGTCCCTTTGAGATGTCGTTGCCATAATACACTCTACATGGGGCTATACGTTAAGCCCACTCAGAAACTGAAGCTAATGCGGAATGCAGTGACCCGCTTATTAAGTAGTGTTTCACGCTGGGAACACATCACACTAATGTGCCAGGATCCGCACAAGCTGCCAATACGTTTTTGGATGTTGGTGTTAACCTATAAAGCTATAAATGGCTTGGTACCTAGCCACTTGGGTCAGGAGAGAAGGCACGGTGCCTTTATTAATTATACAAGCCTCCAGCTGAGAATGAATATGCTTAGGCTTCTGGAAACGGTTCACACTGGGCATGTTCAGAGGCTTAATGCAGGCATTAACATACCCTTACATTGCATCATTTGATTTGCATAGCAACTCCTAGGCTGGTAGTGATACCTTCCCTTGCACCTACCTTTGATGTTGCTGCTGCCACCTCTAAGACTCTTTGTAGACTTGGCAATCTGTGCTCTGGGCTTGGGACCAAAGGGCAGTTTTACCAATGCGCTAGATCAGGAGAAAGCCCGTGTGTGGGCCTAGCAGAAAGCTCATGAACTGGGACACGTCAGTGTTTGCAGAACTAGCTGATGGGAAAATATTCATGCTTAGTCAGAGGTACTTTCTGAATATCTCTGAGTCTGGGGAAAATGCTGCAAATTTGGGGTTGGTTTTAGATTTTGATCAGAGTGGTTTACAGTTTATTAAATGCCCTTCCTTACCAGAGCAGAACAAGTAACCCGCAATATTCAGCAATGACGTCTGCAGATAGATCTGCAGCTACTTCCTGTGTTTGTCTGTGGTGTTTCTCATCGGTAATTACAGTAATATTTACGTCTCTTGCATTTTTATATGTCCTTTGTCAAGCTGATTAGAGGAGGCACAAAGCTGCCCTTTCATTTTAAAGAATCAAAAAAAATAAAAAGAGGCCTCATTAGGAAGCTTGCTGACATCAACTAAATTGAGTTTCACCTCTTATCAAAATTTTAATAAATAAGCAGTGATGCTCAGTACATTGCTCTAACATACACACTCCACTCACACAGCTTGCTGTGTGCTTTGTACAGTGTGGCTTTTTCCTTTTTAATGCAAAACAATACTAAGTGAGTCAAGGGGAAACGGTATTTCTTATTCAAGCCTTTCGTTTTCCCCAAGCAGACCTTAAAAAAAAATAAAATAATTTGTCTGGCATCCAATCACTCTGACTATACTTTTTGATTCTGCTGCTGTACATATCAGAGCCTTAAATATAACATTTTCTTTTGCAGTACTGCAAATGTAAGTGTGATTTACATTTGTTTTGCTTGCAAATTAGGAAGACCGTAAAACACAGGCAGCTTTCCTTTCAGATGCCATCAACTCTATATAAAGTCAGGCTGGAAAAAGCCACAGGAGCAAAGAACAGGCAGGGAAAGAGAGTGACAGAGGATGTTTTGGAATTGCAAAAGGCATCTTTGCAGCCAACAGACCAAAAGACTCTTGTTCCAGTCTGCATCTCACTCAAATATTTATGACAACAGTTTACACTCTTTTAACTTCTCATTTCTCTCTTAGAAATCCATATTTAAGTAGATAATTTTAAAAGCCTGCCCTTGCCAACTGCTTTTAGGACTGTGCCAGGTCAGTGCTCTTGATCTCGGCCTGTTTTAGTAACTAGCTTGGGGTTTTAAGGGGAGCTGTAATTTGGGTGGTTTTTATAGACACCAGCAACAGCCAGGCGGCAATCAAAGCAGCCCAGTCAGGATGTCCTGGCAGGGCTGTGGGTGCTGGGCACCAGCAGAAACAGGCCAGGGCTGGTGGCAGTGGCTCAGCCAACGGCGGCTGCTGCTGCCGTCTGCCCGCACCGGCAACAGGCGCTGCGTGGTGGCCAGTGCTCCCCATCAAACCCTCGCAGCCACTGCACAGCCCGGGAGCTGCCTGCCTGGCAGCGCTGCTGTACAGACCTATGTCCTCGCTGACCCCTTGGGTGGAATTTGTTCTCAACGCATTTGATTAGTGCCTCTTTCTCTGTTTTTGAGGTGGTTGCTTACAGTGTGCGAGCAGCGTCTTCAAAAAAAGCGAGGAGCCAAAGCGGCCACCATCGCTGCCTTTGTGGCGCTGATCTCGGACCCCCAGCAGGGACTCGCCCTGTCACGCGCTAAAACAAACGTGACAAAACGATGCTGCTGGGCCAGAGGTGCTGGTAAGGTTCAATAGCCTCGAGGAAGCAGCGGCGCTCCATCGCCATCGCTGGCTTCCCGCCTTGCGGGGCTGAAACAATCCCAATTGTCCAAACTTTCTGAGCCAAGCGGGCCCACTTAAGATCAAATCTTTACCAGTTTGTCTATTCAGCCTTTCTCCTCCCTCTTTCTCAGCGTCTTCTGTCGCCGCCTCTTTGCTGCTGTGCTGGGACATGCTCCCCGTAGAAGCTGAGTGCAAAACCTTCTAGGGACTTTAGTGAGTTTCTGGCTTTAAGCTCAAGGTCTGAACAGATTTGCAGCTTCAAGCACTTGTGCCAAGAATTGGGTTGCTTTGATCAATTAAATTCCCTGGCAGTGAAAGAATAATAATAAAGGTTAGGGGGGCTGTGCTCTGAAGCTCCGTCTGCAGAAGAGAGTATCTTCCCACTCCCTTGAATAGCACCAGCAGGCCCTCCTCTACCTCTTTTATGGGTTTAATTCTCTTTGGGAAGCTAATCTCACCCCCGCTGCCCCGGCACAAAACCCAAAGTGGCAATCTTGTGAAGCACAGAAAAGCAATTGGGGGAAACCTAGCTTTTTATGATAATACCCAGGGAAAGTGACTTGCACCACTGCTCTTAAGAATGCTACCACGCTCCCACACAAGCGCGGGATAAACAGCACGGCTTGTACCTTTCAGCAAAACAGAAACGCACCGTCGCCGGGGCCAAGGGACTCTCCCGGGGAATTGTTCGCTTGCCAGCAAGCATGGCTTCAGTTATACCAAATGCCTTGGAGGTGTGGAGACGGTTTTGCTGGAAAGTAGGGGATGCTACGGAGGAGTGGGAGGAGCGGGGAGGGAAACGCAAGCGGTGGATTTATGAAAGTGATGGGGGATGACCGTTGCCTCCTGCCCAGTGCCTTGATGGTTTTTTGTGGCATGGTGTGCGTACGTAATAATGTCAACTTGCAGGAGCTGCAAGCCCAGCGACTTTCAGTCTCAGTAGGCTTTGCTTTGTCAGGGATTTGTCTGTTCCCTTGCTCCGTTTCAGTGCCTATTTATACAAAAAAGATGAAGCTGAAGCCACTCCGAGGTGAAAGGATGGTGTTCATGTTTCTCCTCTAGCCTCGGCACTAGCAGTGTCATGGCTGTGCGGTGAGCAGCGGATGTCTCCAGCAGAAAGCCGAGGGGTCCAGTTTACGTTGCCAATGCCTTCGTCCAACAGCAGACTGCTCTCGGGGGGAGTTGTCCCCTCCTGGCCCCATCTCTGTGCGGCTTTCCTGCCGTGTCCTTTGTTTAGGGGGCTGTGTTGACCTAGACACATTTTTCCCTTCCTTGTAGGGTCAGTTTTCTGTGTTCTGGGCTCCTTGGCACAGCCTCTGTAGGGTCAGGCAAGCCCTGGTGCTCAAGGAGCCGTGGGTGAGGAGGAGGTGATGGGGGAGAGAAGTAAGACGGGGAGGAAGAGTGAGGGACCACCTTGTTCTTTGGCACTCCATCTGAGGTGGGAGTAGACAGATCATGAAACTGCATCCGAAGCTGTGTGTAAGGAATGCAGCCCTTCCCAGTGGACCCAAATCTGGGAGGTGGGCTGAGGCGGAGGGGGTGGTGAGCAGCAGGCAGAGCAGGGCAGCCCCAGTGGTGGGTCATCCTCGTGGTGTCTCCAGCTGAGGTGGCAGAGCTAGGAGGTGCCAGCGATAGCTCCTGAGCCAAAGCTCATCTCCTTTCCCCGTTCTCCAGCAGGGACTGGGGTCCTCACCCGAGGTAGCTGGATATCATTTTCGTGCACTGGCTGCCAGAGTCGCTTCAATTTAGCTTGGTCTATTAAATCACCTGTCTCAATGCTGTTTGTCTGGAGATCAAATTTGGAAAGGCAACAGCTGGAGGAAAATTAGAGCAGACAAATGTGTGTAAAAATGTTTCTCTCCAACTGCTTTCATCGCAGGCAATTCTTGACTAAATGATGAGGCTTAGGGCTATATGTATCTCAGTTGTTTCAACTGGAGTAAACTGAAACCAAGGTCAAGTCGTAGCTGGTTTGTGTCCTTTTCCCTTCTAATCTTCTACATTTCACTATGGTTATTTTATTCGAGTGTCTGCCACTTGCTATTTCAAGCTTCCAGCGTTATGTCTGCGCTGCACCGCTGTACACCAGTTAAAATGTTTCCACCCCACTAGTGGACGTGATTACATAATTTTAGATACAGTAAGACCTGAAATTATTGGATTTTTTTCCCTGGTACAAATGACTGCATGTAAGCAGTTTATTTTTAACTTCCCCTCCTGCCTGTGAACTCCACTAAAGGGAAATTAATTTTTCATGACGGATGCAGAGAGGGAGGAGAGGAAGGGAATAAAAGGAAAGCATCTGAGCATGAGGGCAGCAGGAAAAGAAGTGTGCTAAGTTTCTGGGTGATAGTGTGATGTTGTTCCACCTGTTTCTTTAATTAGTAGAAGTTGCTGAGCATCATCAGCTGCCTTGACAGCCCCAGGAGGAGAGGAAGTGCTGATGGGGTCCAAGCCGCGCAGCTTTTCAGGCTCGTGCCAAGACTGCTCATGGAGTCAGGTTCCTCCCAGGATCGTTCATCCACAAATGCGTAGGTCATCTGAGCTCCAAACTTACTTTGAAGATCAGAAGTAACCTGTGTGGTCTCTCTTAATCTACAAACCCCTTTCTCTGAATCATAGCTTAAAGAACAGAGTTTACTGAATTCATAGCAGTGTCTTGGTTTCCTGACATCTAGTAACTAAGCGTATTGAATACTGCATTATATAGGGACTAATTTACTTCAGCCTCTCCTCCACCTCCAGGAATCCTGTATTTTGTCCCCTATACTACAAGTTAGCCCAGCAAGGTTATTTCCCAAAAAACTTTGTAAGATAAAACTCATTTGCCAAAAGGACTCTCTTGTATCTGCCCACATTTTAATGCAGACTGGAAATGCGTCTTCTCTGCAGCTTCTGTGGGGTTCCCAGAACTAAGGGCATCCAGTCCCAGGGTGTGGAGGTGTGTCTCTGAGCCTCCAGAGCCGAATATAATCGAAAGGGTTCAGGTTTCTGATACCTGCTTTAGTCCAACTGAAGTGTTAACGCACAGGATGTGTAATGACGGCCCTCAAACGGCCTCTTTGCACTCACACTTGCAATCTTGATGTATTAGCGCAGGCTTTTCCCCAGTATTTTATTTCATGCTTCCTTCACTGCAAACATTTGCTTCATGTGGAAAACCAGCTGGGATGTCTCTCTCACTCTCTCTCTCTCTTTCCCGTTTAATAATCTCTAGCTTGGGACCACTGATCCTTCAACAACCTCTTCCCTTTTTGATGTGCCCTCTGTTTTCTCTTATTTACAGCAACTGCCATGCTTGAGTTTCTCTTGTTCGTCCTCTTCCCTCCTCTTGATTTCTCAGGACAAGCTGAAAATGAGATTTAATGGGCCTCCCACTGTTGTTGCTCTTTTGAGATTACTGGGATCAGATGTTCTTCTCTTGAGAACTAGATCAAAGAAAATGAGAGAGGGTAAAGACCAGGATGCTCAGGAAGGCAACGGAGAGCAGGGACAAGGCGGGAGAGAAGTGGTTCTTAGCGTGTAATGCGGCAGTGCAGGGCATTTTTGGCTTTGCTGGCTCTTTGCCAGGGTTTTACAGAAGCATCAGTACTGCTATGGTGTGAAAAGCTTAATGCTTTTGTTACAAAACCTTTCACCAAGCCCAAGCAGCACCTGAATGGTGGTATTTTTTATCAGCATTGTCTTGGGCTAGTAGCTATGAACAACCCACTAGTTTTAACATGTTTTAATGTTCCCGGAAATCCTCTCCATATTAATTGCATTTCACTGCTGGGGACACCTGTTAGCAAGTGCACAGCTGAACAGGCTCTTAATACTTCCAAATCTCTGATAATACTCCAGTTAAATGTCTTGCTTTCTCGCCCCTTCTTTTAAATTTTTTTTTTGTTAAAATAAAAGAGCAACTGGTTGTACTTTCTCCTTAGGGGCACACCGAAGCTACAATTTCTGCTCCTCTGTCTAGCATGAGGTGATTTTGCAGCAGACGAGCAAGTGGAACTTGGAGGCTGTCACTGCACTCCCCCTTTCCTCCCCTTCTGCACTGATGGGAAAGGGTGACCCAGGGACTAGGATGCCACCTTGGGATTCAAAGGCGTGGTTTAAATTCCCTGTGGCACCATAGCTTCTGCATGACCATTTGCAAGCTGCGTCCTTGCAGCTGTGCTGTAAAATGCTGATGCGGGTCTCCAGGAGAGACAGGGAACCTCTCAGACTCAGCCATGAGAAGGATTTCGGTTCCTGACAGGAGCTGGTTCGTGCAGCTCCCTGTGTCCCAGACGCTGCTCCTGCCACCGCAGCAGTAAGGGGGCACAAGGGGTAGGGAGGAGAAACCCCAGTACTGGCAGCAGACAGGACAGCGGCTGGGTGGCGGGCTGCAGGGTCAACGCGGGAGAGGGCTCAAGGAGCTGGAGAAACCCTCTGTGGCTCAGGCTTTCAACACGGGAGGGTTGTGTTTTTGTTGGTAAAAATAATTGACATGGTATGTGTGGTTTTCTTGTTGGTCATGAAGCTCAAAGAAAAGAAATACAGTACGGCAAGGACTTTCTTGTTTTGTTTGTTTAAGTGCTGCATTTAATCCCTTTGTGAATGTGAGGGAAATCCCACAAAATTCAAAGCGTCTGAAGAAGGAGATAAGCCCTTCGTGCTGTTCAGTTCTACAGTGTTTATTCCCTTTCCCCTCTATTTTCTTATCTTTCCCTTTCTCTCAGAGAGGGGCGGAAAGCTTTTGTCACAGTTCTCCTTTAAAGAAATAGATGCTATTTGAATGTAACCAAGTCTGAGCACATGGTGTGACCCAGGGAACAAGCAGTATCTTTTAATTTCTGAATTTTCTAGCTCTCCTGAATGGTGTCAGGATCTTAACTGACTCTTAGCCTGCTCTGAGAACAGGAGGGCTTCTATGGAAACCCTCTAGACAAGTGATTCAAAACACATCTTTTCAGAAAATTACTTCATCATATACGAGATTTCTTTTTAAAACTAACTACATGGGAGTTCTTGGCAATGATGGTCTCTACGTCTGATGGTCTAACTAGCATGAAATAGAGCTGCTGCTCTCATTTATATACATTACGCTATCTGGTTCCTCACTTGTGGTTTGGTAAAAGCATGAATTTCCAAGTTTTCCTCATGGGACTTCTTTGGCTTCTTTCACTTTACCTTTAATTTTCTTCCCTGCTATGTAAAATACAGGATGATTATTAAACGGCTTTAGGAATTTCGTTGTAAGGGGCAAGAGAACATGCAGCATCATAATTTTTATTGCGGTCGTCGTAGTTTCTTATTCTCTTTTGAAGAAAGCACAACAATAGCGAAGCTTTCTGGGGAAAATCGTAACACACATGCAGTTTATCTGGGAGAATTAAATATAGATATTTTTCTCGGTGTAATATTGGTCAGGCAAATCATAGGGTACTTCTTATAAATACCTTTGCGTGTACACAGTTATCAAAAGCTGTTTGATCCGTGTATCACCGAAAGACTGTAATCTCAGGGTAAAACCCCATGACAAACATCCGGGAGCCTTAGAGCATCCCCGTTGCAGCAAGGATGCAAGACTCTGGTGGGAGAGGGGATTGTGTTGACTGGGAAATGAGGTTACGTGGGTACCAGCTGTGGTCGCTTTAGTAGCTTCTTTGCATGCAGGAGAGCTCTTTGTCAATCAGCTTCAGCCAAGACCAGCAACTCCATCCCCCCTCCCCAGCAGCCTTGTTGAGGGAGAGCANTGAGGTTACGTGGGTACCAGCTGTGGTCGCTTTAGTAGCTTCTTTGCATGCAGGAGAGCTCTTTGTCAATCAGCTTCAGCCAAGACCAGCAACTCCATCCCCCCTCCCCAGCAGCCTCGTTGAGGGAGAGCAGAGATGGCAAGGCTGATCACAGCTACAGAGAGGCTCCTTGTGCTGCCTCTGGCCCCAAGGACATGTAGCCAAATTACCGCAGGCAGCAGACTGCAAGAGAAATTAAGGAGTGAGCTGGAGAAGATGAGAGACAAGTCAGGAAAGCATGGAGGAAGGAAGTTGCCCCGGACACAGTGGCTGGGGTACCTGCCCAAGGCCGTGTACCCATCCATGGCAGAGATGAGCATATAGAGCAATGTCCTGCTACTGTGCCCATTTCATCAGTGCCCCCTGGGCCTTTAATTAGTGCTGTCACATGTACAGATAGGACCAAACGGCCTCTCACAGAGCACAGCTCACCCTGCTGACGTCCCCTGCCACCAGAGCAAAGACTGTTCGGCCCATGCCTGGCCTCAGCCATCCCGGCCCCTTCCCAGCCCCTCGCCCACGAACGAGGACATGGCCTGAGGCACAACCTCACTCCTTCGCTTGAAGATCAGTGGGGAGGTTTTCGGTGGCCACTGTCCATTTTACCTTGGTCTATTCAGGGTTGTTTTTTAGTTAAAAATACCCAGCTGACTATTTTTATATGAAAGTACACGCTTCCTCCCTCTTCTAATTATGAAGTGCCTGAACCATATTATGAGCTATTTGTTTTTATTCTGTGATATTTTTAAATCAAAAATGGTTTCTGAGGGACACAAGCAACCAAAACTATTTATAGGTTATAATCCAGCTTGGTAGGCTAATTTAAATTAATTAGCTGTAATGTGGGAGTTCAACTCTTGTCATCAGGATAGAAATAATTTACTAGTTTTTATTCCTTTTTATTTTTTTAAAAAGGCTTGTTTCTGTTTTTCTTTCCTCTCTTCTTTCTTTCCATAGTAAATATATTATTTATGCTGAGATTTTATTCCCTAAGTGCTAAATCACCCTCCCCTACCTTTTTTTTTTCCTAGTTGGGATTTATAATACACCCCAGAAAAAAATAGGTGCTGACTGTGCTGTGAACAGTGGCCCTTCATTATGAAACAGCCCTTGCAAACTTTCGGAAAATGGACCTACTGTGATAATAAATCTTCTCCCTTGACATACAGCACTGAATGTGGCTCTGGCCACATAAACTGCTCTCCCCATGATCCTGAGGCTCTTCACAATGCCAACCATTTATAAGCCAGTTGGCTTTACATTAATTAATTCCCAAGTCATTCACAAATAGCAACAGTCACCTCAAAGTGCAGGCCTAGGAAAGGGCTGGCGTTTTTGAAAGGGAGATCTGTATATAAAAATCTACCATGCTCACAATAGGGAACAAACCCAGCCCTTGAAACAACAATGGCTTTCTGCTTTTGGGCTCGGGGTCGCGGCTTCTTTCAGCACAGCTCGTGGTGGTTTATTTACGACGGGTGCTAATTTCTGGTGTTTGACTTCTTTTGTGGAGAGCGTTGGCTGGGCATCCTGACTCAAGTGCAAGGTAGGGCTCCTTGCACTGTTGCCTGCAGGATGAGGCTGGGGAAAGCCATGTTGCCTTGGAGAGGAGCTTGAGGATCCCAGGAATGCCAGGGAAGGATTTGGCTTCATGACACCCTTTGCCCGGTTGCTAGATACTTCTCACCTGGATTTCAGTGCCTGCCTGGACGAGCTCTGCTCACAGCCTTCCCAAACAGGGTTTTAACATCACCCAGTAGACTTTCATGGCTGAGAAATTGCTGGGAGTAATTTTAAGAAGCTGTACAGGAGGGGTCTTGCTCTCCATCCCCATCATACCTTTTAGGCTTTTAAGGGAAGTTTCTTTCCGGTGTGATTTAATTGCATATCTTGTTTCCCATGGGGTGCAGTTTCCTACGGCTGCTGTCGGCTACCCCTTCTGCCTTCTCCTTCCCCCAGAGCCAGTCCATGTAGCCTGCCCTCATCTTTGCTTCAGCTCCCCTTCCCTGTGCCCTGCTGAGCTTCCCTGCCTGTCCCTCAGATTTGTTCCCCCTCGAGTTTGCTTCCTGGAGGTCCTCTCTGGCCAGGTGAGTTGCCTGTTGCCCCTCAGCCCCTTCCACCTCCATTGCCTTATCTTGTCCTTTCCAGAGCACCTTGTGTTTTGTGTGGTGGGTGTTTTGCCTTGCGTAGGCTGTGAATGTGTAAGGATGATGCACTTTTCAGTGGAAGTCAACCTAGAGAATGAAATCTTGCTGTGTTGGAGATGGGAGTGTTTTTTTCACAGTTGGTCACCCACTGCTGTGCGCGTGGACCTTCACACCCCTCTCTGCCAGCCCCCGCGGAAACCGCAGCCATTGCCGAGCTGCCAGTGTGACTTTAACTTGGCTGCCTTGCGGAGGTGCGTTAAGGACACAATTACAAATGAGCTTCACAGGGCAATGCCTCATCCAGTCCATGGGATTGGCAGTCCTCATTCACTAAGCAGCTATTCAGTAGTTTTTCTTCATCATTTTCTAACGGGAAAGGGAAGAGCTGATCCCTTAATTCCAACATCCTATTCAGATACTGCACTGAAGACAGAGTTATTAATTTCCTCAGAGGGTTTTTGCTGTCATTCAGCATGACAGTATCCTGAATGCTTTAAAAATATTAATGGGTTTATTTTCATAGTAGAACCATGAGATTGAAGAGCATCGCTTTCACGTTGTACGTGGGAGCAGCAGCAAAGAGTGCAGGATCAAGGTCAAAGCGAATGCAAGGTTTAGACACTTAATTTCCCCC
>VZSC01005870.1:138720-170589 GCA_013398225.1 Steatornis caripensis | reverse complement strand
CCCCCCCCCCCAGATTGTGTTCTGTTTATCACCTTACTCCTATGTCTGCATTTTATACAGCCCACTGACTTCTGTTTTGGCTACGATTCCTCAGCAAATGGTTCTCCCAAGTGCAGAGGAACTACTCTGAGCTCTGCATTGGTGAAGTCCTTGGTCTTGCTTGAATCTTGAAGCTGCTTGGTCTAAGAGACTCACATAGTCCTACAGCAGGCAGATGTAGCTCCTCAGGTCATCATTTGTCTTCTCTCCTTTCTCCTACTGTGGTCTCCAGTCTCAGTCCCCCCTTTTGTGACAGGTAAGACAGGAGCAATACAAGGAGCAGTCACATTTACTGCTCCATCTTTGTTCATGCTCAGTGCCTCCAAGCCGGCTGAGGCAGAAATCCTGTGGACAGAGTGTGGTAGGTGTTCATGAAATTAGGGACCTCTTGCTTTGCCTGACAAATTCTCAGTTCAGTCTGTTTTTTTCTGATGCTTTTCAGGCTTCTCTATAGCTACGATCCACAAGTCTTTGTGCAAATACGTTGTCTACCCGCTCCTTTTCCCCATCTGGTTTCTTGTCCCAGCCTTCTGACCAGCCAGCACTCCCATTTGATGTGATGGCAACTTCAAGAAGTGGCAGTCCTGCTACGACGTTTGGTTATAATATCGATATTCAATTCTATAGGTACTGTGGGACCTACAGTCTGCTAACATAAATTAATTGCAATATGAAATCAAGGTTCCCTACATTTTACATGGGTTAGTTAGACACATGACACAACAGAGCTTATCATGGTAATGATATTTCTGCTGGATTCAGCAAAGATAGTGCCATAAAAATAAAACACATTGAGATTCATGAAAATCTGTCTGCATTCTGCTTCCAGTGAAGCTACTCGGGGCCAAATTTTCAAACATCAGCTTCTAGTTGCACCAACACGATGAGCCCATGCAAAATACAAATACGCGCACGTTAGGTTCTTAGACATGTGGGCAATGCCCATTCTTGCTGAAATGTGACATTTTGAGAACAGATGTTGCAAAATCCTTGCACATATTTTGTGGGAGCAACAGTGACATCTATCTTGCTGGAAACATAGCTCCCATTTTTACTTTTCTTTGCTTAGTAGGCCGTTTATCTTGTTTCCTTTGGCGCTGGAAGTCTTTCTCATGCTGCTTTCTGTGCCTGGAAAATCTGCCCACCTTCTGCATGCCAATCACACTTCCTTTTCAAACCTCTCCTTCAAACTTCCCCTAATCCATTTTATGGTGATCTTCTTGCTGTCATTTTCTCTCCAGCAGTCCGAACTCCCTCTTACAGTGAGTTTTAAGTGTGTGTATTTATTCATAGTCATTTGTGTAAGGCTGTCTAGATTGGTGCCCCCTCCATTTTGAAGTGAAAAATTAATTGCTTATAGTTGCTGACTTAATCCATGCCTTCATCTCCACAATGCAAAGCCCTTCATGTGAATAGTCCAATTTCTGTTTTAAAGATGAGTTCATTAAAACGCAGAGGTTAAACAGTCTGCCCAGGTCAAAGTTAGAAGGTAGCAAATCCATGGGAAGAGCACAAGTCTTGTGGTGACCAGACTAGCAGTTTTAGTGCTGAGTAATGTATTATTGGCACAGCTTTGCATTTTTCCTCCAGAAAAAAATTAAAGACAGTAAATCAGTTTGGAAGGTATGGTTTATTTTGGCCTCCCGACACCACAAATGTTATTTCTGAAATACGAATGGTTAATTGCTCAAACTTCTCAGCCGCATAGGCAACATTGCATGTTTCCATATAAAGGGTGAGGGCTGGGAGCTAGTGTGGGACTGTGAAGGGGATCTCCTGCAGGAGGCAGGGGAAGGTGGGCAGAGCCAGGGCAGGGATGGAGCCTGCTGTGGGGCTCAGTGGTCTCGCTGCCGTGGGTTGGCAGGGAGCCACGGGGCAGTCGCAGTGGCTGGGGTGCTGCCCTCCCTCCACCCCCAGCCCATTGTCTGCCTCCCTGGCTCTAGGATGCTGGCACAGGCAAAGAAGGGTGGGTAACACTACTAGTCATTTTGCAGGCTTGAAAATTGCCATAGGCAATTGTTTGCTTTGCCTGAGCCTCTTGGTAGCCCTGCTCACAGGAGGTGTGACTCCTAAAACTGTTGTGTCCATATATAGCTTTTCCCCTATATACTATTATTATTTGATCTCCATGTAGCCTTTCATTTCTGTGGCTTAAGTTTATGAGCATTTTATTTTCCATTTTCTGCTGCTTTTCCAACATAACATGAAATTGCAGACATTTTCAGGCCTTCGCTTGTAAAATTATCTCTCATCGTCATAATTTACTGCTCTTAATGATTTTTCTGACACGTTTTAGTAGCAAGATCCACTAAGCATTCCTTTTTTTCTTGGATGCAGTTAAGTATATTATACAAGACACTATGGATAATACTACTAAGATCCCAGAAGCGTAATGTTCAGGAGAGTTTCCAGCAATCAGTGTTATCTGTCATCTCAGGATATGCATCACTTGGGGATTCTTTCTGTGGAAAGGGTGAGAAGAGATGCTCCTCCAGGCAGCATTTGTCACGTTGTCCTAGGGTTTCCGGGAGCTCCTGCAGGGGCCCGGAGGTGGCTGCCGTCTGCTCATTTTGATGGGTTGCGTGAGGATCCAGATCAGACTGTGCCGGAGACGAAAACCTGCAACAGTTACTGTGGCCCTGGCAAGGCACAGGCCGCGCTCTCTGCATGCCTTCTCCAGATGCTGGGCATATGGGCCTGTCCTGAGAGCTCCAGGATGGTTTGGCTTAGTTGGTTTGGCTGAGGCGGCAGCTGGAGGAGATAGTATGGAGAGAGACTTACTGCTTTTGCAGATAACCGCCTTGCTGAGCTTGATTGATGGATGCTGTTTTATCTGCCAGACATAAGCTAAAACTTAGGAAATGGAGCAGAAATATGCAGCTTGGGCAGAACAGTTGTGTGTAGCAGGCACATGCACGGTGCCAGTTTGGGCAGCGCGAGTGCTAGGCTGCCACTGTGCACAGGCTTTGTCATGAGCACAGCTGGGTGCGAAGCACCTCACCCACACGTACCAGCCATGAAGGGCCCGGAGCCATGCAGCAACCGTGCCCCTGCAGGCAGGGTGCCGTTCATGCTCTGGCCACGTGTATCGAGGGATGAGGTTTCTTCTTTCTTGTTTTTCCAATCCTTTCCCTTTGCAATCCTATTGCTCCAGCACAGACCCTCCATCTGGTCTTGAGAGCAAGCGTTTCCCAACTATGCCTCTGCACTGATGCTCTGAGCTCTTCTCTTTCTGGTTTTTGCAGGGTAGTTCTATGGCGCTGGGCACCCCCCCTCCCACCTCCCCTCCCTGCCTGTCCCAGTTCCCTCTTCGTGCCTTGGACTTGCTCCACATTCATCATATGCTCCTAGCCACTTACTGGATAGCAATGCAGAGCAGAGAGAGTAGCATCCCTGCCTCATGATAGCTGTGAAAGGCTCTAAAATGGAGATGATTGTAGTGGTAAGGATCTCCTCTAGCTAGGGTAGTTTATCCTGTGCAGGAAGCTGGCTGCAGCTGGAGCATCTTTTTGCTAATACACTCTGCATTTTCACTTTGCTGTAATTGTAAAAACTCTACACTAAAGTGTAAACAAAGCCGGAGCTTGCACGCTTTTTAAGACCAAGTGCTACTGTGCCGCATTGCTGTTTGCCACTGTCTGGAACCCTGATGCCCTGGTCTTCATTAAGCCCTGCGGGAGCTAACATGTGGGTAATAAAATTAGGAGAGGACAGAATTTTTAAAACAAGCAGGATTTGATGCATTTTATTTCTGAGGGACGTGGAGATGGTCAAATATTGCATGTACAATGTATTCATCACGTGTGTTCCAATGTAAGAGAGAGCAGTTGGACATTTTTCTTCCTCTTAGAGGTGTTAATAGACTCAAAGGTGGAAGAGGAGACAAGGGCAGAGTGGAAAAAAACCTGGCAAGCTCGAGTGATGGTAAGCAAAACAGGTTACACTAAAGACGATCTCTTCTCTGCTGCTTGTTTTTTCTAACTCAGCACAGAGTGCACCTGGCTGTTTGTTACAGAGGCACTGAAATGAACCTGTGCGAGTGATCAATGCACAAGCTGGGAGAAATCTCTTACAAATGCAGGAAAGGCCTCCAGTGATATTCTCTCTGGAAAGAGATTGCTAGTGGTGTTTGAGATTTCCCCACATTCGGTCTCGGGTGAGTACACAGATGAACAGGGTGTCTATAAACAAAATTTAAAGGTTTCAGCTGAAAGAAGAAATATAGACCTGACAAACGCACATGTGCTGAGGTGTGTAACATGCATCTGATGCAACAAAGGTTTTTGATTTCTTCCTACCTTCTAGAATAAATCTATTTTCAAATCCTTGCTTTGTACAAGCAGTGGGTGAAATAACGTCTTTTGCTATTTGATATAAATGCTCGCCTTCATTTGCTTCACAGTGGATGCATCTGCACCGACTCCTCAGTTACTGTTGACCGGCACTCCAGTTGGCTTCAGAGCAAAGAAGCTGCCTGCTGAGGAACCAGGGATAGTGGGACGGTCTTTGGATTTTAGGAGTGGTCTTTCTGGGTGTAGATCAAAGGCTTCCAGCCAAACAGCATCAGGAAGCTCTGGCTGCTGCTGTTCCTGCAGTGGTTGTTTCCTGTGATAGGGAACAAGGCATACACAAAGCATCTGGTGCATCCCATCTGCACAGGAGAGGAAGAAATTTGCCCTGTGGCTGTCAGGTTAGTATGGTTTGGCATATCCAGAGGTGTAAAAATTTTTTTTTCTCAGAACTTCAATATTTTGTGCTTCGTTTAGTATCTTCCAGACTAAATTCAACAGTTTGCTCAGTGACGGTGTGTTGTACTGTGAGTGCTAGTAAATCAGGTATCCATAATGGAGGAAACAGATGTAATTTGCAATCAATTTGCCATTTTATGAAAGGGCAATGAAATGCTGGTATCTCATCTGAAAAATATTTATTGAATGAGGAAGAAACCAGTGCTGAAGTAGGGTAATTAAATAGGGGCTATGCAAATCGCTCTAAATTCTATAAGAGAGAGAGAATGATACAAACTTTGTTGTTAAACTTTCAAACCATCCTGTGGAGTTTAATAGAGAATATAGTTCTCTTGCAGGGTTCAGAATTTCTTTAGGTTATTTTCAAACTTCTATGCAGTGTAATCTTTGTTCTGCATTTAGCATTTTTTTTTTCCTTTTAAAAGAAAATTGTCTACTAGTATAGCAGCATGAAAGCAAGTGGGTTAAAGAGCTATGATATCAGGTGGCTTCTCTTTTTTACTTACACCACAAAAATCTTCAGATTCTTAGCACCATGTTCAGCTCAGGTGGAAGTGGGTGCAAATAGAGAGTTTGGTGTAACCTGTATGTGTCTACTAATACAAGTCAGTCATTTTACTTGTCCATGTTAGTGTTTGAACGGTCTTACTATTGAAGCTGTTTTTTTTTTTTTTTTTTGGACTAGCATGTTTCTAGTGTCTCAGTTTAACATCACTGCTGCATCAGAGTATGGCATCTGGCGGCGCCTGCTCAGTTCAGGACAGCATTGCAAACCTGAGTCTCTAATATCAAACGCCAGAGCCCAAACCAGTAGAATAATATGTACATTTGCAGCTGGGATAAAACCCCTGGCAAGATATCTAGGATCAGATTAGAAACACTTCAGCAACATGAGACAAGTATCTCAATGATGTTGAGTCAAATTTGTTTAGAGAATGTTCTGGGGATAACTGAAAATGAGCTTTAGAACTGACAGAGATTTGGTATCATATTCTGTATCAGCCGATGGTCATGCCTGGTTAGATGTCACGTAGCCTAGCACTTCTACTTTTGACCCTTTCTTGTTGCTTTTCTGAGATTCATGCCCCAAGTTCATGGATGTCAGATGTTTAGATCCTTCTTCATCAGTAGATGTGGGTTGATGCCTTTTACCTTTCTCTTGGATGCCTGCTGGACTTGGACATTCATAGGCTTGCTACCAGGAGGTTGGGCTGGTCTCTGTCTATATTTACCTTCTTTCTAGTTGGATCCCTGAGGAAAATTCCCTCCCTGTTGGGCCTCACTACCAGGCACCTTCGTTTTTGATGCTGGCCACTTTGATACAGAACAACTCAATTGTCCCAGGCCAAACTAGGGACACTGAAGTTTAAATCCAAAGCCATTCGCAGAGAACAATAGGAGAACATGTTTTCTAGGTATGGTTCGCGGCAGCATCGTTTGGATAGGTCCTGGACTTACTCACATCTTTGGTGAAGAGCATTTTAAAGCAGCAATAGCTGGAAAATCAAGCAGGTTGTCCTCTCCCAGACAGCGCAATAGGGACCAAGCAGGTGTCTTGTAGTCAAAGCACGTATCCTGTGGTGGACCTATAAGGATGCCAAAAGTAATAATGGCCAATTCTGGGCCACAGCAGTGCCAGGAACTGCATGCATCTCAAAATGTGAACATCGTGCTGTGATAGAATAGATGTGTATTTTACAGGACAGAAATGGATATTCCCTTCATCTAAGGACTGATTTTTTTTTTTTTCCTTTACCTTCAAGGACTGCAAGAGGCTCTGAGGAACAGAGGAGAATTCCCACTGTTCCCAGAAGCCAGGCTCTTTTTAAGTAACAGGCAGTTGAAAAGAAGCCTTGGGAACAGAAAGACCCCAGTTCATGGGTATGTATTTGCTACCCTTCGCATGTTAGAGGGTCAGGGTCACATGTCAGTGCAAGCTATCCCTGCCTATTTAAATTGCATCTTGTTTGGGGATTGTGAGTCTTTATTGCCAGTTCTCAGGAGCACTGGCAACTGGGCATGGTGTGCCCTTTACTCCCTGTGATTTGCCATGACCCCCAACTTGCCCTGGCTTTTGCAGGTGTTGAATCTGAGGATGAAATGGATTGGCAGAGGTTTGTATCACAGTTCCCACTTTCCCTCTCTTGACACACAGCTCTGCGCACTGCTGCTTTGGGCTGTGGTCTATCCTGGTCCTCTTTATCCCAGGAAGCTTGGATCTTCCTCTCCATGTCACTTCTAACTGTGCTGCAGGAAGCTTAAGACAGCAAAACCAAGCACTGTCATTAACACCAATCATTGTTTATTAAATAGAAAAAAGCAGGCAGAATTGCATACACAGGGAGACATTTATCTCCATGCTCTACCCACCCTCGGGCAGTGTTCATCAATCAAACACTGAACCTCTGGCAAGACATCAAGGGTGATAAATTTGAGCTTCCACCCAGCAACGTGAGTCCACACCCCTTGCCTGCTATGTTTCCCAGGAAAGCGGGCTTCTTGGATGCTGGGGCATCACTCACTGCCCCTGTCCACGGGTTCAGCCTGCATTATGCAGAGTAAAGGCAAGGGGACTCTTGCTCAGCTGAAGTAAAGAAGTGCTTTCACTCGGCCTGGTTTGACATGAATCAATCTCTCATTGTGCAGCATTTGCACAATGATATGTAATGCTGCCAGCCCTTGCTTGACTTGCCAAACTGGATAGAGACACAGGTCTTTGCAAATTCTGCCTTTTTCAGTTGTACCTTTTTTGAGGTTATGAGTTAGGAGCGCCACCCTGGCAACACCTTGCAGAACTTGCCCTTACTGGGGAGAAGACGGACTGATGATGTTCTTTCTGTGATACCCAGCAAGGAGGAAGGAGCTCTGTCTCCCCTAAAGTAAAGAGATAATTCACCACTTTTATGTTCTGTGTGAAAAAAAACGTGTCCTCTCTGGGCAAAGCGTAATAGCCATGCATGTGAGCATGTACTGCGGCAGGAAGGGATCCGAGCCCTCACAGGAGGAAGTTGAGCTGAAAAGAGGAGCAAAGACAATTCCAAGTGAGCACCCGCTGGTGCAAAGCAGGACTGGAGTGATCGCATAATCTATGTGATCATATGAACAGGTATGCTGTTCCAGAGGAGGAAGAGGCAGGAACTCCTGGAGATGAAGAGCTTAGCTGCACAGTCTCTCCTTGGATGCCTTCTCTCCTCAAATTCCTCCGTACACTCTCTGGGATGAGTCACTCCACTTTCAGTCCTCTTGAGTGTCCCCTCTCAGGAACTGTGGAGGCCAGCAGCTTGAGACAGAGAAGGAAAGCCAGCCATGAAAGACAAAGTGCTCCTGGAGACATGAGTTGCTTCTATCACTCCTCTGATTTTCTGGTATCATAGGTAGTCTTCTATGGCTGTTCACTTTAAATAGCTGAGCTGTGCTTAAAGGCTTGCTCTGCTTGGTATTGCACAAAAGCCATGAGCTTCTCATCCTCTGGGCACCATCCTATTGGCACCTTTGGCGGGCTGGAAACCAGTGGAAATCATGAAAGCTGAGTCTTATAGGATGGGAGGGCAGAAGAACTATTAGTCCCAGAGCTGAGAAAATGTTGATTAACCTGCCAAGGCTGTCATGATCTGCAACTACCAGTGACCAAGGCCAGAAGACACATACGTGAGGCTTTGTTCCATTCAAAGCAACCAAGCAGCGTGCAAGGGTCAGGCACCAGGCACTTTTGGCTGCCTAGATTCTCATGGGGGTGACTATCCATGCTTTCTCTCCATGTTACTTAGCAGCACAATGGCTTTGCTAATCTCCATGGGCCCAGTGCCAGAGCGGAGGCATTTCTCTGCTCTCCTCCATGCAACATTGACAGAGAGCTTGGACGGACATGCACCTTGCTAGGCCATCTAGAGATCCCCATAGGTGTTTTACCACTGCTGGATGTAAGAAGGGTGGTGGAGGTTGTCCCTGAATATGTGCTGCATCACCAGCAAAGAATGGGGTGAAGTTGATCATAGGTGCACATGTAATGGCTTTCATGCAATGGCTAAATCCCATGAAAGTGATGTTTACTATTGCTTCATTCCTTATTTGCAGGTAGCGTGGGCTGAGCATGGCTTTACACTGCATCATCTCAATGGTGGCTATTTTAAGAGGCCTGAGGGCACCACCATCTGTAACTGCTCCTGCCCACCACCCCCACCCCAGAGCTCCCGCCGCCCTGCTGCTGTGACCATGGCCCCAGGAAGCTGTGCCAGGCATGGACATGTACTTTGGCCAAGAAGGGATCCACTGAAGATGTGGTGTCTGGGGTGGGTCCAGGGTATTGAGTGGCACCTCCAGCAAATAGTGTGTGGGGAAAGGAGAGGAGAGGCAACGTTGGGAAGCCATGTGCTGGTAGCTGGCAAGTGACATCCCAGCAGCAGCTGGGGGGGCTTTTCCCAGGGTTGAGGTGATAGCAGAGGAGAGGAGCAGCATGCAAGCAGCAGTGCCGTCCAGGGCGATGTGCAGTTTCCCCACGACTCAGGGCACCCTTGCTGCTGAACCGTGCGCCCTGGCTAGCTCTGTAAAGGCTGGCGGTCATGTGCGGCCGCCTCCCTGCCAGGTGTTTGGCGATGAGTGGTCCCACGTGGTTTAGATTCAGAGAGAATCCCTTTTTTGCATTCGGAAGATCTTGTTTTCAGTCCCAAAATACCTCACAAAATGAATTGTCGTTTTCTGGCCAGCCTGACTAGGAAACACGGCTCATGCAGTTGCTGGGAACTGGCAGAAACATCCTGGTCTGCAGAGTGTAAATTAGGAAAATGCATTCGTATTCTCATGGATTTTCCTTGAGAAAAAGCCAGCAGTGGGAGTGTGTTAGAGTGGTAAAATACAATTCATGACAACAATCCCACTGAGAGGAGGATTTTTTTTTCAGTCCGGTTGCTTCTAATTGTGGTGAGGAGCAAACACATTCCTCTTTAATTTCCATTGGCAAGGCCTCCAGGACTGTGTGAGTGCCAATGTGTGTGCTGTGGCTGGTTTTGCATTTCCTCCTCTCTTCTTCCCCTCCTCCACCCCCTCCTTCGTCTTACTGGTATTATGGCCAATCCCTCTGCAAATACCTCTTTAACAGGCAAAATAAACGCTCTTCCTCTTGTTTTTCTCCCTTCAAAACTCGTCTCTATCTCTTTTGGCCAGCTGCAGCCTTCCTAGAGCATCGTCTACCTGACAAAAGAAGATACCTTTGATAGTCAGGCCCTACTGGAAAGTTGAAACGCATGCTTGGTTTAGATACAGATGAACTTTAATTTACCTCGATTCATTAGCAATTTTTAAAATCATGGTTAATGGAAGACAGCCTGTAAAATAATTGGAAGTAAATGCTGAAGGAGAAATACTGGGAGGAGGAAGGAAGGGAAGCAGCTTACAGCAGGAGTCTAAGCCAGTCTTTCATCTTCAGGCCAGTCTGATTTTGAACCCTGATGGGAAAGGTCATGAATTTTAAAATGTGTCTCGCAGCAGACAGCTCTAATCATAAAGCTAACACTATCTGCAGTGCATGTCTGACCATGTGAGACTCGTGGCTGACTGAAGAGGGAGACTGACTTTCGAGAGCAGGATGCTGCTTTGAGCAGGAAAGTGGGATAAGCAGAACCGATGCCATATCTGTCAGTTCTGGCATGAAGCTCCAGGCTTTCGGGGGGCGGAGGGAACCGTGCTGTTCCCGGCGGGGTCCCAGCAGGACTCGCTGCGGCAGAAGTACTAGATAGTGCGCTGTTTTCCTCTGCCGGCTCCTCCAGGATTCATCGTTTCCCTCTCCTGCGTGTGGTTTAGGAAGTATAACACTTTACTGCTTTAGCTCGCAATCCTCATTCTTGGTTTTAATACAGTTTCCAAACTATTATGCTCCAAAGCAGAAGCTGGAGTGCTTGCGGCAGCTACTTTTAAGAACTGTCTTTCCGCCATTTGCCGGGCTGTGTTTGAAATCAAGGGAGGCGAATGTTTTGGCAGCACCTTACAATGATCCTGACAAAGGAGTTGTGGTCGGTGTCTATCTCAATCTTAACTGTTTTCTTAATTGGGTCCTGCTGAGGCTCAGACAGTTATTTGCAGGACGTGAGATACCACTTGATTCTCTCCCTGTCTTCATCTGCGTTTTCCAAAATCCTTCCACTGTACATCTACTATGTCTTGAGCTCTGCTCTTCCTAGCACGTATGGAAGCATGGTCTGCTGGTGTTAATCACCACGTGGTGTCTAGACATGCTGAAAACACTTAGGCAACTGTGACATCTGCTTGGTTGACCTATGTTGTTGGGAAACTTGACCTTATTTACGAACAGTTTTCAAAACCAGGTTTCAACCATGATGTGATAATAAATGCGACGTGTCTTCACACACTGTGACCACAGCTTCATGTTCAGCATTCTCTCTGAGGAGGGGTGGGCTCACTCTGAAAGGTTAGGACTTGGGACGTATGGGTTCAATTTTTAGGTCTGGCACACGCTTCACATCTGACATTTGCTAAGTTGTATGCTCTCTGTGTCTGGGATAAAATGGCAATGGTAATACCTGGGATAAGACTGATCATTGCACTCTTCACATTGCGGGAGCTAATTTGATCGTTACCTAAAAAAGTCCCCATGATCTCAACGTAGCTCAGTGCCCGATTGTATAGGTTTAGCGTTGTGTGAACAAGAGCAGGAGGCAAGCTGGAATTTCTCTTTATTGTGCAGCAGCAGCAAACTCCAAATCGGGGATTATTTTTGGTGTGTCATATTGCATTCGCTAGGTTTTTCAGTGCATGGTGTGGAGCAGAATTTTCAAGAGCATCTGGTCCTTGGCTGCTAAGTGTTTACATTGCTTCTGAATATGGGATTTAGGGCTCTGACAGAGGATTGCTGGTAGATTTAACTGTTTCAAATGTTATCTCTGCCTCGTAGCAGGGGTGCAGAGCAAGAAGAAAGCACATTGAGGAACAGAATCCCTTGGTGGGGGTGGTGTCATGTTCTTTTGTTCGTGCATAACCCAGCAGTTTGTTGTCACTGTGGAAAAAACCCAGAGATTTGCTTAGGTGTTGTCCCTAAGCTGCTTCTGCTGAGTGTCTGGCAAGCATTTAGTGGTGTGAGAGTGATGGTGCTGTGTTCATGGACAGGCCAGCTCTCCCACAGCGGGCTGGGCATCAGGAGCCAAAGAACCACCAGAGAGAGTCTGGGAAGCCCCAGCTGTGTCCTCATGTATCTCAAGGAAAAAGTCGGTGTCAAGGAGCCTCTAAGCGCGGGGCTGACCCCCGGTGCCTGCAAGCAAGGCTAAGTTTCACTCTACATCTCTACTTGGTGAACTGCTGGTGAGTTTCCAAGAAGCTCTCGACTCTGAAGTGACTGCCATAGGCATAAGTTTTTCTGCTGAGTCGCATCCGACTTGTGATTTCTGTGGCTGTAACTTCAACGGTAGTGTCTCCAGAAATACGGAAGTGTAACAAGGCATTTATTTGCCAAGCCTTTTCGTTGTGTTTCAGCCTCTCCTCTCCCCCTTCCTTGGCTTATCACTGGTAGAAGCGGGTGAAAATCCTTTGAACAAAGACATCAAAGGACAATTGCATCTCTGTTCTTTAACCAGGCTTATAAAGAGATTGTGATAAAGGCCAACAATACAAGTCAGTGTTGCCCAGTTATTGTTCTGGGCTTTGTAGTTTTATTAGGAAATAATTTCTCACCCTGTGTGGCTCCCGGTGAGTTATGTTTTCTGTGCTGCTGGATTTGATCTGCCCAGTGAAAGACCTGTCGCGAAACTGAGAGTTTAGCCAGCTGTGAGTTAAGAGGGAGACATGATTGAAAAAGTTCAAGCTCTGCTTCCTAGAAGCCAATTTACCATCTGTCTCCCTCTCCCTTACGCCCCTTTTACAGCAAAAATGCAAACAATTTGTTTGACCTGTGCTGAAATCTGTACAACTCTGGGCTTTTAAAGTGTTGCTCTAACAAATAAAAACCAAACGTGACAGCAGCAACAACCCCAAATTCAAAACCAATAAAGCTAGGTAGCTGCAAGACCTGTTATCAAAGGCTTTCTTCTTCGTTAATGCGCCCCTCCTCCTTGTCTCCCTTCACTCCACCTCTGGGAAAAACTACAGGTAAAGTTGAATCCTGTCTGCCACAGTGTGTGGCTAAAAATTTGCTCCTCCTCCAGGGTAACGGAGAGAGCGAAGCCCTCAAATGTGATGCTCAGCGTGAGGAGGCAGGGTGACATGGATAGGAATTTCCCAGCCCCATCCCGACTTCCACCTCCTGGCAGCGTGCCCCCACCTCTGACCTTGCACGAGCTCTGGTGCTCCTGAGGCACCGCTGTGAACTGGTGCAGTTCACTGGTCCACCGGAACGAGACGGTCCTCAGCGGGGCTGGTGAGCTGAACCTCCTCACAGAGGTCTCTGATGGGTGCTAGAGCTGGTGTGAGGAGGGAGGGAGAGAGGAGCGAGACCTCTCTTTTGGTGGTGGTAAACTGCTAGCCTGGCTCGGCTGCGTGTGGAAACGCAGCAGGGTGTTGCGTTATGACGTTATCGCACGAGCGATGCGATNACTGGTGCAGTTCACTGGTCCACCGGAACGAGACGGTCCTCAGCGGGGCTGGTGAGCTGAACCTCCTCACAGAGGTCTCTGATGGGTGCTAGAGCTGGTGTGAGGAGGGAGGGAGAGAGGAGCGAGACCTCTCTTTTGGTGGTGGTAAATTGCTAGCCTGGCTCGGCTGCGTGTGGAAACGCAGCAGGGTGTTGCGTTATGACGTTATTGCACGAGTGATGCGATTGCCAGCAAACAATAATAGTTCTGTCTGTCTCCTGAAGAGACTTGTTCTCAGAAGGATTATTGATGCTGGTATAAATTGGCACAGCTCCAACCAATGTGTCATTTGTCTGGTAGCAGACTATGAAATGCTTTTGCAAAACTGGCCTGTGTTTCAAGACTTTGTCTTGATCATATTGACCGCGATGGAAATCCAAGCTGCCAAATGACTCATTCTTCCTCTCCTTCACCCTCAAATAGGTACTTGTACTCCCAATCCACATTATTGAACAACTGTTAGGAAAAAAAAAAACAAACCACACTTCAGTTTTCCACGCTTCAAACAAAACCTATGAAGTCCCCGTTCTAGCCTGTTGAAGCAGCCTTTGCTTTGCAAGCAAATCTCTGTAGGAAGAGATGAGAGCTGGTGAGAAAATCGCCTCAGTGCTCATGTGTTTTGCTGAGGTTGGAGGAGGGCAGCGTGACATTCTTGCACAAAGCATTTTCTATTTCAGTGTCTCTTAAGTAGCTTGGAATAAGAAAAGAAAGCCTTTTCTTGGGTTTGCTGAAACTACAAATCTGTCATATGATTGGGGACCATCCTGCACAAATAATGGGGTGGCAGGGGCCTGGGGGGGGGGAAGGCGGAAGAAGAGGGTTTAGAGTGGAAAACGAAGCTCACAGCCAAGGATGGACTTGACCTGGTAAGTAGACTTGAAACATGAGCTGAGATGCTAATCCCCTCAGGACAAATCTGAATCCTCCTTTCAGGGGTGTGGGGGTGACTTTATACCTGCTTTAAGAACTTGGAAAAACCCTTTCTAAAACCGGGAAAAGGGGACTTTCCGTTGTCGAGGAAGTAGATTGATTAACATAAGATGGTATTCTTTCCCATCACGTACTTTAGCTTACAGTTTTTGGATGAAGTATAAATATTGTCAGTAAAGAATAATTGGTAAAAAACTTAAAATAGAACAAAATTGCAGCAAGAGTTGTTAGAAGCAAGGAGGAAAACACATTTCTTGCTATGGCAGAAGCAGAGAGGTTAAGGCAGCTCTGTTGCAGAAGAGCTGCCTGAAACGCGGGAGATATAAGGAGGAAATTCTTTAACCCTAGTTAGGGGAAGGCAGCAGGTAGACTCGTACTTGAAGACACAGGCAGTGCGAATGAAGCAATCCAAAAATCTCAACGGGATCATGGGGCATTTACTTTGAAACAGCAGGAAAGGTCATGGCAACTGAAGACTCCTGAGATCAGCAGCGGGCCAGTGGACTTGCCTGCTAATGTGATCACCATCCTGAAAGGATGCTTGGGCATGAAAGTATACAGAGAAGCAGATGATGTCAAAAAACAGCTGAATGGTCCTGTACTGTGATGAAGCCAGGCCCTTAGCTTTGCCACAGAGGGGACAGGATAGGTGGGGAGCCAGGACCTCCACGAGGCACCACAAGGGAGAGACCCCAAGGCATCCATGTGAAGCCTCTCGGAGACACAGAGAACACAGATTGCTTTGTAGGGGAAAGGAGGGAGTATGAACACAGCAATGGACTGGACAAGCTGGGAGTCTAGATTCTATGTATTTTTAATCTTTTTTGGCCTTACGCTTTCTGCTGGAAGCATGATGCAAGATCAGACTCAGTGGTCCACACCAGGCTGTAAGGGCTCCAGAAAGGTCCCACTATCCTGCCCCACCTCTTGTTGTGCCAGTGCCAAGGCCTGCTCACACACAGAAATCCTCTGGATCAGCCTGAGCGCTATTTTAATGAAGTGTTTTTTTTTTTTTCTTTTTTTCCGAGCTTACGCAGCAACTTTTGTTGTTCCTGGCAATGAAATATTCGGGAAGCGACTGAAGGGATGGGGATGTGGTACCACCAGGCAGCTAGGCTTGCTGTAACCAGCCAGAGTTTCAGGGTGGCTGTGTGGGTCTGAGAGCCGCACTGACCAGGCAATCCAGCATGCACACTCCCAGCCATCCCCTTGCCCCCAGTGAGGTGCCTGCGGGGCTGGGGAGTGATGGGGTTAGTCCTGGCCAGGCTTCGTGCAGATCCCTACGGTCCCAGGGTGTTAAAGCCTCTGTGTAAATGTTAAGGCCATCCAAAGAGACAATATCCAATCCAAAGAGACATACCAATATTCTCATCTTACAAGTGGAAACTGAGACTCAGTGCTGAGACGACTTTCCCAAGGTGGAAAGGTGTATGTATAGCAGCATCAGGAGCCCCGGGTGACCTCAGTCTCCGTCCCACTTACAAACTCTATTTCTCTCCCACTCTGCATTTTGGTGTACAACCTATATGCGTTGAAAGGCCATATGAACAATTTAACAAGGCCTTTCTCGAAGGTTTAACCCTGTCCTGGTAAACCGTGAACAACTGTCCTGTGAATTTCCGTTCTTCTTCACTTTAACCAGGAACAACAAACCCATGGCTTGTATACTCTTCACCATCTGTGAAGGGAGTGAGTGGTTCAGGATGGGACTTTATTTCATATGGGGGGCTGCTTTTTTCTTCTCCTTTTTTTTGCTTAGTTGCTTAATAAAGTTTAGTTCCAGTTACCGCTTAGCTCTCAGTGGCATTCCGTGTCACAGAGCTGTTGCTTCATACCAGGTTTTCAACAACTGAAACATATAATGGGATTTTGTTGTAATGCAGGAAATTGCCTTCACATTAACAATCTGCCACTTCTGTAAACAAGAAGTCCACTGATGTGACATGTCAGCGCTCAACAGGAGGAGTCCTGACTACCTTAGCAAACTGATCCATTCTTCAATGGAAAACCTGAGTGTTAGGCATACCTACGTAACGACACGATTGCCTTCGCTTATTTTTAGGGCAGGGGCTAGATGCCTGCTAAAGATAGTTGGAGGCAGAGGATGTGCGCTGGAATCCCTCCAGGCTTGCTCTTTAGATGCACTTTGCTACCAAAGTTCCCCGTGGTCACAGGGTTGCAAGTGGGATTTTTTTTCCCCTCCCTTTAATAGCATATTAATAGCAGTATGTGTATTGTAAATGATAATACAGCTTTTTTTTTAGCTAAGCCTCCTTGTCTCTCACATAGACCGCTTATCCTCTCCTGCTAGCACCACTGCTTTGAGTATGCAATGACAGCTGTGTGGATATATGGACTGTGGCAATGGGCTGGCAGCCACTTCATTGTCAGCTCCCCTTTGTTCTCTGAGAAAAGAGAAGGCACAATAGGGAAGGTTTCATCCACATGTCAGACATATGAGGGACAAAAGGATGGTGGGAACTGACTGAACTACACAATCCAAGTCACGCCGAGAAGCGTGCTCTTTCAGCTCAGTTTAGCAACGGTGTGGTGGCCGGCCATGGCGCCAGTTGTAATTAGCCAACGAGCAATTAAGTTACAGTAAAGCCTCTGTGCTACCTTAGACCTTGTGAAAGGCTATTACACGTGGTGGGTGTTAGGGGACATATTAACCCTTCGCACCTGAGCTACCTCTCAGATTGGTGGTGGATGTTCAACACGGGAGCAAGGCAAGGTTTGTCGGAGAGGTGGGACCTTTCCTCGGGGCAGCTTGGTCCTCTTGGGAGGAAGCAGCAGCTCTCTGGCATACGCAAGTCCTTAATCAAATCTAAAGCAGGGAAGTAGCAGACATCAAAGCGAAATCCAGGTTGAGAACAATCGCTCTGAGATTAACTGGAAATGTTAATCAGCTAAACTGTCTGAGAGAAAATGTGGCTGGCACCTGTGGAGCAGAGGGGATGCCAGTAAACAGAGTGGGGGTAAGGTGGCTGTTTCCTGTGGGAAAACCAGAGGGAAGAAGTAATTCATAGCCTGTGGCACAGGTTAGCGTGAGGAGAAAAATCATAATCTCATGAAACTCACTATTTCTATTGAGTCTACAGTTCTAAATATTTGGTAGTCATATAAGCCCCGTTGCAGGGTCCTCGCTTGAAAGTGTTACGCTTCATCTAGTGCACGCTATTTCCCAAGAGCTTTCACCCACCACAGCCAAATACGGGTCATCTTAAGGAAATCCCCTTCAGTCCATTTCCCCAGCCCAGCTTACACAAGGTTTTCATGGGATGTTTCTGTCTAAAATAAGAAGCCCCAGAGATGAGGGAGAAAGACAAGACGGAATGGTAAATATTTCTGGGTTGGATTTTTCAGTAGTCTCATTTTTATTGCACTGTCTCTGGGTAACTGTAAACCCTCAGGAAAGATGAATATTAAACCTATGGAGAACATGACCGAAAAAATTTAGCATAATGATTTTCATCAGAAAGTGCCTGTTTGGCAACTGGAACTTTTTGGACAAAAGAGGCAGTAGAGAGGTTTGGGTTTTTTTTTAAGGAAGAAAAAGTGTGGTTATAATTGTTAAACCGGTGTGACGAGTGTGGTTTTGCAGTTGAATGTGAGTTGTGTAACAAGTAACAGTGCAACCCTTCACAATTAGACAAATTTACATTTTTGTCTGAACAAAACAGAATTCAGAATATCCTATCAAGATGTTTAATTTTGTCCTAATTTGGACCAGAAAATGTTTCAACAATGTGAAAAATCTCATAGGGTGGGGAAACTGTTTCCTGATGTTTTCTATCAAGGTGAAACCCTAAAGTGGGGTTTTGTTACTAGCTATCTTTTTAATTACTTGCTATGACTTAAATGAGAAAAAGTTACTTGGAATTTCTCAGAACTTTGATCTATGTAATCATGTGTCTCCTACTTTTCCCAAATAAACGTATTTAGTACCTGTACTGAATTTGAGAAATTACGTGTAGTTATATTTTATATCTGTCTGATGGATTGCCAGTGGCTACAGGATGAGTTTGTTTATCTGTGTATTGCTGTCCCAGTATTTTGAGGGATCACTGGGTTTGGTTCACAGAGTTTCAGTGAAATGAAGGTAAATGATTCAGTTTACTGGAGTTTACAGTTTTCAAGTTTCATGTGAAATCCCAAGCGTTACGTAGAGACTCCTGAGGCTGTGGCCTCCCACAAGTAAGTACATGAGAAAAGGAGTTTGTCTAGGAGAAGGTGGAAAGCTTAACTCAGTTGTCAGATCCAGAACCTTTGCTCTTAATTGTGAATGTTTAGCTATCACAAGACATGGGAGTTCCTCTCATAAAGTAATTTTTATTATACGTATAACGGTAAATGCTGAAGGTGCTGCAGTAGGGTGTAAACCCTACCTGCCTATTATATACCTATGTTTTCTGATCCTTAACATTCGATTCTCTCTACCTCTTTCCTTACTTACTGACAGCCTCTGCAAACCAAAATACGAAATACTGTGCCAGGAGCACTGGTTTACCATGTCCCCAGATTGTGAGCTCTATCCAAGGTGGCATCCCAATGGTATAGGATCTCTGTTCAGCTTTTAAACACGGCAATGGTTTTATTAATCTTGGGCATCTGGCTTCGTAAAGATATCCCTTCTGCTTAGCTTTGAGAGGCTAGGGATATGCCCTCTATACTTCTCTCTAAAATTGAGAGAAATGGATTTTATGGGTGGATTGTTCAGTGGATGAGGGGTTAGTTGGATGGTTCCATCCAGAGGGTAGTGCTCAATGGCTCAGTGTCCAGATGGAGGTTGATAACAAGTGGTGTCCCTCAGGGGTCTGTAACGGGACCAGTACTCTTTAATATCTTCATCAATGACACAGGCAGTGGAATCGAGTGCACCCTCAGCAGGTTTGCAGATGACACCAAGCTGAGTGGTGTGGTTAACGCACCTGAGGGGCAGGATGCCATCCTGAGGGACCTGTATAAGCTCGATAAGTGGGCCTTTGAACCCCATGAGGTTCAACCAAGCCAAGTGCAAGCTCCGGCACCTGAGTTGGGGCAACTCCCAGTATCAATACAGGCTGGAGGATGAAGGGATTGAGAAGAGTCCTGCCAAGAAGGACCTGAGGGTGTTGGTGGATGAGAAGCTGGACATGAGCTGGCAATGTGTGCCCACAGCCCAGAAGGCCAACCATATCCTAGGCTTCATCAAAAGAAGCATGGCCAGCAGGTTGAGGGAGGTGATTCTGCCCCTCAGCTCTGCTCTGCTCTGGTGGGACCCCACCTGCAGTGCTGCGTCCAGCTCTGGGGTCCTCAGCACAGGAAAGACATGAACCTGTTGGAGCAGATCCAGAGGAGGGCCACAAAAATGATCAGAGGGCCGGAGCACCTATGAAGAAAGGCTGAAGAGAGTTGGTGTTGTTGAGCCCGGGGAAGAGAACCGTCCTGGGAGACCTTATTGCAGTCTTTCAGCACCTAAAGGGGGCCTATAAGAAAGATGGTGACAGAATTTTTAGCAGGGCCTGTAGCGATAGGACAAAGGGTAATGGTTTTAAACTAAAAGAGGGTAGATGGAGACTGGATATAAGGAAGAAGTTTTTTACGATGAAGGTGTTGAAACACTGGAACAGGTTGCCCAGAGAGGTGGTAGATGTCTCATCCCTGGAAACATTCAAGGTCAGGTTGGACAGGGCTCTGAGTGACCGGATCTAGTTGGAGATGTCCCCATTCATTGCAGGGGTGTTGGACTAGGTGACCTTTAAATGTCCCTTCCAACCCAAACTGTTCTATGATTCTATGATTGCACGGAGCTAATATGAAACAAAAATTGATTATGCAGAAAGTGTGTTACTGGAGATACTACTTTCTCATGGAAATGTATTTTTTAATAAAATTATGTTTCTGATGCTATTTATACTGTTGCAATGCTAATGGCCTTACTCTTCTCCAGCGTGAGATTTCCTCCAGTCTGTAGCAAATCCCTATGAGACGAGATGCATCTGAGATGCCAATGAGGGGCTCAGCCATCTTGAAATTGTTATTTGCATTTGTAGGTTCAAAAGTATTTGTTTGCTGCTTTGTAAAGAAGAGAAGATATTAAAGAAGTGCAGTTGCAAATAGCTGAAAAATATGCTGTAGTCTAATGAAAAAACCTAAAAAGATTATGCAAAAGGTAGAGGGATTGGAAAAATAGTGTAAAAATTAAATCCTAGTGAAAAAATTTTGTGTACTTAGATGCAGAGGATGGCCCAGCAGATCAGCAGTGGCACGTGACAGGGGTATTGTGTTTCTTACCCTAACCTCCAGCCACCTCTGAGACTGTAAGTTCATCCTTCGGACTGTGAAATGTACCTACACGGTTTTTGTTGTTCGTGTATAGGTGTGGCATCCTCCTGGCTGGCACGGTGTTGTACCCGCGCAGAGGAGAGCTGCTAGAGAGAGCTGCTCCATGCCTCTACATAATCTCAGCCACCACCTTCAGTTTAACCAAAACCTGTTTTCAGTATATTTTTCAGGCTAACAATGACAGGCATCCCACATGCTAGCAGGCATCTGCTTCTGCCTGCCCAAACCCACAAAGAATTGTAGGGAATTAGGGAATTTGTTGCCTGCCTGACCGCTTTTCGCACTTAAACTATATATAGCAGTGTTAGCTTGGGATCATTTAAGGCTAGTTCATATCACTGGAACTCTTTTCTTTTCCTATATTCACAAGGGTGACAGTGCTGACAGCGTTTGGTCTCTGTTGTTTTGTGCCAAGATTTAAGGTACGTCCACAAATGTGTTGCTGTTGAACCCTAATCCAAACAGGGCAGAAAGTCAGCCCCCATACTTGGATCTAAATCCACTGGGCACAGTGACCTGAGTGGGAGACAACGTTTCTGTCTTTAAAAGTTTGTGATTATTGATGAGAATCAGGAAGACATTTTTCAAATGTACTGTAGACGACATGGTCATCTCATGTTCATGTTTAAGATTACATGCTCATCTTCCTGTTGTACTTTAAATCACTCCTTATGAGTACAATTTTGGAAAAAAGATTTTTCGTTGCATGAAAAAATAATCGTTTCCAGAAATACGAATTCCAATAGTCTACAGAGGAAATTCTTATTAAGCAAAATGTTCTATAGATAACCACTCGATGGAAACTACCCTGAAAATGTATTGATCATATTTGAGCATATTATCTAATTGCAATCTAATCTAAAGATATTAAAGTAATACATTGTATGGCCTGAAAATTAATGTGTGAAGTATGTATCGAAACAGACATTTACATGCTAAATACAGTAGCAGATTTTAAAAAATAAATACTATTTAAATGAATATAAATAAATTATTAATTTAGTAAAATGTTGCCTTGGAATTATAGCTGGTTAGTTGCATGTATAATTCTACATTTTTTTAAATATGTCTTTTAAAAATAAATTGCTGTAACTAGAATAATTCATGAAGGGTAAGTAGACTCGAAATTCAAATAAATTCCCAAATACTTTGCAAATTGAGCTAAATGTCTAGAAACTGGTATTGTACCTCTGATCGGACAAAGAAATGCCTGTCTCCTTGTGAATAAATAATACTGCCCTTCTCCGTATCTATCCCAATCTCGAAAAACTTGCCTTTACTTCAGGAATTTCATTCCATTTCTAATTCCAGAGTGAACTGACTTGACAAACGAAGGGCAGACTTAGAATGTTATGGATTTTTTCCACCTTGGTTGATTAACCTCATATATTTTATTTGAATAATATCTAAAAGCTCTAATTAGCAATGGCTAATGTGCCCCCGAGATGCTTGCTATTGATTTTGCCTCCAGTAAACTAATGTAATTGCCCTCCTTATCAACAACAGGGTGGGTATTGGAAACAACCAACTTGTCCGTGGGCCTATGAGAACCATCAGAGTAGCAATGGGGAATGGGGTGACTCTGTGGGGAACCGGAAAATAGCCGGGCCATGGACTTGGGTAAAGTGAGGATTTACCCTGCGTGCTGAGCCAGTGGAGATGTAAGTCTTGGAGTGGCAGAGCTGCTGGTGATGAGGGCTTGGATGTCATCCCACTCCTGTATGAAGAGAAGAGGCAAACCCAAAAGGGAGATGCAAAGGGTGCCATGTCGATTATTGTGCCAGGGGAGAAGAGGGGGCTTGGTCACTGATTGAAATGCCTTTCAGGTCTGGGTCTCGAGGGGCTTTAGTGCCACCTCCAAAATGATAGTGTTCACATAACCATAAGATGACATCTATTATTGCTTTCTTTGATAGCATTGTGTTTACGGAGGCTTTGATGTTGTCTATAAAAACTAATGCTCCATTGAAACTTGGCTGTTAAAATGCAAAAAGCAAATTCTCAGCCTAAAAGCAAAGTGTTTTCTTTAATAAAATGTGAAGGTGTCTAATTTTTTTTGTTACCTACTGTAAAAATATCTCAAAAGAGAAGTTCAAGCAGATTTATTTTGCATTCTAGTAGAGCAAAAGTGCTCTACTAGAGTATTTTCTTATTTGAAACTGCATTTTCAAAGTGTTTAATCAATAATGCAGACTTTTTCTGGTATTTAAAAATGAGGTGTCAATATGTGAGTTATGCTGTGATGCATTGTTTTTTCATTGATAGGTTCATGTGGATTGCAGTTTCTCATTTTATTTAAGTTGCAGTAGGATAGGTTTATCTATTTATTATCCCTGTAAAAAATGATATTAATAAATTATCCTAAGTAGGTCAACTATTTTTCCCCGGAAATAGTCCCATTGTTGATTTGTCAGGGCAGTAAGCTATCATGTTCCTCTCAGTACCTATTCTTTTTCTTGTACGTTTCTGCACTGAGTGTGTGTTTTGGAAACAATCCAGCCTGATCCTACAAATCCTGTTTGTCTGTGTGGTTTGTTTTACAAGAGCACTCACATGAGATAGGGGTGCAGGGGGCTTCTTTGCCTTTTTTGCCTGAAAAGTCAATAAATGATTGGCAGATCCTAAATCGCTGCATGTCCTTGGACTGCCACATGGTACGGTTGCCACAGTTACATCCAGCCAACATCGCAACTACTCTAACACTTACCTCTACCACATCTTTTCTGTGTCTTCTAGCAAACTGCTTGGAAGAAGAAAAAGAAGGTTTGCTTTTTAGCGTTACTGCTGACACAGTGCGATGTTCTTGCTGCATGGTGATTGCCTCTCTTGGGCTGGCAGCTAGTCCTCGTCCAAAGGAAAGATGCCAGGTTTAGAGGTTTCCATGGAGTAGTTGTTCTTGGAGGCTGGATTTTCACTGTGGTAAGAGATCGCTTTTCTGTCCAGCTTGTGGTAGGTTTGGGAAGGAAGGCGCCCTTCCCTTCTGTAGGCTTTGTTTCAGTGGGCAGTGCATCAGCGTTGCAATGCCTGCCAAGAAGTGGTGGTGGTATTAAAGTGTTTATGGGGTCAGATGTTCATTACATTGCTAGATGCAGGAACTAGGAATCTGTGAACCGTGACAGTGAGATGGGAGATACCAGTGGGGAGCTAAGGAAAAGCCTAATAGGTTCAGGTTACATAGACTACATCAACTGATGTATTGGAGCATGTCGGAAGCAGGCCCTCAGGAGAAACTTAAGCATGAAGATCTCTCATTATGGGAGACCTTACAAAGCACAGTGTACTGCACTTGTTGCCTGTCCAGTAGCTGGTGGTGCATGGATGCCACAAGGCTTGACTAAGCGGGGAGAAGAAGGAGAAACTGGACTAGAAAGCTTTGAATTTAGAAATTGGATGTTTATGTTTGGCGCAACTACAGATGGAGAGTGAGCAGTGAGGTTTGGTGAAGGGAATTTTAAGAGGCTCAAATGGAGATGAAAGGCAAACAGTTCTGGCAGTTGTCTCTAGTGTGGACTGAAATTGGATGGTGCATGTGGAAGAGCAACAGAGATGTTTCAGCATCAAGGTAGAATAAATGAAGGCCTAAACAAGAGACATATTTGTGAGGGCAAAACCCAAAGGGTGGTTTTTGGATGATGTTGAGACTGAAGAAGCATCAGGGTTTGGGATACAGGCAGAGTTTATGGAGGAAAAGAGAGGAGCGAGTCAAAAGTGAATTTGGAGGAAGCTGGAGCAGGAAGCACTGAATGAAGCAGGTACATGAAAGCCGATGGGAAGATGTGTGATACAAAGGCAGGACTGAGGATGGGAGATTATCCTGCTGGCCAAATGCTGTATGTCTGAATCATCAGCCTAGAAAATAGTACCCAAACATCTGAGGGCAGGTGAGATTTGCCAGAAAGGGAGGGTGAAGCAAGAACAGCAAAAATCCTGGAAAGATAAGCACGGTGGAGAGGGCAGATTTTCAAGGGCAGGCATCAAGGCATTTAGTGGTTAGGAAGAGAAGAACTTGATTGCTATCTCCCGAGCATAAGGAGGATTGCTAATGAGTAAAATATTTCGAAATGGAAGAAAATGTTGAAAGCAACAAAGTCAGTCATATTCTAAACGAAGCCAGGGAGTCCTGCCAGAGAAACGGAGGAGCCAATGCAGTGAGTTGTCTCCTTGGTTATTCTTCTCTCTCCTTGGCATTATGCTTGCTGTTTGTGAAGGCTCCTTCCAGGCTGCTTGACTCCAGCAAAGAGAGCAGGAGTCGAAAACTTTCGCTTGGATGTAAAATCCAGGCAAGCTGGAAAATTGCGCAAACCCTAGAAGTGCCGCGGAGGCTGGAAGGGGCTGACAGTCGGCTGCAGCACTGTGGAGTCGTTTAAGGCCTCTGATGGGAATTTTCCCTCTTTCCACAGCATATTAATAGCATAAACCTCCTTAGCTCTTTAGGGATCTCTGGAAATAGATGGGTAGTCAGTGTACGTACTGACAGCATGTACGCTGATAGAGTAGCAGTTTAGTGTGTTATGCGTGTTTATTATTCAGCTTCCACCCTGTGATGCTGTGCCAGAGGAACAGAAAGAGCTGCTGCAGCTGGAAAGAGGGAGAATGAGTGGGACAGGATAAAAGGAGAGAGCGCAAGGTGCAGTGGGAATGGGTAAGGTTGGGTAGAAAGCAAAAAAAGAGTCTGGAGAACCTTCAATGTGAGAAACATTAAAAGCCCAGACAGTGGGACCCAAGGGAATATAAATGAAAAGTATGAGCTATGAGAGGGAAATACATAATAGCACTGCAGAGGAAATGGAATTTATTGTTACTCGGTGTGGGTGGCTATATTTCCCATCCCCTTGTCTTCACTTGGATACAGTTCTTCTGAGTGATGAGGTGACCTCAGCCAACGAGGATAAATTCAAGATCTGTGGTATTGTTAAAGCCTATCCTGGAGGTGCATTTCTTGTCTTGCTTTTGAGAATTAGGATAGTTACTTTTAAATAATGGGAGTGGGATTTCACTATAAAATGCCGCTTTAAATAAACTACAACTTTGTGTGGTGCATAGCTGTAAAATAACAGCCCAGGCAAGGAAAATGATGTACGTGAGGAGAGGCTAGCAAGGAGAGGATGAAATTCTGAAAAGAAGCCTTTGTGTTTCTTTTCCTAAGCTAGTAAATGTTGTGCTGGTAGCTATATTGCTTCTCTGTGTGGTCTAGTAGGCCATTTGTTTCCTCTTTGCAAGCCATGCTGCAGGGAGTGCAAATTGTGCAGCAAAGTCAGTTCCGAATGGTGTAAGAAATGCATCTCGGCATGCCTTAGATATTTTCAAGTGTGTTCATGTGTACCCTCTTGAGGCTATGAGTTCTCTAGGGCATGAACTGGGGCATTTTCCCTGTCTGGGCTATTTTGAATGATCTGTTCATGCTGCCTATAAATAAAGGTCTGTGAAGCCTAGTTCTACGAAGGAAAAGCAAGACACCTGGCATTGGGCAGTAAGCACCTTAATGTCTCACCAGAACAGGCTGCAGCAGTTTTGGGCAGATTAGTGAACACTTCCTTCCTTCTACCCCGAAGTAAAACCTAACTCTTGTTAGTTTTGATCACATCACTGTGGACAGTGACAGTCTGGGTCCTGCAGTCCTTCTTACTGATGCCTTCATTCTCTGTTTTGACCTCCTCAACTTTCACATTCCATCTATGCAAAACACTACTGCAAAGAATTATCTTCTGAAGTCTGCTGTTCTTCTCATGTCAATGCCTCCTCAAATCCCTCCAGAGTTTATGGCCTTCATCACATCAAATTCAAGTGTCCTTGTACTTGTTCTTTATTTCATGGCCCTTTCCTAATTCATTGCACTGATCTGCCTTTATTTCTTAGGAAATAATGTTGCTACTATACATCTGTCTAAATTTTGAACCCACTTCATGTTTTCAGCCAAATCTGACAGAACAGTGGGTATCTCCAAGATCTGATGTTTCTACGGGTGTTGTGTAAATAAGTGGCTGAGTGAAGGAGAGATTCTGTGTTATTTATATTATGGAAGAAAGAGGAAATCAGTTGGACACCAGAGGATCGCTCATGTGACAGTTCTTGCACCCCAGGCTTCCTCGGTTCTGGTACCTGGCCCTTAGCTTTTTCTTTTTCTGAGGGCTGACACTCCTCCCTTGCCACCTGCATCTTGCCTTCCCAAAGCACCTTGCTGTGGTCTTCTATCACGTTCCTTGGTAGAAGATGGCTTTCCTGAGGTGTTTTCCTCCATGTGCCTCCAAACTGTTCACTGTTACTGGGGTGCCGTTCAAACCAAAACATTTGTGGCAGGTGAGAGGAGGATGCAGTGTAAATTTTCATAGAATCATGGAATGGTTTGGGTTGGAAGGGACCTTAAAGATAATCTAGTTCCACACAGCCTGCCATGGGCAGGGACACCTTCCTCCAGACCAGGTTGCTCAAAGCTCCATCCAGCCTGGCCTTGAACACTTCCGGGTAGGGGGCATCCACAGCTTCTCTGGGCAACTTGTTCCAGTGTCTCACCACCCTCATTGTGAAGAATTTTTTCCTAATATCTACTCTAAATCTACCCGCTT
Organism: Steatornis caripensis; assembly: GCA_013398225.1. Lineage (NCBI taxonomy): Eukaryota > Metazoa > Chordata > Aves > Caprimulgiformes > Steatornithidae > Steatornis > Steatornis caripensis. The sequence continues at coordinate 143,409 of VZSC01005870.1, read as the reverse complement.
TCAGTTTAAAATCATTACCCCTAGTCCTATCACTACATGCTCTTGCAAAAAGTCCCTCTCCAGCTCTCTTGTAGGCCCCCTTTAGGTGCTGGAAGGCTGTGATAAGGTCTCCCTGGAGCCTTCTCTTCTCCAGGCTGAACAGGTCTCCCCCAGACCATCTTCGTGCCCCTCCTCTGGACTTTGAGTGTGACCATCCAGCCAATTCTTTATCCATCAAGTTCATGTCTGTCCAATTTAGAGACAAGGATGTCGTGAGGGACAGTGTCAAATGCTTTGCACAAATCCAGGTAGATGATGTCAGTTGCTCTTCCCTTGTCCACCAGTGCTGTAACCTTGTCATATAAGGCCACCAAATTTGTCAGGCAAAATTTGCCCTTAGTGAAGCCATTTTGGCTGTCACCAATCACCTTAGTTTCCATGTGCCTTAGCATAGTTTCCAGGAGGATCTGCTCAATGATCTTGGTGGGCACAGAGGTGAGACCAACAGGCCTGTAGTTCCCTGTGTCTTCCTTTTTTCCCTTTTTAAAAATGAAAGTTATTTTCCTCTTTTCCTGTCAGTGGGAAATTCACCGGACTGCTACAACTTCTCAAAAATGTTGGATAGTGACCTGGCACCTTCATCTGACAGTTCACTCAGGACCCATGGATGCATCTCATCAGGTGCCATGACCTTGTGCACTTTCAGGTTCCTTAGATGGTCTTGAACCTGATGTTCTCCTACAGTGGGCATAGGAGTGGGCAGCATTCTCCCCATCTCTTCCTTTGCCTTCTGCGACTTGGGCGGTGTGGCTTGAGAACTTGCTGGTGAAGACTGAGGCAAAAAAGTCATTGAGTACCTCAGCCTTCTCCATATCCCAGGTAACAAGTTCTCCCATTTTCCTTTGGAAAGGGCCCAAATTTTCCCTAGTCTTCCTTTTATCACTGACATACCTATAGAAGCTTTTCTTGTTGACCTTGATATCCCTGGTCAGATTTAGTTCTATCAGGGTTTTAGCTTTCCTAACCTGATCACTGGCTGCTCTGATAATTTCTCTGTATTCCTCCCAGAGTACCTGTCTTTGTTTTCACCTTCCGTAAGCTTCCTTTTTGCATTTGAGTTTATTCAGGAGCTCCTTGATCATCCATGCAGGCCTCCTGGCATTTTTGCCTGACTTCCTCTTTGTTGTGATGCATTGCTTCTGAGCTTGGACAAGGTGATCCTTGAATATTGACAAGCTTTCTTGGTCCCCTCTTCTCTCCAGGGCTTTATGCCATGTGACTCTCCCAAGCAGGTCCCTGAAGAGGCCAAAGCCTGCTCTTCTGAAGTCCAGGATAGTGAGCTATCTGTACACCCTCCTCACTGCCCTAAGGATCTTGAATTCTACCGTTTCATGGTCACTGCAGCCAAGGCTGCCCTTGAGCTTCACGTTCTCCCCCGGTCCCTCCTTGCTGGTGAGACTAAGGTCCAGCATAGCATGTCTCCCNTGTGACTCTCCCAAGCAGGTCCCTGAAGAGGCCAAAGCCTGCTCTTCTGAAGTCCAGGATAGTGAGCTATCTGTACACCCTCCTCACTGCCCTAAGGATCTTGAATTCTACCGTTTCATGGTCACTGCAGCCAAGGCTGCCCTTGAGCTTCACGTTCTCCCCCGGTCCCTCCTTGCTGGTGAGACTAAGGTCCAGCATAGCATCTCTCCCTGTTGGCTCCTCTATCACTTGGAGAAGGAAGTTATCAGCAGCACATTCCAGGAAGCTCCTGGATTGCTTATGCCCTCCTGTGTTGTCCTTCCAACAGATATCGGGGTGGTTGAATTCCCCCTTGAGGATCAGGGCTTGTGAACGTGAGGCTACTCTGTCTATAGAAGGCCTCATCTGCTTGGTCTTCCTGGTCGGGTGGCCTGTAGCGGACGGTGACTACAATGTCACCTGTCGCTGCCCTCCCTTTAATCCTGATCCATAAGCTCTTGGTTGGCTCCTCATACATCCCCATGCAGAGCTCCAAGCACTCCAGATGGTCATTGACATAGAGGGTGACACCCCCTCCTCATCTCCCCTGCCCGTCCTTCCTAAAAAGCCTGTATCCCTCCATTCCAACACTCCAGTTATAGGAACCATCCCATCACATCTTCGTGAAGGAGAAAGGAATTCCTTTTTTGCTGTCAACTACCAGTTTATCCACCCTTTCTTTCAGGTTTGTCACTTCCCTGGCTTGATACTTTGTTTTTCTGCTTTATGTACTAGCAGATAGCAATTCGCATGCACTGATGTGTATTTTAAACAGATTAAGTCCCTTAGTGTGGATCCAGTTATACCGAAACACTTTCAGCTGTAAAAAGTCTCCTAGGCCAGGCTACAACAGGAGGGCTTTGGCAGCACAGCCATACACTTTTGCAAGCTTCACTTATTGTTTGTTCCTGCCCCGATATTTCCAGCATTATCTATGCGTTTACTTATGTAGTCCTTGCCAAGTTTACCTGCATCTGCTTCGCTGTATTGCCATCTTGGTAAAAAATAGTAGCCCTAAATGAAGTAGTTTTTCTACAGCAAATGCTGTCCTCTGCACCAGGGTTGCTGTATCCATTTGGAAAAAGCACTCATATGTTGCTGGAGGAAGACTGTTCTCTTGTTTCATATAAGCATGACTAACTTCCCCGTGCTCCAGACAAGGGGATCAAATTTTGGGCAAGGCTAACCCCCGCTCCCTCCAGGTCCCCCAGAAAAAACACTCCCAAAATAAAGCCTTGGTATATTGACCTGACTCTTGTGCCTCATTGCCTCGTGCACATTTATTCATTTCAGTAATAGACGCAGAAAGGAAAAAACACTTAGATAGCTACTGTGAAAATGAGTGTATTAAACCCCTCAATTGAAAGGAACATATGGAGAAAAGAGATGAAACAGATCCCCCTCCAAAAGGCCATTATTCGGCTACACCTCAGAAGGAAATAGAGTGCCAGCTGCTGCTCTAGCCCTGGAGGAAAAAACATTTTGCAGCAAGGTGGAGGGGGGGAAAGACTAATGGTGTCCGTTAATAAACATGGACTTGTCTGTAGTAAGGAGAGGAGAAATGGAGCACCGGATTGAAATGAAATCACTGCAGCGTGTGAGGCTTGTGATCTTGCTCTTTGCTTGACTCCTTAGTTCTGCAGCCATAGGAGCTCAATGAGCTGTGTGGTGGGTACTCGTTCAGCACAGGGAGCAGTCCTCAGCACTTGTCCATGCTTACGGAAAGCTTGCAGCACCTCTGGAAGCCCAGTAAGGTCCTTACCCTAGTTTTAGAAATAACCAAAGTGAATTGCTTAAGGTAATACAAGCATAGCTATGTCACACAGCAGCCGTAGCAATACAGCACGCAGCTCTTGGATAGTTTGAAAATTCTCCCAGCGCAAAGCGGCGCCGCACGGGGTAGTAGCAGAGGTTTGGAAAGCAGCAAAGCCAAGCCCGAGTGCTCAGGTGTGTTACTCACCAATGTGGCTGCTCTGTTTCCAGTTCTGGCCACTTCCTCGGGCTTTTCTCCATCATTTCACGGGGGAGATAGATACACTCTGAGACCTGGGTACAACCTGCAAAGCCCCTGCTTCAGCTGCTGGGCAGCAGCTGCCTGGCAAGCGGCTGCTGTCGTTACCTGCTTGTAGAGCCCCAGCAGCACGGGCGTCGTACCAGTGCCACCGGGTGTGCAAGAAACGGGGATATAAAGACGTCATTTTCTGCTTTTTTTTGAGCAAGGTTGCTATATCGTAGGATCTTTGAGAGAAAGAGATTAGATGGACTGAAACTCATTATCAGGGCAAGAGGGGGGAATCCTTCTGGTGATGAGAGAGGCCTCAGCGCATTCCCATCCCCACTGTGACAAGATTATGTTACGATGTTACTGTAGCAAGATGCCAGATTGGCTGAAAATACCCACTGCCGTGCAATTTCGCAAAGCCTTGGCTTGGGAAGCAATACTTGTTTTTCTTCAGTAAATCCATAAAGAATAAATTCAGGAAGTTCTTTTAAAATTATAAACTGTCTAATGTAAAAGCGCGTTCAGCAGGAGGAAAGAAGAGCCCAGGTATCACACTGGAAAGTGAAATTTAACTCTGTAAAGTGTTTGCTCAAACGTGATTTAAAAGAATATATGCTTATTTCTTCCAAAATGACAACGGTTTGTATTTATGAGAGAGAGCGCAGCGTATGATTCCCTAGAGGATAAGTAACAAAATGCAGATAAAATAATTTAAAAAATCAAGATCATTTAATGAATACTTGGATTAAAAATATTCACACATGCAACACAACCCCCAAAGGAAACAGGCAAATACTGTAGCGTATGTTTGTGTGTCTCTGAAAGTGTCAGTATTTTCCAGCTACTATTAATTCTTTCAAATACTAAATGGCAGCATTTCAAGCCTGTTACCTTCACTTTCCCTTCCGTCCTTCAATACGCGCTGTTGCGATCTCTGTCTCTGCCAGGAACGGAAACTCTCTTGGTAAAAAAAAATCTTGACCAAAACATCTAGTGAATAGTATGTACAGCCAATGCAGAGTGTGCTAAGCAGTAGGTAAAATCAGCCAGAATTTACTTATCAAAGTTAGGCAGTTTCAAGTCAACACAAAGCTCTGCTAGCTTATGAAAAAAAGAAACAGAGTAAGGCAGAGCTGAGGATGAGGGAGGCTGCAGAAATTCTTCCACAGCCCAAACTAATGAGTGGAGAGCAAAGGGATGTATGT
>VZSC01005870.1:63742-128665 GCA_013398225.1 Steatornis caripensis | reverse complement strand
CCCCCCCCGCCCAGTGAAGGACACTTGGCGATTTGTTTCTCATCGACTGTTTCAAGCCCAGGTATCTCTCATGATTAATTGAGAGTTAAAACTGAATAGAGGTTGGGGGAAGAGAGAGAGGGGGAGAGCAAGTCAGGTCTCAGTGGGCCAGATTTGGAATAAGGGTCTCTCGAGAGAAACGACAGTCTTCAGACATTAGCACCCTTTGCCTAAGCAGTTTAGGAAACCTCGGGCAAAACCTTTAATGTCTCTCTGCCTCTCTTTCCTCCACATTACAGGGAGATGGGAAGGATAATGTCTCAGAATTCATGTGAGAATCATTTCCTGAGTGTGGGTAAAGGGATTTAGGTTCTTCAGAGGGAAGCAATGTCGCCAAACACTCTACAAAATAAGACCAGGTACCGGCATCCTGACGTTACAAGGCTTAAAAATGGATAGCCAAATGACCTTTTTCACCTTTCTTGTGGCCTTCCCCCCCCCCCTTTTTTTTTTAAGCCACCCACCTGTGCATATAATCATCTCGTAACTTTAAAAAGTAGTACTCCTGCTTTACTGATGATAAATTTGGGACTCATCCTTAATGCAAGGGATTAATGTAATATCCTTCAGCAACACTACATGAGATCTTGAGGAGCTGAGCGATAGAATGCAATGGCACGGGCAATCACTTTGGGGCTAATAAGAATTTATGTTAAAATGGGAATCCATCAATTGTAAATGACAGAGAAGGAGAAAGACAAGACTGGCTTGTTAGTCAATCACAGGACGTCAGTGAAACTCTGAAGTGATGTGACTAGGGGAAAAAAAGAGGCAAAACGCGAAGATGAATCTGATGGATGATTTTCAGCAAAGACATGGAGAAAGAGAGTGTTAGTCCACTGGGCTCCTGTTTAGGAGGCTTTGTCTGGTTCTGGTCATCTCCACTGGCAAAAGTTAGTCTCAGACTGCAGCAGAGACAGGCTGCTTGGGCAACTGGGCAAATAGGGAGTTTATCTCCCAGGAGGTGATTAGAAGAGCTGAGCTTATTCAATCCAGGAAAATAAAACTCAAGCTACTTTTTGTCTGTAAAGATACAGGGCTCAGCAATGGGAAGAAGAGCTGAAGGACAACGCTGGCATGAGGTTAAAAGGATGTTAAACTGGATGCAGGTGAAGTTGAGCGAAGACTTCCCAGCCGTCCTGGAGAGAGGCTCCACAAGAGTTGTCCTGTAGGAGTCAGATGGGGTAAATGCCCTCTTTGGTTTCAATACGCAACCAGGCCGCTTAAGCAAAGGTGGTTACTTATGTGTGGTGGTTACTTTGAGGTATCAGAGGACTGAAACCCACGGCTTCAAATGTTGCTTTTGGGATCTGTTTTTCTGTGTAGAGTGCCAATAATTCATGTTAAATACTCTCAGATGTGCACGTGCACACACAGAGCAACCTCCATTTTCTCGGCAAGCCTGCTTTGCCTCTCCTGTTCTGCAGTGCTTGAGGAGCTGCTGTTTCTCTGCTCTTTGACCTCATCCATCTTTAAACAACAGAGGCCAACCCCCCACCACGGGCTTCTAGTGTTATTTTCCTGTTCCCATTGCAGCCTGAGAGCAAGCCACTTGGCCTACGATGCCTGCGCTTTTATCAACTTTCTGCCTTTGCCTTCAGTGAAGACCCCACCCTGGTTCTCATGTCAGGAGGAACCCCAAATAAGAGCTTGCAGTGTCTGCTGGCCCTTCCTCATGTCAGTCTTTCACGCTGAAGCCCTCTTGCCTCCAGACATCCTGCAAAATAACCAGGCTTAGGTGGCTGGTGTGCTGGGACGAGCGAGCAGCCCAAGGAGCCGCAAGATTGTGTTGTTGCCACCTATTTTGCTCCTCTGTTGTATTTAACCATACGCTTACGTGCTAAGCAGAGATCTATGTCTTGTTTACATGGACATGGAGTGCCAGCTACAGCCTGAGCCCTAGCTGCTACGCTGCCCTCCAGACACTATTGCAGCATGAATAATAAATGCTCTTTCCAAAGGACAGTGTCGCTTCCCTTTACAACGGTTGCGAGGGTGAAATAGCCTGTGCAGCAAGGCCAGCTCATGGTTTCTGCCACGCTGGCCCTTTCAGGAGATGGCAACCATTTTGGAGAATGAGAATGACAATTCAATACAGTAGGAGGACAGGGCAAAATAACAAGAATCCTTCAAAAATTCAGGCAAACACCCAATTGTCTTGCAACGTGTAATCACGTAACGAGAGCTGGCAATGCTGTGGAAGGTATTAGCTAAGAGCAAATTATTGATACTCAGATAGAGAAAGTTAATGTTCTTTCATTAGGAAAATTAATTTTCTCCTTTTAACTTCACAAGATTTCTCTGATTGTTAGTAGGTAACTCTAAGGATAGTCTTCAAATGCATTTTTATTGGGGAAGTCATGTTTTAAGCCTACCAGGCTTTCTATGTGTCTGTTTTTTAAATACTCTCCCTGAGAATTCAAGGGACCTGACTGCATGTGACGAAGAGCTGACCACCAGTGCTTAAAACACGGCTTGGTACCAGCTTTGGCTTAGCTGAACCCAAAGGTCAAGTATCAGAAATCACTAGTTAATTAATAAAATATAGACTTTAATTTGTCATAAAACAAATGGGGCAGGTGCTACACTTGAAAAGTAATTATTGCTGCTGTATGTGGTCATCTAAATCATGCAGGGTTTTAGCATGCCTCTGCTCTGCCCCTTTGTACATCTGAGTAAAATACATAGCGTTACACAGTTGTGTGTGACAATTTTCTGCTAAGAGGACGGATGGGCAGTTGGCACGAATTATGCTGCATTACGAATCCGCAGCTTCTGCTGTCTTTTATGAATATCCGCATGGCCATGAGCATCTAAATGTTTATTTCACTTTCCTTACCTGTAAAAGTGAGATTCATGGCTTCTCTGCTTCCCACGCATGGTATTTGTGAGGCTTACTTCGTTATTGTTTGCAAAGCTTTTTTGAATGTACAAAGCTCTACGCAAATATCAAGTTGCTCACTTACACATATCCAGTAATGTAGGAGCACTTTACGCAGATAATGTTTAATTAGAGACGTGGAATAGTGCAATAACAGTAGGATTTTTATATGTCCTAGGATATCACTGCCTGTGCTACACGTAAATGATGAGGCCAGACATTACCGCTGGAGTTAATCTGACACGACTGTCAGAGTAACAAGCCATAGGACTATCCTGTGTTTTTTTTTTTTTCTGTTAGACTACTTCAGTGCTTTGCGACTTCTTTTTCAGCTTGTTTACCTTTAGAGAAGGTCCCTGTACAGGCACAAACTTCTGAACAGGAAATTTTAAGCTCTCTCATAATTGGTTTGCTTTACTCAATTCTCTCTCGCTAACCCTACAGAGCTTATGGACCAGAGGTTTAAAACCATTTTGCTCCAACATAGAATTCAGAAGAATGCTTTGTCTTGATTTCCAAAGCAAACTTCTGCTATTAAAGCCAGTGAGAACGTTTCACATCAGCAAGATTTAGCCATTTTCTAACAGAAAGGTTTAGAAAGAAGAATCTAAACTTTCCAATACCTGCATGGGTCTCTCTCAATGATTCAAATTATGCTTAAAACAAGACCTTTTTTCCTTGGAGTTTGTATATTTAATGTGGACTTGTCTTTTTCAGTTGTGCTTCTTGTGTTTTACTACTTAGGTTGTATTTATCCGACTTTGGAGTAGATTCACATAAGGGTATTAAGAACAGCTGTAGATCTTGTACGCTATAAATCATAGGGTCAGATTCTTGCCCCAAAGAAATCAATGACAAAACCTTCTATAGATTGGAGAGGAATTATGATTTCACCCATTACGTTAGCACGAAAGTGACATTAAAGCAATGCTAAAATAAACTGTGGAAGCTTTTGCCTGGTAAGCTTGACCATTTGTTTGGATTCGTGGTCCATTATTCAACTCCAATGACCACTATTTATTTGTTCAGTCCAATAGTCTAAATTTTTTTGGCACATCCTTATTTTCTTAATGCCCTAGGCCTGAAAAGAGGTACGTGTGTGGTCTTTATTGCCTACATGCAGTTGTGTGGTCTTTCACGCTTACACCAATTTATCTGTTTACTGGATTAAGCCTATCATAAATATTAGAGCTGAGTTAAGGAGCTTACATTTGGCTAGGTAAAACCTTACTTATCCATCGATTGTTTGGTTTTCCGTGTTATCTGAACCCACTCGCCAGTTGTGAGGTTCACAGAAAATATCTGGGGTTTACCTTGTTTTGACAGCAATTCTCATCAATAAGATTTAATATAAGGAATGACAGCTGTGGTTCCATATCTTATGCCATGAAATGCCAGCCTCAGTAGCATCACAGTCTAGCTCTGTGGCCCAGAATTTAAATGTTTTATATTCAAGATCAGAGCAGCTCTAGTATTTTGGGCTTAATTACAGCTTCACTTCCAGCCCCTGGTAAGAAGCTACAGGCGAGATCACAGCATTAAGAGCCTGCTCCCGTTTAACCTCTTAGCAATGCGTGAAGTAGTTTTGATAGGTTCAGCCGGGTATACTTTTGTCTCAATATGTCGTATGAAGTTGTAAGGGACAATTTACAGTTTTGCCTGAATGTGGTACTGTTGTTTCAACCGTCTCTTCGTATGAAGATGTGTTTATGCTGCCTTAAAGCTACAATATCAATGCAGGAAAGTGAAAGGTCGTTCTCGGCCCGTTTTGACAGAGTCATCTGGGCTTTATTCCATTGTTCTTTTGGAGGTGGGATGATTTTTATTGTATTCCTTGAGACATTTTTTTTGTGTGCGACAGCTATAGAAAAATAATAATTAACTCAAATGGAGCAAAATCTGGGCAGATCACTCTTTCATCAACCCTACTCCTTGGGTCGGCGCTCCCAGTTTACAAGCCGATCAGGAGCAAAAAAACTCAGTGCAAAAGATGCAGGCTTGTTTTGCTTTGTTTTATGTACGTGGATAATTCCCTGCAATAAATCTTCCCGCACACCATCCCTTTCACTCTCTGATGTTAACAAGACCGGGATCTGTGCGTATACATACACACATTGTCTGTCTCGAGCTGGCAATGTCTTGATAAGAGGTTCATTATAATCCACCACTGTCAGAAGCCGTTCTGAAATGATCTGCAAGGTGAAACATCATGTATATATTGAGGTTGGCTTTTTTTTTTTTTTAATTAAATAGAAAAAGTGTCAGGAAACTTTCTTCAAAGGTGCTAGGCAGCTGTTTCTTCTAAGGCATGTTGTTCTTTTCTTAGGCAGCGGATCTTTGATAACTGTCTCTCAGCACCCTCAGAAGTGTTTTCCAGGTTAGGAGGATGAGAGAGTAGAGATGGCAGTCATGATGCCACTGGCTGATAAAGCCAGAATGCAGACTAAGCCTTCAGATCAATAGGAATGCAGACGGCTGTAACACCAGACTGCCTGGTGTCAGCTTTAATTTTGCTTCCTGCGCCGGCTGCACCCAACTTCCAGCCCTCGGAGTCAGGGGCACTTCCCCCTGCTCCCCAGGCACCCATCACACAAGCAAACCTCTCATAACCATGGGAAGGGCAGGAAAGCATCTCGGCTAACTGCAGAATACCTGCAGTCGTTTTCCTCCCTCTGGCCTTTGCCCCAGGGGTGACCACAGGTGCTTTTGCCATCCTGCCCACTGTTGCTCCGGTGTCATAATGCTTCCCCAAGCACCTGTACCCGGCACAGCACACTGAGCTGCCTGGGCATCAGACAGCTAAGGATTTAGCTCGCTCCCTTCTGATGTTTTATGCAGAATGAGATTTCATACCAGTGGATCTGCTGGAATTTTTTTGGTGGGACAAGCAGGTTTCAGCTTTAACCAGATTTGCAGGGGTTGGCTGTGCAGCCAGCTTGGCAGGGCGCGCTGGCTGGTGGCACGAGGTGGCCTGGACAGGGCAGCTGGTGGGAGAGCAGAGTGAGGCAGGCTGCCCTCGCCTTGTTTTGCAAGGCACCTTGCACCTTGTTTTGGTGCCACCTGCGGGGTCTAAAACTCCCCCTCACACACTCGGAAGTTTTATGTCAAATGACTGCAACTCGGGTGTAGCAAGGACTAATTTGACTTCCTCTACGGCTGCGATGCCAAGTTAAGGGGAGGGTGAAATACTTTGTTTTCCTTATTTCTCATGCAAGGCCTAAAGAGAGGCTTTGTTTCTGTGCTTTACTAAGCTGTTGGATTTTCAAATCAAGAATGTCATCTAAGATTGAGTTATAAAGCAGCTAGGTACTGAAATGCGTTTACAGAAAGGGTGAAGAAAATGAAGAGAAGGAAGGAAGTCTTCCTTTGAAGCATCAAATTTTCGGTCTTCAAAAGACTACAAAACACTTTATTTAACCAACTTTGTTTATTGAGCATCAAGGGACGTCTGCGGGGAAAACACACAACACCTGAATTTATAACATAAAACTTAAATAGTGGGAAAATGCAAAAAAGTAGAAGGACACCCCACCCCCAATCTTCCTGATTTAATGCTGGAGATAAATACAACCTGTATCCCTGCATCTCATTTCTTCCAAATTCTGAGTGGATGCAGGTGTAAGCATTTTTTAAATCGATTCTAATTTTGCAACTGGTGAGCCTGCTTGTAATCAGCTCAACGAAAGTCCAGCGTTCAGGAACTGTTCTCCCAGAGAGTTTGGGAATTCTGAATTTGAATGCAAAATGTGCACTGTTAGCAAATTTGCTTTTCTTATTGCTGTTGTATTGGATTCCTGGAAATCCTTTGATTTCATATTCGTGTGTGCATATGTATATATATATATATATATAGACATGAACAGTATATATAAAAAATTGAACATCACCTTGAGGATTTAAGGCCTCTTCCCAGACTTACTGCATATTTTTCTGTGTTCTCCAGCATATAAACGCTAATTTAAAAATCAAATGCAGTGCAGATATATATCCTATTGTATTTTTGACTCATCTGAACTACAAAAAAGATGCTTAAATGTTGAGTTCGCTAACATAACGAAAGCATTCACTAGTGGTGAAATAAAACCACAGTGTGACAGCTCGGCTACCCTGTGAGGGTAGCTGGGGTTGGAGGCAGCTGACCATACCACAAGCTGACCTCTGACGTTGTGTGTTGTGGTAGGCACCTCAGGAGGTGTGTTTCTCCTTATCCAAACTCATTGAATCCGCAGGCAGACAAGAAACAGCAGAAAGAGAAATGTGAAATTCTCTACTTACCTGAATGGCTTTTTAAATTTAAAGCATAGTCACAGGTATTTACAGGTCACTATCAGTACTATTTCGTTGCTGATGATTTTACTAGGAGCTTTCAACAAATGCTTATTCATTTTGGCCGATCTTCCCTGAGGCTGTTTACCTTGCCAGTCTTGAGCCACAGAACTTGAACAGACAGAGCAATTCTTGCCAATAGTTTCTTATTTAGTAAATTGAAGCATTTGCAATTGCTGATTAAAAAGATTAAGGAATAGTTTTCTCTACCATCGCTACAAATTGTCACTGCAGCTCAGGCTCTTTGATTTTTTGTGGGCACTCTATAAAACTTGGTCCAGCAGGAGCAAGGGTAATTTGATTTAATAAGCTAATAAATATTTTTGAAATATGCTTCCTGCAGGTTATAAAAACAGAAGGGTAGAGCCATAACACAGGAAAAGGAAAAATTATGCACATTAAAAAAATACTCATTTGGGAAAGAAATCCCTACTGGCGTGACCAGAATTCACTAGAAATTTCTGTTAAGCTAAAAAAAACATGTTCCCTTTTATCTGGTGGCAAAGCGCCTTCTGCAGCAAGGTCCAGGGATCATGTATCCTCTACTACAGCAGATACTGAGCTGTGTGGCTTCTTTTATTGAATGAGCAGAGAAGGGAGCAAAACAAATGGTATGGCTTTCCTTGTTGTCTAGTTTGACATTAATTCTTCGCTGCCTTTAAACCGATGACTTCCAATGGGCTGGCAAATAGATGTAGAAATAAATCAAAACGCATCGTGGAGGGATGCCAAACTCAGAAGTGGAAGTTAGAAATTTTGGCAGCTGAAGATGTCTCGACTGTCTTCTAGGACCAAAGACAAAACGAGAGACACGCAACCCCAGATTCCCAAGTCACGGAAGCTGGATGCTTCTGCTAAAATAACAGGCAGTGACATCATTAACAATGTTGACATTTAAATTGACATAATTAGGTTCTTCAAGTTAATAACCGATCTGTGCGAATACATGGGTGATGCTTACCTCTGGCGCTGTGGTTCCATACATAGTGCGGGCTTACACTTGGCTCACATTTGGAAGCCTCCTTTGGATATACGGAGTCCTTTAATTTCATCTAATAAAACCTGAGGAGCTGAAGCATGGTTTAGCTGCCTGGCTGGGATCCAAAGCAAATTCTCTGGTAAGAACATGGTAGGATGTGCATGAGGGCCTGAGGATACCTCTCCCATGAGAAGCACTCAGGTACGACTTTGGAAGAGCTCAGTTGCACTGATCCCTTGCCTACTCTTCATGTGTCCTTGTGGAGCCTAAACCAGCTACTCGGTCTTTTTTTTTTCAGTCATCTTATGCCAACCTTGTAGCAGTGGTCCTCAGATGCCCACCGCTCTGCCAAGCACAGGTCAAAATTATGGAGCCCAGGCATCAGAACACTAGCATTAGCAAATTCTGGAAGTTATTTGGTCAGAATCCTACTGTGCACATTTCATTCATATTTGTGAAAAATTACTTGGGTTAAGTTATTGCTTTTGGATAAGGACACAATTAACGAGGACAGTGTCATTTGACACCAAGCTGTACCTTAAAATGCCTCTATCAGAGTGATTGTTTGTAGCAAATCTGTTTGAAATAAGAGCAGTGCTCGTGGCTGTCTTATCTGACTGTGAGTCTGTCTGTCAGAAAGGACTGACATGCTGCATTACGGGAAGGGGAAGGGGAAGGGAAGNAGGGAAGGGAAGGGAAGGGAAGGGAAGGGAAGGGAAGGGAAGGGAAGGGAAGGGAAGGGAAGGGAAGGGAAGGGAAGGGAAGGGAAGGGAAGGGAAGGGAAGGGAAGGGAAGGGAAGGGAAGGGAAGGGAAGGGAAGGGAAGGGAAGGGAAGGGAAGGGAAGGGAAGGGAAGGGAAGGGAAGGGAAGGGAAGGGAAGGGAAGGGAAGGGAAGGGAAGGGAAGGGAAGGGAAGGGAAGGGAAGGGAAGGGAAGGGAAGGGAAGGGAAGGGAAGGGAAGGGAAGGGAAGGGAAGGGAAGGGAAGGGAAGGGAGCCTTTTGACTGCTAATAAGAACAACTTGTAAATTTTCATTTCAATATTTTAAAAATGAAATGTTTCCTACTTATATACTTAGAAATAAAGTGTTTGGTTTTTAATTTTGAAGACAAAATTGTCATTTTTGTTGTAAAACAAGCACTTCTTTTTTTAAAAATAAGTCCAGACAAAAAATGTAACAGAGATTTTGTTCACGCTTGGGTGAAATGATTGCAATCAAACCAACAGAATGTTTTTTCATTAAAAAAAATCAGCCTTAGCTATTTCTTCACTGTCTTTTCGGCATTCTCACCAAGTTTAAAAATCTGTTCTTTACTGAGCTCTCTCAGTACCTTTCTCTGCATTCGTTGGGCAAAATAGATGCCAGATCCTAATATGCACCACAACTGGTTTTAGAAATGATCTTCCAATAGTTTAGATCGAAGTATTAAGAAGAACCACCCAAGCAGTTGGCATATTTAAATTTTTGATCTGAATTTTGGACCAGGCTTCTCTCTTAAACTGGTGCAGGTAATTTTTGTGCAGTGTTTTCATTCTGCTATTGATGGTTCACACTAAGTCTGGAATGCCACATCATCTTGAGCTGATTTGAAATTGTATATGAAAAAAAATCTGTAAATGTTTACTAATCAGATTTTTGAATTAAATTTTGAAATCTGCTTGATTTGAGGAATCCTCCTATTTGAGGAATAGTCTGTGACTAGCTGACTAGCACAAGTGTTTTGCATACATACCTGTGTGTTAGCACTCCCTTTTAAAAGAAATATGTCTATTGCAAGCTGGATCAAGTTTGGGAGATTGCACCTCAGGGGAGATGGTAACAATAAGAGATACTTCTCAATATTTGCTGTATCTAGCAAATTGCTAGATTAATGACCACAACTGCAGAAAACCAGCGTTAAATAATTCCACTTTTTGTTTGGTTTTATTTTTAGTTTAGCTGGAAACGGAGCTGAAATACAATTTTTATTAGAATGCACGCTGCAGATTATTTCAAGCATTTCTTTACCTGACGAAGACATGCGGTTATGCGAAATGCTCCCGCTTATTAGAAATAAATTAGGTAATAGCGTTTTACAAGGATGAAGGCATTGCTTAATCCTGAGATCTCTTAACACATGGACTGTCAAAAGGGTCTGCTTTTCTTATCTCATTTGTTGGGGAGGCGGTTTCGTATGGAATTCATATTTTAATTTGCTCTGGGTGTGGGCACATTTTTTAAAAACCCAGTGTCTGTGTGATGACAGAATTTATTTCATTCATTATTATTGCCACATATTGAAGCATTTTATTTCAATTCAGTAGACTATTTTTGTTACCATAAATTATCCAGTCTATTTCTCACATAAATGATGGGATGGATGCCTCTGGTGTTAAGGAATATAAAAAGGGAAGGAAAGATATGTATGAGATTACCTTTAGTGTCATGCAAGTTATTACCTAGCAGTCTGAGAAGAGTTTACAGAAGTGTCTGATAAATATGTCTGGAACAAGCCTGAACTGGAACTAGCAGGGCAGACGGCGGATTTGCACATCCAGCTTTTGATTTTACCCATTTCCTCAAAATGCAGATGCATCACTTAGGGCAGAAATCCATCGTTTCCCAATCACTTTCTTAGTTTAATTTGTGATGAGCAGACAAAAGGCACTGTATTATCTTTTCTGCGTAATGTTTAGTGCCCTCGATCACAGCTTGTCAGCGTACCATTGGACTTGCTCCATGTTTCGGCTATGAGTTGATGAATCTATTGCCTTTGTTCATACTGTTGTGAACAGCGTGTCCCCCACATTAGATAAACTGGCAAGTAGCAATAGAGAAAATAAAGTGTGTACTTTTGGTTGCATGCATGGGCGGGGGACTGGGAGGATCTCTCTTTGAGAGGACCTCAGGGATGTGAGAAGTATGATTTGCATGTGCAAGACTTATAGGGTGCTTTGATGTTACTCTTCGGCAGAGAACTGGGCGGCAAAGTTGCAGCTGAAGTGCTCCGAACATGTCCTTCGGTACCAGAGGCCATATCCCTTTACCACCAGTTCAGAGTGGGCTGCCATGAAAATCAAAATGAGTGCACCTCCTGGGAAATGAAAGGAAGGATTGACAGAGTCAGGAAGTACCAACAAATTGGAGACAGGCAAAAACAGGTGGGTTTTTTATAAGTTTGCCTCATCTTTCCCTGAATCCTGGTATTAACTATTCTAGCTACTAAAACATTTGGCCAATTCTGAATGAAAGTTAGTTTGCTTATTATGAGCAAAAGATAAATATTCTGGAGCATCTCCAGTGTTGACTGGTTCAGGTAAAAGGTTTAAAATCCAGATCACTCTTGGGTGATCAAATAGGTCTTTCCATCTATGATACGAACAGAAACTGAATGGGAAATTCTTAATATAAAAAAGGTAATGCCTTCCCTTATAAACCTTGGCTGCAACTGGTGGTCTTGTTCTTTCTGAAATCCAGTGCTAAGTACAAACACGTTGCCTGTTATTTCTTTCCTTAAATGTTAGCATTTGCTTCTTTGAAGGAAAGAGGAAGACCACTTTCCTTTAAAGAAAACAGTTTAATCACTCAGCAGCCTTATGATGGCTGAATGTCAGTTCAATTTCAACAGAAAATACTTTTGAAACCCAGCTTTTCCTTTCCGCTGAGGGGTGGCTGTTGTCTGAGGGATTCTTTATAGGATTTTGCAGACACAAGAACTGTATTGTGAATAGGAGGAGGTAATCTTACCATCCGGGTAAAAGTAACATACTTTAGGGTGACAGGCACATCTGGTGGTACCTGGACCAAACTGCATGAACAACCATCTAAATTAACTGTAAGAATTTGGTGTTTGTACATATGCATGAAAATCATACATTCTTAATTTGTTGAAGGGACATTGCCAAGACTGGTAGGCCTAAAATTAGCTCTCCAGCTGTGTTTTGCTTTGCAGGCACGTGCATGTCTGTTCCGTTCCTGGAAGCAGCTGGGTGTTGAAACCCACAAGAAACCTGCTCTGTGTGAAATGCAAAAAGAATATGTGACTTTATAAGATTCCCTCCCTTTTCTTGTGTTTGTTTTTTCTTGCTTCTCCCATCTCTTTATGATGACCATCTTTTCTGGCTGAAGACCAGACCTGTCTTCAAAGTTTCTTAGTGCTACATTTGCTTAGCGGGTGAGAGCCTGAATGCTGAGGCCCAACTTTCAGCCATCAGTCCAACATGCCAGCTACAGAATGTAAACTGCACAGCCTCCTCAGAGTGTGCTCGACGTTAATTTCCAGCCTGGATCCGTGCTTCCCCTTGGCATACAAGTTCATACTAGCATCTTCCAATTGAATACCCAGCTTGATGCTGAGAAGGGAACATGCAACTGGAAGAAGGAGGCACGTGGATTTTATGGTTACAGAGGAACTTGCCAGAAAGATATTTTTGTCTAGCCTACAGCCTTTCCTCAGAGGAGAGAAAAATAGATTTCTTAGACTCAGGAGAGCTGCTTTTTAATGTCATTTTTAGACAGCTGCAAACTAATTCTCGGCTTCTGAATTTTGACTCCATAGTGCTTGGGCTGTTATGCTTTTACCAATATTTAGAAATGAGCAACTCCTGTTTCAGTGTGGAAATACCATTTGGAGATACCCTAAGCAGTCTCCTGGGTCTGCATAGCAGGTAAGACCCTCTTCATACATGAACATTAGTGAGGCTGCGTGCTGGTGGAGGGTAGCATCTGAGATGGTGGAGAAGATCTGTCATCCCACTGTCACCCTGCTGTGATGGGTTTTCAACTCTTTGTACGTCTAGAAGCCATTTTGAAATGAGCATGAGCCTCAAAGTGTTATGCAAGACCCCAAGGCTCTCCTTGGAGCTAGTGTGAAGGATTTCTCTTCTCTCTTCATTCCTCTCTCATGAAAATATCTTTAAACAATCTAAGGCATGGAAGGAAAAGCATTGTTCTTCTAACAGTGGAAGTTACTCAGACTTTGTTCATAATAGAGGTGGGGCAGGCATGACTGTCACTGGACTTTGTACAATTAAGCATGATCCAAATTTTGACTGCTAACAGAATTAGCGAAAAACTAGACAGCTCAAGGTGGGTTTTCAGTAGACCTATCTGGCTTTCGCCTAGCCAGATAGGAGGCAAATTGCACCCCTGACAAAATCTTATGCTAACTGAATTACTGTGGAGCCAATTGCAAAGTTCAGTTACAACTTCATGGAAGAGAATAAGCATCACACACCTGTAAACAAAATACATGGGAGGTGTTTTCTCTATACTACTCCTGAATTCACTAAAAGCTTATCTGTTTGCTTAGCAGCTAGTTCAATTTAGGATAATATTTAACTCTCATAGAACCTAGCCACTGATGAAACCTTAACTTGAAGATCAGTAACTCCTATTGCTTCCAGAGGGAAATGGAGGAGGATGGCCATCATACATTGCTCTTCAAGTGCTTTACTGATAAAGAGTTTTTATGAAAGGCTTGGAAAAATATCTGCTATTAACATTGTCAAGATGGAGAAAGTGAAGTCAGAGAAATGGTAAATAGCCTGACCATATCTACTACCAGGGAGTGTCAGGCTGTGCTTCTGCAAGACTGTAGGGTATCTACTGCTAGATCAAAACCACAGGAGCCCTATGACAAAAATTACTGGACTGGGGTTTGTGTTTATTCCTGGTTTAAATTTGTTGAAAAGATCCTGAAGCAGGTCATTTTCATCTGGACTCTGTATATCTCTGCTGTCTTGTCTCTGCTTGTCCTTCACTAT
Source organism: Steatornis caripensis (assembly GCA_013398225.1). Lineage (NCBI taxonomy): Eukaryota > Metazoa > Chordata > Aves > Caprimulgiformes > Steatornithidae > Steatornis > Steatornis caripensis. The sequence goes on along the minus strand of VZSC01005870.1, from coordinate 114,697 downwards.
GGACTTCCCACAGTCAGCTCAGCGGCCGTCTCACCTGTCCATTCTTGCCTCCCTTTTTCTCCTGTAGATTCAAAGAAAAACCTGTGTCCCTGGATGACCCACATGTGCTGTCTCATTTTTATATGTAAGCTCAAGTCCTTGTGATAGTCTCTTTTTCACAAAAGTGCAAATCCTATGAGCATCCTACTTGGATTTGCCTTGTATATCTAGCAGTTTTAACAACCTGGTGTTGTTGCAGAGCTGAGGAAGCTCTAAGTCAGAGACTATGTAAGAAGTGACCAGTTTCCCCTTGCCCTGTCTATTCACAATCCAAACTGGGCCTGCATGAAAATAAAAGACCTCATAGAAAAAGGCTTTTATGCAGCAGGTTTGGATTGTCAGTGCCTGAAGTGATGTGATCGATCACATTATTTCCGTACAAATGCTTCAGCCGGGACACCAGTGGGATTTGTGGCCGTTCAGAGCCTGAGCACAGTCTCAGAAGGAAGCAGAGAGCAGTGGTGATGAGTCTGGGACTGCTCTGCTCTTCCAGCAGCTCCCCTGCACCCCAGGACAGCAGGCAGGTTGCCTTCTGGAAGGAGATCCTGCAACCAAACATCCCCTTTGCTTGGACAAGTTGTGCCACTTCCAGCACAGAGGAGTGGTCTGAGAATGACTGCAGGGGCTTTTTGTGGGAAGTATCCCCTGAAGGGATGAAAGCAGTGGGCAGGGGCAAGCTGAGACCAGGCGAGCAACAAGCTCTTGTTACATTCGAGTGCTTTCTCTGCCTCCTTCCTGGGGCTTTTATCTTTTTTTGTGGTATGCTGTCAAGCTCTGATCACTTTCTCAAAAAGCAGATCTAGCATTCGTGACTAGGAAGCATCCCAGACTAGGAAGCATCCCGGACTGTCCATTCTCAGGGACAAAAGTCTCACTGCAATGCTCAGCCTTGTTTGCTCTGACGAAGGCAAAGGACTATTGCTCTACAGCCATGTACCAGGCTGAGAACCACATTTCAGCCAGAACCCTATGGCTGCAGTTGCAGTAGCAAAGCAGGAGAGTAGTCCTTGCTTTTTTGTGCAGTAGCTTAGAGCTTGGAGCCTTTCCCTTGTTCTTTTAGTAATTGCCAGTTGAACCTTGGCTAGTACCTTAGAGTTACCAGCTGAGGATGATGAATTGCGGTCCTCAGATATTGACAAGTGTGGTGGGAATCTCTGCTGAACCATCATAGTCTGTTGCTCTTGATCAGGACTTCAGTTTGCCCGAACACATTGCGCAGTACTGGGGCCACAGCACGTGGGCTTGAACCCCCTGTTTTGGGCTTGGAGGTACTTTTGCAGGCCTGATGTGGCACAGATGGGTGTCCTAGTGTCAGATGGAAGAGTTGCCTGGGAAAAGTCAGAGCAGTAGGCAGCAGGATTGCCAGCCGTGACTGATCCGCCTCCCACTGTGTCTTTGGGGATGGCACAGCTTCCCGTCACCCATAAGCAGACTTTCTCCACTCTGCCCAGAGCTAATGGCAAAGGAAAAGCTACTCATCTGGAGAACACCCTCTCTGAGGAGCCTGCATGTCAAACCTACCGTCACGGTTCTGGACCAGGCAAAGTGAGAGGGGCGGGTGACATGGCAGAGGGAAGTTGTTTGTCTGCCTGAAAGGGAAAACAATAATTTTGGGTATTATTGCTGAAGAAGTGTCTCACTCCACTTTGAGTTGGACTACAGCAGAGAGAAGGTGGCTAACATATAGCAGAGAAAGCATGGAAACAGCCTCGCTGATGCGAGGCTACGCAACCTGCATGGCTATGTGATCCATCCTGGGTTGGGGATCATCTGGGGCCACAACAGAATGTAATCAGGAGGTACTTACTGAGCTCAGGTGCTGCCTTCCTTGATGCCCCAACAGCCAGGTGGAGCAGGAGGAGGAACAGGAGCCAAGCGTGGCTGGTAAGAGACCAGAGCTCCTTCAGGGGGATCTGCTTCACCTTGACAATTATGCGAACAAATCCTGCTCTCTACCCATCTCCACACCTTCCTGAGCTTTGAAGTGGCACATGTGGTCATCTTGTATTTAATAATTCTGCCCTTTCGGGGAGGGCTGTATTCCACACTATGTTCAGCAGGTAAGCAGCCATCGTAATTTCTGGGGCCTTCAAGGCAGTGCTTCATGCTGCCATGGCTCCTGGGCTGCCAGAGGCTCTTGGCCCTTGCTGCAAGAGAGGCAAAGCTGAAGAAAATAAGAGATCAGAGCAAGAGATGCAGAGAAGATGTTTTATTGCTTTTTATCTGACACATGTATAATTTCACAGCACAGCAAGCAGCAATCAAGACTTTTGCATAAAATTGTCTCCTAGGGATGTCCCTTGAGGTCTGGTCCTCTCAGTCCTCATGGGCAAATGAACAAACTGAAGCAGTTGCAAGTGGTGGCTATAATTTCGCTTGGGCTCCTGCTCCAGTCCAACGCCATCTGCTTCCTCTGGCCTTGCAAATAGTGTGCATGGCACAGCAAAGTCTTCACCAGGGAAGGGGGACTGGACATCCACCTGAGGGCGATGACCTGCGGTTTCCACCGTCCAGGTAGCTGAGCCGCTCGCATGCTCCACAGCCAAGTGGCAGCTGCTTGGGTGATAAGTGAGGCAGATGGTTGGCGTTGGCGGTGAATGGCTTTGACAGAGAGGACCAGCATATGCCACTCGCTGAAGAACAGCAGTGGCAAGATAATTCTGCTAGATTGTACAGGGCCATCCCTAGAGGGTCCCAGCCAGCTCAGGCAACATCTATCAGATCTGCGTATCCCACACGGTGCTGGCTCCGATGCCTGTGGTTATCCTCTGAAAGGCCAGAGATACAAGGCTTCCTGCTGATTGTGCACCACTTCTCACTGGGGAAGGAGAAGGTGGGGAAATGTTTTCCATCCGTTGTGGTGACGCACTGGGGGAACCCCATGGAAACAAAACTTGCTCTGACCTACTGCATCCCACTGGGGAGGGACTGCGGGTGCCAAACACCTCCTGAGCCATCCCGTGTGAGGCTGACTTCCTAATCCTAACCTCGTTATTTGCAACTCAGGGGTGGAAGTGCGTGACTGCCAGCTCCCAAATGACTGGTTCAGCCCACTCAGGGCTCTCTGATCCTTTTGTGGTGGATTGCATATTCCGCCCCACGTAAGGAGTGAGCTCACCATGGATCAGGCTGAGTGTGGCTCTCTCCCTCCCCTGGCAGTCCTCCCAGATTACAGCATGACCCTCGGCTATGAGTCACTTCTTTTCTCACAAACCCAGACACACTGCACCAAGCGGTTGCTCATCTGCACCAGCACTGAGAATTTACTGCGGCGAAGTGAGTTTGGCCTGCAGTGACTCCTTCTCTGCTTGTGACCTTTCTGACTCTTCTTTCTGCTGGTCCTCCTGAGTAGAGCATCTTTGTGCAACTTCTTTCCCGAGCACAGACTGGCAGGACTGCTTAGGAGAAGAGAAGAAAAATACCTTGGGTTTCTTGCGCTGCCATGGAACAAGTAACAGCCAGGCACTGGCCGTGCGGTGGGGCTTTCCATGGGCTCATTTCTGGGGGGCAATGACTGGCTGCTCATCCCTGCCCTGCCGGCTATAATCAATACTTCGTATTGGGCAACGATGCTGCTGGTGTGAGTACTCCCTCCACGCATCAGTGGGGATGAGGAGGGTCAGCGTAACCAGTGATCACTGCCCCCGGTCATCCTAGCAGAGGCTGGTGGGGAGCAACCAGGCGTGGGGTGAAGGCAGCCGGGCTGCTGAGCAGGTTGCCAACTTCTTACCCTCCATTGGACACTTGAGCACGCTCCAAGCCTGCTGGTTCCCAGTTGCTAGAGGGAGAATCTCATTTTGAGGGCAGTGCTGCTGCTGCCTGTGGTACCGGTTTTGCTATCACGATCCCGAACACCTGCTCCCGGGCCGGAGGGATGGGTGCTGCTTAGCCAGGACCGTCCCAGGTGCAGACAAGGTCTCTGGGGCACCACACAGCCACAGGTCTGGAGACTCGGCTCCTGCCGCCTTTGCCAGCCAGCGTGCACATCAAGACGAGTGAATCAGCATCGTTGTGACGCACAGTCACGAGAGAGCTGACTCTTCTTTGGAGGGCTGCGGGGATGCCATTTTCAGGAAAAGGCAACTTCAAAGTGCTCCTCCTGCTCTCTGCTTGTTTCCGAACCTATGCGCTTGCAGCGCTTTCAAAGGAGGCAGAACTAGCCCGAAACTCTGTGTTTCACTTCAGTTTGTTTGTTTCCTCTCTCCAGAGCTGTGTTCCTCCTGTTTTGTCTGGTTCAGCATTTTGTTGGCTTGGCTAAGTATCTTGTAAGGAAATCATTTATAATAAAGCTGGTATGCTGGGGTTTATCATTTATAAGTGTGGGTCAGGGTTTAGTTCACTGTGTTAAACTCTCCATGCTGCATGTGATTTTTCAAGCTTTGTCAGGAACAAAAAGTTCTGGGGATGTGCAAAGCATGACTGCATGGTTTCCATGGAGACTCTGCTAGTTAGGCTATGGAAATCCTGAAAAGGCCAGAGGATGACTGACAATACAAGGTCTTAGCGGCTGATCTGAAGAGCCAGACTGAATTAATGAGATTTTTCACAGAGAGTTATTAGCAAGGCTAGCACGGTATGGCACTTAGGCCTCTTTCGTTTTCTCAGCTGCAGTCTTGGAAAACAGAAATGGAAAGATTTAATTGCTGGTTTTTAAGCCCTTTTAAGATTATTTTAACCTATAACATTTTAAGGATGTAATGAAAAGCAGGTTTGTTTGCTTTTTTTTATCATTCGGTTACTGTTGTTACTGTGGTTTTTGGTGGCAGTTGCCCTTTATCTGTACAGAGATGGGAAATTCAATAGTACTTATTACATTGAGCAGTTAATTCCCACATACTGTGAACACATTACTGTTCAAAGTAGGTTATCTCGAGTTCCATTTAGAGCCAAATGCAAGATACCATGTCAGTGGCTTTATATCTCCTAGGGCTATATTAATTATTTATTACTGACTGCTGATACAAACTGTTAACTCTGGCTAGTAATAGTTTGTTCATTTATCCATCACTTACTCCTCCTTTCCCATGTTTCTGCCCACCTCCTTTCGACAGTCTGCACAGGCTATGAATTCACGTATAATTTTGCGCCCGATTAAAACAAGCCCCGAACCGAGATGCTAAGTTTCGATCAGGACCCGACTTTCTTCAAAGTTTTGCAGTGTCTGAACTGAGAGATTTCATTGGTTCATTAACAGGTGGATGATTAACGGTTAAAGGGAGATGTCTTTGCCTGTGAACTAAACGGATGCATCTGCCTGTTTCTGGTACGAGTAGCTTGTTTGCTGCTTCACTTTCAACCGATACAGCAAAATGTTCGGATGCTCTCCTCCTCTCCCTGGAAAACACTGTATCTGCTGAAATCAGCACAGCTGGTTCAGCGAAGCGGCGTGTTAGGGACTGCTATTTCTTGTTGGTTTGCACAAGTGCACATGCCCATATGTTTCTGGGAGATGTAAAACCATAATGTTGCTGCTGAGTAATCCACAACAAAAGCACATGCGGGCCGCATTCCTTGGATTCCTGTACAGTAGACTAATCCACTTAATCTTGCTGTTCGCTTCTCTGGCTGGAATTTCACAGTCTCCTTTGATTTACCGGTTTGTAAATCTCTGATTAAGTGCTTTTGGGAGGGGGTGGAGGATATCATCTCTGAAACCCCCTCTTTCCTCTTAAATGGTTTTATGGGAAGGAAATGTGAAAGTTGAAATTGGGGTTAGCTCGTCTTTTTTGGTCATGATTTTGTCTTGTAATTTTTAAAAAATGTTTAGCAGTAGTTTTCTCTGTTCTCTCAGCTCTTCTGTCCGTGGCCAATGTCTCTTTTTGCCACATGGCAACATTTCCACTCCTCGAGCTTCACAAGCTTCTTACGGTTTTTTCTTTTCCAGTTGTGTTTCCAAACAAAAATGCTAACTGAGATGTATGGAAGTTATTTTCTTTGCCGTTAGTGCACCAATAGCTATTGACAAGCATAGAACACAGGAGCTAGATGCTGGTTGTGAAGCAAATTATCAAAACACTGCTGCTCTGACTGACTGTCAAGGAGGCACTCGTACGGAATGGGTACGAATGCAAGATAAATCCCTAGCTAAGCAGGCAGATAAATGAGGGAGCCTGGCCACAGGAGGTGCTCAGCTGATACAAATAATCAATTTAGGACCTGCCCTTGAAATATAAAAGTATAAGTAAATAATAGAGGTGGCTCACCTGACTTAATGAGTCATAAAAGATGGGAAATAAAACACTGCGCTCCCGAAATAAACCCTTCATTTAAAATAATAAATTACCACAACCAATCGCATCCTCAGCCACCGCGAACACGCTCCGCTTTTGCGAGCGATATGACCATGCGTGGCTGTGAGCAGCGCTGACCTCAGGCAGACTCACGCTTGCATGCACGGCGCTATGTAAAGCACACAGCTGCTCGGCTCCGCGCAGCTCTGACTCAAAGCCAGTCCTTCCCCTGCGTGGTGCGTGCCGCTGAGATGACTCTGCGCCTAAGCGTGGGGGCACTTTCCAGCTCAGCGGAAAATTCCTCCACAGCCACACGGTGTCTTTGGCAGCCTCAAAGGAGGAAGAGCTTTACGTTGCTGCTTTCCTCCCCCTCCCGCAATCACGATCGTGCGTCCCACTGAGAAGCTTACGCGTGTCCCCAAACAGTGCTGCTGGCAGGAAGGACTTGTCACTGAAGCCAGACGTAACTATCCATCAAGATATGTATCAGAAAGGGACTGAGGAAGTGAGCAGGCAAATAAAGAAATGTACATGCTACCTGACAACGTAGCATTTGCAGTAGCTTTTCTCAGGCAGCAAAGATAAAATCTCCCACGGTCTCCAGGGCTGTCCAGAGCCATTTACAATTAGATCCAAATTGGGTTCAGGCAACAGATTTAAGTCTGAGTTGAATTGCCTAGGCTTGTGTCCGAAGATGCCAAATCCCGTGCACTAACCCTCTACCCAAAGTGATGAGAACCGCGCGAGAGCGGCCTCTCTCACAGCATTCCTGCCATCTGGGCCGGTGCCAGGTCCCAGGGCGCGGAGACGCAGCCCGCTCCCAGGATGGACCATGCTGGTGGGATTTCAGCTGCATCCGAAGTGGAACTGGAAAACAGATTTCTCTAAACTTTGGCTGTAAACCAGAGCTAAAGCCACTGGGGCAGGTTCTGGCCTCTGGGTATCAAGCTGATCTCATCAAAAACCTTGGAAGTTCTTTTTTCGATATTTTGGCTTTAGCACGCCTGAAATGCTCAGAGGAGGCATCAGGAGTGCTGTGAATCTCACCACCCGTACTGTTAACCTCCTACAGCCAATGCAACCACGGTTGTCCTTTCAAAACGGCTCCCTGGTAGGATTGCTGCAGCTGAAACAGAAAGTCAGAAAGATAAGAGGTGATGGGCAGTCAGCGGGAAGAAACAGGGTCTCGACAGGGTATTCCCACAGTGAATTGATAAGAAGGGCAATATCTAAGTGCCACCTGGACTTTGGGCTCAAGATATAGACCAGAGAAGTGAACCACAGTGATTCAAAGGCAATAAATCTTCTGTGCCAGAAAAACTTAATCCAAAGCTGTCACAGGAGGCTAGAGAGGAAATTTGGAAACTCCTTTGGAGTGAGTGTCTGCCAAACTGGAAACATACATATCGTGCTATGACCTGTCAGCCTGTGTGAGCCCATGCTGCTGGGGTGCAAGCCAGGCCCTTTGGCTTTCTGTCCCTCCCGGTGCAGACAGCGCTGCTAAGAAGGGATAATATAGGAGCTCACGGAAAAGTTTTTTCTATCCAGGCACATGGCTGCTTTTAAATAAGTGTAGGTACAAGCAGGGCAGAGAGAAAATATGAGACACCGTGCTTCTCTAAAAGATAACGGTAGCAGAAGCATCATCCGATGAGATTGTTTGTGAGCAGAGCAGCAAACCACCAGTGCCAGGTCTTCCGTCTGTTTCGTAGGGCCACAGCCTGGCTAAGGCTTAATGCAATGCCAGCCGGTTTAATCACACCTTTCTCAGGTGTGCCCACACTTAGAAACAAGCACTTGTTTTCACAATGCTGAGGCTGACCTGTGCTAACAAACCTCAGGAGAGAATTAGTGTGCTGTTTCTGTGAGCATTTCACAGCATCCGGGCTTGCTGTCAATCTGGGGACCTCTCCCATTAGAATTAGGCAAGTCTTCGAGCTCTGTTCGTATCAAGGCAGCTGAACAGTTTGAAGACGCTCTTGCATGATGTGCACTGTTTGGTGGCACTACTGGCTTGGCCAGTCGCAGCAGTGTGACCCACTGGGTCTTGAGGAGGTTGTAAGAGACCGAAACTAGCACCCCACCATCTCCCCTAACTTCTCTGTCTGCCGAGCTGCACCCGCCCCTGCGTGGCTGGGAGGTGGTTCACAGTGGGAAGGTTATCTCTGCCGCTGTCAGGGCTAGAGGCTTTGTTTATTTTTAGATTACTTGGTAGAGTCTGGACAGAGAGATGAAAAGAGCCAGCCTAAAGGGCTCTGTGCATGCCAGAGTGTCTTGCTTATGCTCTGACTCTGAAAACACAGGACAGGGAAAATGTGAAGGGATGGGCTCGATCTAGCCAGCTTGATGAAAGATGTCTCTGCCCCCACATTTTGAGCAGCGGATGTAATACAGAGGTGGGTTCTGATTCATTTTGGTGCAAAGGCAACGAGGCTCCAACAAATCCTCCACTTGAGCCAAGCCGGCGGATGTTGCGCTGGAGAGGATGAGACCCACCGGCACAGTATGTTGTTCTGGCAGCTCCACTTAGAGAGCAACAATTTCCATCTGAGATGCGCTAAAATACCTTGGGGAAGTTCAGATTATCTTGATGTGCTCTTTGGTGGTGGTGAGCTGCAGAATAGAGGTGTGCCTCAGCCCCAATCTACTTAATGAAGAGGGAGAAACCTTTTTCATCATCCTGTGTTATACATTACAAAACTCAATATACATTGAGTTTTAAAAGCGTGTGGTTCGTTGTCCTTCAAAGGCCAAATTCAAAAGCAATCCAGAAAGATTGTTGCTGTCTTTCAGGCTCCCACATGTCAGAGCTTACTGGGGGTGATGAGAGGGAGCCTGGCAGCTCTGAGCCCTTTCGGTCCTGCCCCTAAGCATAAAAAAGTGCTGCGCGGGGAGGCGAGGAGAGAAGAGCGACCCTCCCCGCCATCCCCTCAGGTGTGGTGACAGCAGCTCTCTTGCTGATTGTCAGTGAATTTACTGACTGCTAATGAAGTGGAGGGAGAAGTGCCTTTCAGTGGCATCCGTGCAACAACATATGTCGCTGAAAACCACTGGCTATTTTTGGAGAACTTTTTCCCCTACCAGATTCAAGCATTGTCCTGAGTTTATTTGGAGGGGTTTTTTTTACAACTATATGTTGTTGTTGTTGGGTTTTTTGCAGCAGTGAAGTTAATAAAGATGGATATCAGCAACAAACTGTCAAGTCCTGAGCTGGAGAGATATTTCACTGAGTGAAATAGACCAGGGAAAATAAATAATCCAAGAAGTGGTAGAGCTTGTAAATATTGACATGTACAAGCAAGGAAATAGAAGTTGGGCAAAATAAAAAATGGGTTGGGACTGCTATTTTTCAGGTTATTGCTTGAAAAAAAAATCTGCATTTATCTGGCGTCCTGTATGGGGAAGAGGTAATATTTTTCAGTTACAACAGAAGGTTTTAAATGTTTGAAGGGGCGTATTGCTCTTTCCCCAAGCCAGCATCTCTATTTGAGGGTCAGCCTTCCTTCCTTGAACCTTTGGGTTCAAGGTCAGAAATAGTCCTTTTTCCCTGTGAAGTATAGACATAGGAATATCCAGAGAAGAGGAAAGAAATGCACAGTGAGAAGGAGAAGAGATCAGAGGGAGACCACTCTTTTCTCAGATTTCCCACCAGAAAAGAGGTCTTTTTAAGTGCTCCACAAGAATACTTTTTCCCCTCTGCTGGGGTCCAAGCCTACTGCCCCCTTTGCCAGTGCATTGCTTGGCCTCAACACGCACAGAGAGAGGGATGCGGAGCTGCGCAGGTCCCACTAGCTGTTGGTCCCTCTTCTGTACTCATGACAATTTTGGCTCCCTGAGGCTTGCCGCCATGACGTGCGGTTGCCACACACCAGCTGGCTAGATAAAAACATCTTTAAAACACTTCCTGGCTTTGCTTTCTTTTCCCCTGCCTTCTTAAGAGCTCTAAAAAGTGTACTAGGACTAACATCTGCAGTTTACCCACCAGCCACCTGGTTGGTTAACTGGTTGGTTGCCCAAGTCCTCCTTTCCTTGAGCTAATCTGTCACCTTTGTGACCGGAGGAGGGTTTACATTGCAGCCCTGCCTGTGTGCACTCTGGAAAGCCTCCAGACCTTTTGAATGTTGCGATCATGCGCAGGGCAAGCCAGCAATGTAACCTCAAAGAGGGGCTTTTTGCAGTCTTTTAGAGATGGGAAATCTTTTTGTTCCACCCTGTCATAACATAACAGAGCGCCAGTGGGTGTAAATGGCAAGTGTGTAGTAGCCAGTAGTGTTTCAGCCACTCGTTACACCTTAGTGGCCAAGTTGCTGTAATTATGGGAGGTGGAAATGAGGTTATTGGGGATGGTGTTCTTACAAGGCAGGCATAAAATTCTAAATAAAAAAGTCTTTCCAGATACTCAGTGAAATTAATGGGAGGGGAAGAAGAGTGGTCTTTAATTATTTCAGACCCAGGCAGTTAAGGCAGATGTTCATCATAAGTCTTCGAAGAATGTCCTAGGGACATAGCCAAGACAGCATTTTTTTTTCTCCGATCATTGCTGATTTAATATCTTCACAAGTACACACGCAGGAGGATGATACAAAACTTGCGCTTTTCAGTTCAAGTCCCTGTAAATGACTCCCCCTAGGAGATTGTTAAAAGTGTAATGAGGTTATTGTAGCACATGGGAATCAGTACTTGAATGCATGCGCCAGGAAGGCAAAGGTAGGTTGACCCTGGCTGTGTTAAGTCAGGGAAACTATGGGGCTGAGCCGAGCATCTAGTGGAAATAAAAAGAAAAACTAATTCCAAGCAGGCCCCAGTGAGCATGTTTTTATCCAAAAAGCAATCAGAGAGAGGAATATGACCTACCAGATGGAATTGCTGAGGCAGAGGTGAAAGTTAGAAACAACAATAACGAAACACGATCAAGTATAATTTTGACAGAATGAAGATATTAGAGAGAAAAGGCCCCAGTGGGCCAGTGCGGCTCATCCTGATCCCAATATTTCATCTGCACTCAGAATACCCCTGGAGAAAGCCACGTCACGGCACCGCAAGATGTCAAGGCTGAACGAGACAGAGAGCTGCAGTCCCTGCAGCCGTGCAGCGGGGCCAGGGCTTGCTGCCAGTAACCTTGCGAAAGTGGTGGGCCCAGGTAGAGGGAAGGGCTGCTGTGCCTCTTATCCTTAGCAAGGCCCTGGAAAGGCAGGGCTGGGGGGTGCTAGGATCTAAGTCACGCTCCAGTCACGGTATTCCCCAGCATCACCCATACTGGCTACTGGGAATCTCAGCAGACAGACACCGGACATGGACTTAACTCTCAACTGTCCTTGCACCATAACAAGCATTTTGAGTGTCATAAGTGAAATTTAGCCCCACTTCAAGGCGCTCAGTGCTTCCCAACAGAAAAAAAGAGAGTCTTAATGTGAGAATCAGACCCACCATGCTTATAAATTTCCGTCTGTCACTCAGAGCCATTAATGGTCAGTAAATTCACTAGGAAAATTAGAAAAACAAACTGGAGCTGCCATGAGGAAAGTACGCTGGAAGGAAAGAGGAATGTTTTTAAAATTTGCCAGATGTTTGGGTTGCTGTTTTGCACCACACGGCCAGCTATGGGTACCCGGGACTGCTGCTGGCACGGCTGTGGGAGCGCGGAACGGGAGCGAGGAAGGGTTGTATGCTGGAGGAGGCGGTGGGAAGTGGGAGGGTGAAGCTGCAGCAACGTGCAGACCTCTGTCAACTCCGTAATAACAGGGTTGTCTGCTTGGGCTTGGCGAGGTACCAAGCCAAGGTTTTATAGTGTGAGTTCATCTGCTGGCTCTTCCCTTTACGTGATGTAATGCTCTCTGTGAGTGTGATATTTATTACGCCCAGCTCTGCAGCGAGTATGTGTAGTCACAGCCAGCCTCAGAAAGTTTGGAAACAGCTTTTCGATTTTATTTGCATCCTTTGGGCTGACCTATGACATAATCTGAGGAGGGTTGGCGCTGTGGCTCCCTCCTTCGCTCTCCCCCTTTGCCCTCTCCCTCCTCCTCCCTCTCCCAACGGTTTGTCAAACTGTCTTGCCTTTATCTCTTCTCACAGGCCTTGCAACAAGTCACAGGGTGATTTATGCTCTGATAACTTCTGCTTTTAAATGCCAGGCTAAGAAAAGCAGCCTTTGCAAAAACAACTCTTGCGGAGGTGTGGGGAAGCCCGCCGTCATCATGCTCAGCAGGCGAAAGCGCCATCTCAGCAGAGATGCTGGGAGAGCAGGGCCGAGGGCCACTTCCCTCCTCATCCTCACCTGGTGCCCAAGGGTGGCGGAGGTGGGGGGACTGGTGGGAGGAAAGGCTCCCTGAGCCTGGGCTGGCGAGTCCCAGCTGGTGAAGGAGCACAGGGTGTGCATTGCCTGTTGCCCTTGTAGCTCTGTCTGGATCCGCTCTGCTCAGCTCCCTGCAGAGCTTGAAGCTGGTGAGCACCTTAGGGGCAGGGGAGGGGGGCAGAGTTGCGTGTTTGGGCTGTGGGTGGGAAAGTCTGTGCTTTGCTAAAGGAGGAAAATATTTTGCAGCTATGATGCCACTTTCAGCATTTGATTACAAAGCTTCCTCAGCGCTGGGGCTACAAGGCAGCAGGGGATGAGGCAGGCAAGGTAGAGCTGTGATCCTGCTGCGCTGGCCACAGCATTGGGCATGCCAGAGCTGCAAACATGCTGTGGCTCCCTGCCCTTCAATAATTTCTGGCCCTGAGGTTTACCCCAGACCTCCCCAACAGCACTGCAGCTGCACCAGGGAGACAGGCAGCAACCTGCCCGTACGCAGCGGGGCCGGCAGCACGGCGGGGCTGCGTCTCCGGTGTGCTGGGTGCGTTGGTGTTGGCATTACGGACCTGCCGGGTTAAATGCCACTGGGACTTTAGCCTAATGGTGATCTACCCTGGATCAGATGCGGGCATGGCCATGGGCCATGGGCATGGACTGTATTTTTGTGTTTTAAGCGTCACGGAGTGAAACCTTTAAAGCAGTTCCTGCTTCAAAGTGTTCCCACTGTAATTACGAGACCAGAAAGGTGAGGTGGGCACCGTCAGACAGGGAAAGAATAGGAATAAGTTTTCGAGATCTAACATATTTTAATTGTTCTTACTAGGTGATTTTTTAAATTCATTTTTATTTTTCTATCGGGAGAAAGAAGATTTTCCTCTGACTGCTTGACTAACGTGTGTCTGAAACCATTATGCCTCCCTGAACAAAAGCAAGCGAGTTCTGCAGCGACTAAGGCTGGCACACTGAGTTTCCTGAGGGGGAGAAATCACGAACAAATAAAAATCAGGTGTTGAAATGAAAGCTGAATCCTTACCTGAACTGAAACCTTTGCAAGTAATACAATGAACACAGAGCAGGGAACAATTTAGATTTAGGTAAAGATTTTTCGTAATTACTTTTTGTGTGGTGTATTTGATTTCTCAGAGCATTTTTTTTTTCTCCCAAAGGACACGGTTGTACTTGCCTAACTGCTAAACAAACTAGTTAGACCTGAGCAAAATGTTCACAGCACAATATGAAATTAGTTGAAACTTGCTTGGTTTCAGGTTTCTTTACAATCTCTAAACTCAGCCCTGGCTCACTGAGAGGTTTGCTAAGGACCATGAACTTTTAGAGGGAACAAGGACTGATTTATGGGTCTGCATGAAAATCCATGTGAAATTTGCCTTTCACATGACCACAATGCAAAAATATCTCCTCTCTCCCCCAACCCCTTCCTGCAGTAGTGGGTAAACACCGATGTGTTTTATCTGCTGTTTCTGCATCGAGGCTGCCCAGCACAAACAGTATTTTGCTTAATTCCTTATAAATCACCAGTGGTGTTAACAACAAAAAGTTCGCAGCTCTGGGGTGAGTGCTCGTTAGTTTGTTGCCGCTACCATGAGCCAGGCAGGATGAAAATTATACTGATTTTGATTTATTTTAACTTGACATGAACACTGTCGTGCACATTTCTCTCTGGATTATAACAGCTGAAGACGGAGCAGGGCTACACAAAGGCCTCTGGAGAGCCTGTGACACGTGCTAGGTTGTAGGAGGGCACGTTGCTGGTGCATCAGCCTGCGTGCTTGGGGAGGTGCCGTGGGATGGAAGTGACCCACCACGTGGGGCCACTGGGGTGCTCGTCATGGTGCGGCCCCACGGTCCAGTGCAATGACAGCCGTGGCGCACCCAACGCATGGAGCACGTGCAAGGGGTCTGGGTGGGGAAGAGCCACTGGTTTTGTGCTCTTCAGGTGGCTTTCTCAGTCAATGTCTGCCACAGGGCCGGGTCTCTCTGTGCTCTCACCTCAGGAATAGTGCAATTTTTTGTTAGGTATGAAGTATTCCCTGGCTTTTCTTGTTTCCTACGCACATGTAAATGGTTTGATATTGACCTTACATTTGGATCTCCTGTTCCTCCATTTCCAAACTGTGTGTAAGACTTTTTCGGTCATCTGCAGCCACCGGGACCTACCCTGGGCTGAGGACAGTCCACACCCTTTCATGCACAGGCCAGCTCTTCCCTCCTCTGTGTGCACAAGCTACTCCTTACAGCAATCTTTGCAACTGCAGCCACTTCTCATGCTGGAGAAGTAGCTGTGTAGTGGCCAGTCTCTAGGGATTTGACAGCAATCTGCAGTGCCAGTCACAGGGGCTCTGCTTGCTCGTTTATAAAGTGGCGTAGGTGGCCCATGGAAAGTTCCCATCTGGCCTGTGTTGCTGGAGAGGAAAGGACAAGATGCTGCAAGTGAAGAGACAGCAGACTGTAATGGCTCCAACACCTCTTGAAAGACATTTGGCATTGGGAACTCATTGGAAAACTAGCCTGGTTATACGAAAAGGCCAAGTCTATGCCCAAGACACACCTGAATTCCCCTTATCGTAGGGAAAACACCAGAGACAGAAAAAGTTGTGGTATTTTTTTAATCACCACATGCCTCATTTCAAAACTAAGTTGGAAAATCCTTTTCGTTTCACATTCCAAATTAATCTACAGTAAAACAAATGTGTCCAGTTGTAAAAATTGAGGGGAAACACTTGGAAATCTCCCAAGCACTTTGACTGAGCAGCTCTGACCTTTCTCTTTCCCTTTTCCCCATCCTCAAGTTTTCACTTGTTGATTTGTTTTTTCCATTCCTTTATAAGGTGGGATAAATATTAAATATGACAGCAATTCCAATGGGACCAACAACACAATTGTCACTCTGCTCTGCTCAATGGCTACTCCTGCAGCTTGTGCCTCAGCCAGAAGGATCGCTGCAGAGTTGCCTGGCCTGTTTCCCTCCGTGGTTTGTCTGTGCAGATGATGTGGGTTAACATGGGGAATCAAGAAACTGGAGCTGATCCTAGGCCCCTCCTGCACTTCTGAAGAGCGCAGATGTGCAGAGCTTATACGCCAGCTCACAGGCCGTTTCCCTTACTGAGGATCTTTCGTTAAGCTGGCCTTACTCTTGATATATAGCATTTCCTTTGCTTCAGAGTTACTTATATTACTCCACTGTTTATCACTTTGTGGTTTTATTTTATATTATCCCTGGCCCATAATGATTCACCAGGCTGTGAATACATATAACGAAACTTGAGCTGCATTTTTCTGGCAGAGCTGCAAACAGAGCTCAGTTCACAAAATTTTCAGCAGCTCTCCTGATCCTGTGTGCTTCATAAAGGTGTGAGTCGATAATTCAAACCAACATCTCACCTGCTCTGAAAATACAATCACTTTGAGGTTAAATCCGGCTTCAGAAATAAAGGCTTGTTAGATTGCAGAAAAAAAAAAAAAGAGCAATTTCAGGGCAGGGTAAGCTGTTGTTTTGTTTGCGTCTACGCAAAATAAAGGAGCATTTTATGTCAGAGGAGCTTTTACCAGTGGGAATGCACGACAGACTGTAATGGATAATAAATGCTGGGGGTCAGCTGGTTTTCAAACTTCTTTTGCAGTGTGCACTGCCTTTGAGTGGCTCACAGTCCTTCACCCTTTTTTGTTCCAGGAAGCATGTATCACCTTCCCACCTGTCCCATAAATGGAGTGAGGTGGCAGAGCGTTTAAAGCAAGACCCAAAGGGTCTAACTTGGAGGTTCAAGCCCTCCCTTGAACTCCAGCTGAAGCCCTGGAGACGAACGACCTGGCTGCTTGTCGGTGTCTGGTTGTTCGTACTGGGAGTCAAAGGGACTGGCAGGGGTGTGGGCTGAGCGTGTCGTAAATCATGCTGGTCGGAGAGGCTCGCTGGCATAGGAAGACCCTTGATCTTTAACACACAGCTCCCCTCCGGCTGTCACAGCTGTTATTTGCTGTGAGAACATGAGAAAGGATTTTAAGAACAGTGTTCCTGGCCACTCTCATGAGAGTTTGAATGTGGGAGCAAGGGAGGACATCCTCACTTGTGGGATCCTCCACTCCCTCTAAAGCATCCAGCAAGGTCCCTGATGAGGACCTCCGTCAGGCTGTAAGCCAAAGTTTGGGAATGCCTGTCCTACAGCATGAACAGACTGTATCATATATCTTCCCCACTGACTTCAGCATCTGCTGGGCTGTGGTGCCTTGTGAGACCCGCAGCTATGCTGCCCTTCCTTTACACCAGCTGAAATCAAATCCTTCTGGGTGGATCCTTACACACATCTCAGCCTCACAAGAGGTCCAGGGGACTCAAGGATGATGGAGCGTCTGGTACCCTCATGCAGGCCAGATGGTGGGTGACCATGAGGGACCTCAGGTAGATGTGTCAGTGCTCCTGGCTGCCTCGGTGTGATCCTTTCCCTTAACCTTTCCCTTTCCCTTAACCTTTCCCATTCCCCTTGGGGGAGAGCCATAATGGGACAGCTGGCTGAAGCCAGGCCCTCAGAAATGGAAATGTCCAAAATAAGTCATCACTTAAAAAAAAAAGAGAGCACAACCTGATCTTTTGCTTCCTCCTGCTCCTGACTGTTAAGTGAGGATAATAAATGCTTTCTCACTTTACAGAGCAGTATGACACCAAATATATTTTCAAAGGTATCTCATGCAACAAGAATGACTGCCACAGGGAGATGAGAAAAAAAAAAAAGGCTTCCTCACCAGTTTGTATCCCGTTTCTGTAAACTCCCTTAACAGCTACTGAAAGAGCCATCACTTCACACACCAACTATCAAATAGGCAGAAGAAGAACCCCCTCCTCTCCAGTGATGCAGGTGTTTTTCCCTCTAAGCCTGAGCCCTGACCCTGGCCCCAGCCTTACCTCTCCCCAGGGCCATCAGTGCCTCAGCAGGGGCTACCGCTCCAAGGCAGGGGAGGGGGTCAGCCCCAAGCTCTGCGTTCCCCTTGGGTAGGGGCATGGGTTAAATAGGTCATCTCTTGGTGGACCTCTGGTTCCTCCCACATTGCAGAAAGGCAGGTATGTTGTCCTGTAGTTTTGGGGAGGGCTCTGACAGCAGTCTACGGAAGCACAGAAGCCTATGGGGTTACAGAAGAATAGATCCCCCCCGCCTTGGCATCAGCTGAATATCACAGGAGATTTGTTAAATCTACGCATAATTCTTCCTATTATGGAGAAGTGCTCAGCCTCCCTCTCCTTTCTGTAGGTGCTAAAGCCTCTTCTCTCAGCGGGGTGGTGCTGGGTGGGCGAGTGATGCCGGGCGGGTGGCAGGCGTGGGGGCAGTCCATGCTTGATTCAGCCGAATGTGTGCGTGAGCAACCCCACTTCCTTTCACATGGCCTCGATGCATGTGAGGGAGGGATGGGGGAGCAGTGCCGAGATGGTAATGTCTTACTAACTGTTACATTCCTCATCAGATGGCCCGCTGAGCCATCTTCGAGGACTGCAAATTCAAATTGAGAAAAGGTTGCTACATCAAGGAATGAATAAGTAATGAAATAAACCTTGCTGCTTCCCTGCGCAGCGTTTGCAACCACAGATCTCAAAGCATCCCAACGCTGCAGAGGCAGGCGAGCATAATTAGCCTTGCTTAAGGGAGGGGCTGATAGAGGCAGGGGGAGATGTTCTTCTGCAGGCACAGTAGATGTTACCTGGAGATAGCAGAGGTGCAGAGACGGCTGGCCAAGGTCTGGCGGCAGCCTCCTGCCTGCAAATGCAGTTGGGGAACATCTTTGACCTGAAACAGAGATGTTTCTCTGTGCAGATGGCCTTGCAGGCTGCAGGAAAGGGCAGTGGCGAGCATGCCCGTGGCGGGTCCTCGCTGGAGCCAGGGCTGAGACCCTCTGGGCACACCGCGGCCTTGTGAGGGTGCTCTTTGGGGCGGCAGGACTATGCTGAGAGATAAGAATCACCATACCACACATACTACGGGGCTCACTGCTTGGAGGCTGACAAGAGTTTGGACTCCTGCCGCAGTGGAGTACCGGCAGGTGCCCCAAATGATGGCCAACAACCGACCTGAGACATTGCCCTTTGAAAACCTGCTGCCACCGCCGCTCGTTTTCACAGTCCTTTCCCCTACGATAGTATAAACAAGCTGTCATCTATTTTTCAATGAAAAATACTTTTGCTTGGCTCGGTTTCACGTTGCACTGTTACTATTTGCTGTCGCGGAAGCTGCTGCAGCTATAAATAACCTCACCACAAGCTCCTCGCGTCCGTAAGCTTGAGCGCTCGCTTCAGAAGAGGCAGGCAAGATTAGAATCTTGTTTTGAAGGGGAGAGTCTCCTGGCAGAGGCGACGGGCGGCTGCCATCACCAGGGTGCTTGCACCCCATGGGCCCGAGCCTCTGCCTGGCTTCCTGGCAGAGGGTGCAGGGCCCAGCTGCCCAAAACCACTTGCACGTCACCCGAGGGGTGATGCTTGTCCTGAGAGCGGAGGATGAGGGCAGCTGGTGGCGTTGCCCTCCTTCTATCAGCACAACCTGCCAGCTGGTTGCACTGACGGGCAACGTCGTTGTCCGTAGCGCTAGTGTTCTTGTCTGATCCCCTTCTGAGACTGCAGCCCCCACTGACTGTGGGCCCTGGCTGCCCAGCAGCGAGTGAGGGGACGTGGGCCTAGCTGGCCCTCTCCAGCCCCAGCTGGCGTGAAGGGCTGGCCAGAGGGTCATACATGTGCCCTGACTGCGGGGTGAGATCCAAAGGTTCAACCTGTCAGAAAACTGCTCACTTCTTGGGCTTTTTTCACTTGGTTTTCTTCCAGATTGCCAAGTCAGACTGGCTCAGACGAGAGGGTCAGATAAGCCCTAGGTCTAGCGCAAAGGGAGAAGGGGGAGGAAGGGGGGAAGGCCCCCATTTTGGGGTGGAACAGTGCAAGAGTGACATCCTCCCAACATGCGCTCACATCTCACTAGACGGTTGCAGAGTGCCCGGCCTGCTGAGAAACCACTCAGCAATTGCAGGCGCGTGCTTTGCAGGCGGCTCGCTCAACCTCTGGTGCCAGCCAAGCATGAGACAAGTCAGACAGGTTTCATATGCTCCCCTCTTCCTGGAAGCGCTTGCTTTGTTGTCCAGGGCTGTTGTGTTCTCCATCTGCTCTGTTCGCTCTGCCGTAGTGCCTTGGCCTTGTTCGTGGTGATGGCTGCGTCCTCCCCAGCACACCGCTTCTCACGGTAAATGCGTGGCTTGGGCAGGGGCCACGGTGTGACTTGCCCTGAGGTGGAGCAATGCGGTTACGCTCATCCGGATCATTGCCCATGCCGGAGTAAATGCTCTGAGCTGATGATGCCCTAGATCTAGCTGGGAGTGAACTTCAGAAAGGACAGCTGGTTTCAACTGCAGGCTGAATGAAATACAGTGACTCATCTCGGTTCCTAAAAGCAGAGATGTATTTGTTTCCATACAACAAGAAGAGGCTTTAACTTCAAAGGTCTCTGGCTGTGGTTTCACATTTATATCTGGCTGCTACTGAGCAGGGTTCGTCCCGCTCCCTCTCTCCTGTCCCCAGCCTTGGGGTGTACTGCTGCGCTGGTACACATCTGACCCCCGTGGGAGTTTGACCAGGAAAATATTATCCCCTTCCTCTTTATTTTCAGTAGGCCTAGTTTTCCGTCAGTTTAGGTAAGGGATCAGGAGCAAGGTGAAAGGGAAGGAGGCCTATCCTGGGTGGCAGGCAGCTTTTGGCCAGCTTAGCGGTAACATGCACCCAATGTCCCTAAATGCTGGACTCGCATCATGTTGCCACCGCCTGCCCCCAGCGTGGTGTATGGAACATGGGCAAAACCGGCAGAAAGTGCTGCTCATGCTTTAGCTGGGGCTCGGGCGCAAGACCAGAGAGGAACAGGCCTGCAGATTTATTCCAGAATCCTTTTGTTTTTGTGATACTTTACTTTCCCAGTCAGACAGGATGAGAAACAAATACCACCAAAATACTACGAGAGAGGCTA
The DNA here is from genome assembly GCA_013398225.1 of Steatornis caripensis. Taxonomy (NCBI): domain Eukaryota; kingdom Metazoa; phylum Chordata; class Aves; order Caprimulgiformes; family Steatornithidae; genus Steatornis; species Steatornis caripensis. The sequence continues at coordinate 94,145 of VZSC01005870.1, read as the reverse complement.
TTCTTGAAGTGTTTATAGCCCAGCCTCACAGGAGAATGTTTGGCCGCCTCCCAAGACAGCTTATTCTCACTTTGTTTCCAAGCCAGTTTCTGAACTTTTGGGCACTCACCCAAACAGAATCTGGACTTTTTGAAGTTTGCTTATCTCTGTTTACGAGGACCTTCTGCAAGGGTGAGTCACGGGAGGGCAGCTGAGGCCAGGGGTGTGAGGAGCAAGCAAGTAGAGCCGGGAAGCTCTGATGAGCTTTGCTTGTGCTGCATGTGAGAGCAGTACCCCCATGTGTTCCAAATGCCCAGCACTGGTCTGCCTGAGTTAATGGTCAGCCTGGCTGTACCTAGCAGATCTCTTGTTTGCAAAAGGCTTTAAAAAGCCCTGAAGTTCCTCAAGTATTTTTAATGTATGGAACGGAAGGTCAAACTGATGTGAGGGGTGCCTGATTAAATGAGGAGGGGAAGAGCAGGTGTAGCTGGAGCTTCAGAGCAGCCCTGTCCTGCAAACTCGAAGGGGTTAAGGTGGGAGCTGTCAGTTTTTGCACACTTCTGAGAAGGGGTGGTTGGCCTCTTCCACTCAGCCTGGCTGAGAAAAGCAGCCACTGCCCCCACCTTTCCCTACCCTCTGTTTTCCAGACAGTCAACTGTTACTTATTAATCTCGAGGAGATTCTGCCTCATTAGTGCTGGAGAATAGCAAGTGTTTGCTAAATTCTCCAGTTTTCTTTTTATTCCAGGGTTTTTCCTGCGATGGTATCTTGGGATCTCTCTGTTTGCTTGCAGATACGGAGTGTGAGAGCTGTATCAGTTTGGAACGGATAAAACCCAAGCCAAAAATACAAGTGAGAAATGAGCTGTGCGTTTTAGCGAATGGCTGTGAATTTTAGTCTGCGAAAGTACTTTAAAACACAAGTAACTGAAAGCTTATTTTGCATGTTTAAGGAGAAATACAAACCGATCAGGATAAGATCAAATTAAATACATGCTACTATTGTTAACATTATGATATATTAAAAAGTTATTTAATTGCATGCTACTATCCAATATCCTTGCTTGCCACTCTCAATTATTGACATTATTAGCCCAGCATTATTCTGTTCAAAACGTAATAAAATATTTCCATTAGTTTTGGAGCAACCTAATCATTGAGAAAAAATATGTTTGAGAATGCACTGAGTGATCAGGTGAACACAGGGATTTTATTTTATTAATTGGCTATTAGGGCAAACATCAACATTTTATAAGTAGCAAGTGATGTCAGTGCTATGTTTGTTTAAACTCATTGCTGTTTGAACTGACTGAGCAACAATAACAAACCCCTTTGTTTTTAGATAAACATTTTTTTTTCTCCTACAGGGAGCTCATTTTATTTAACATGTGCTGTGAACAAAATTCACTGTGTTACTCCTAGTAAAGCATGTCTGTTTAAGTCAAGTAAACTAAAAGTAATTCCTGAGATTAAGGAGAGCAGCTTATTATTATTAGGAACAGCTTGTTTTTTCTAGCTGATTTTGTTACGGTTTTCCAACATTGTGTAAACAAATAGTTTAATCAGGAACAATAGCGGGGGAATCTTAACTTTCCTTTTTCCTCTGTCAGTGGAAATAAATAACATATGTAATAAAGATATTGTCATTGTGAAACAATACCATGCAAAAGATAACACAGTGATTATTTTCAGTTTTAGAAATGTGGCATGAGCCATGAAGTTCAGAAGCAAGGTAGCAATACCACAAAGACTTAAGCATGGTAACCAGCCCACTGAAGTCAGAATAGTAATAAAGAGGTATGCAGGCTTCCTCCGTGCAAAAACTCCTGTTAAGTCCCTGACATAGTTGAGAAATCACAACAGACATTACAGTCTGCTCTCCGTTCTTCGGGTTTCTCCCTCTGACGTGAGCGGCATTGGTTAGCTATACCCAGGCATGAGTGTGCGTACATGCACATGCACACATAGTCCGAAATAAAACACTCTCCTATGAGCACTTCTACCTCAGGGAAAAGATGATGGGAGGAGATAGGTGACTGATGTTAGTCATGTTGCTTAATACACTGGTTGGAGGCAACAAGATGCTGCTCAGATAAATGCCATTCAGGAACCCATGGCTTTGAGCAATATCTTGAGTTTTGCGCTCAGCCTTTTGTATGAGCCTTGCAAGAAGGTGTAGTCAGCACGGTCACTTCTTGTGACGGTAGGAAGAGAAACGGATCGCTCTGAAACTGTTTGAAAATCTGAAGCCTGTAACCCAGTTCCTGCCTAAATTTAGAGTGGTGCATTGTGTGACAAGACAGTGACTCAGAGGAGTTACTCATATGCTTAAGTCTTTGTGAAGTTGATACTTTTCTGGTGAACTTCCGAACTGTTGCCTTAAGAGCTACTTGTTAATTTGTGCATGTAGCTTTTCTGAGAAGGTTTTGCTGAAGGAAATTTGAATAGAAAGCACTGTTAACATTCTGTTGCCCAGCCCTAATACATGATTTCTGAGTATCCTTCATTGCCGCTTAAACACTGTGCTTAACTCATAGCTTTAAGGTCTTGAATAAGTCAGCTCCTAAATTAAGTAACCTTTTCTCACAGTGTCCACAATGGGAGGGAAAAAATGTGCGTTTTAAACCTTCTGCGTGTGTGGTAAGCAGGGCCTGTAAACTTTGCATGTGCTCCAAAACGACAACAAAAAAATAACATGGAGAAGGCAGTAAAGGTTTTTCCCAATGTTTTCCTGCATTTTATTTAAACTTTAAAAATATCTGTGTTGATTCTGACATCCTGTGGTTTTGCACTAAGATTTCAGAGATGAGTCCCAAGCTTTTTTGTCTTGTAATCATGTGGATGTTTTTACAGATAGGTGTTTTCCTAAACAAGTTAAATCATAAACAAAGATGGAGGCTGATGAAAAATTGCTTTCCCGCTGACTCTTATGGTACTGCCCGTTCTCCAGCCATCCATGGAATCTTATGGGAAATCAGAAAATCTGGTTTGCAAAGCCATGAAAACACAGCACATTTTTTTCTGGCCTATCAAACCTCTGAGAGAAACAGGAATTCAGCTTTTCTTTAGTGCATTGAGCGTGGTGTTTTGAGATTTTTATGTTTTGTTCGAGTTCAAGGTTTCCGCTTAACTGAGGTGTCCTTAAACAAATCCAGGCAGCCTGTGTCCAGGGTACCCCAGGGTGCTAGACCTCCCTCACTGGAGGGCACCACAGAATCTCAACACCTGAAGTTGTTTTGAGTTCTATGCATTAACTCTGTCTTTGAAAGACATGTGCCGTGTCAGCACTCGACTACTGCCTTCTATCAATTTGTTTAGAGATTAATCTCCCATTTTCACAAAGGCAATTTTTAAACTTTGGAGCCGGGCAGTCGCTCTGCACCATGATGTCATGCAGAGGACGTGGGCAGACACCAAGCAGCAACGGCTCCAAGGAGCTGCTGCTGGTGCCCAGGGGAGAAGGGTGGTATTGCTTGGACACAGCAGAGCTGCCGTGGCCCCATTGAGTGAGGGCAAGCCAGGAGGGAGCCTGTCTGGGAGGGCCTGGGGGACCCCTTGGTGGAGCTGGGCTGCCGGCTGATCTGAGAGGAGCAGGCAATTTGCTGGTAAAAATGCCCGAGTCCTGCTGGAAGCTGCATTTTCACCACTGTATTGTGGAGGGAAACAACAGAGAAATGATGGGCCCGCTTCCCTCGGGGATCTGGTTAATTGATTTTGTTTAAAAAGAAAAAAAAGCAAAGTGCTGACAGGGTATTGTTGGCTGGTGTAGACAGGATTTAAATATGTTTTAAATCAGCTAGCAGAGCAGCATAGATGCTAGGTTCATGCCATTCTACTTTGTGTGTCCAGGGAAAGAGGGAAAGAAAACCAGCAGAGTCAAACTTACTGATAGATTTTAATCCTTCCTGGACTTACTATCAGCTAGGCTCCTGCTACTGTTTACCCAGCTGAGGAGCATCTTTAAATTGCATGGATCTCTTCCCATTGTGAATAAGGCAATGACTAGACAATGAGGCTGTTACAGAAGAAAGATGAGCTGGCTGCAGCCCACAAATCTTGCACTCTCCATTTACAGGGCTATAATTATCCAAAGTTTTAAAACACAATGCTATCTGCTGAAAGGGACCATCTGGGTGAAGACCAAGACATCCCAATTAAGTGATTGATAAGCAGCTCATGTACTGGAGGAGCACACACTACCCATATATTGCAGTTCTAAAAATGCCTCTTGCGTTAACAAATGTCTTTAAGGAGTTTGCCTGTAGCATGCACTGTGGGAGGAGGAGATGAAGTGTGTTTGTGTTATTCAGAGTAACACAGCATAAGTAAGATCAGCCACGGGAGCACAGTGGAAAGCGCTCTTAGGTGCAGTGGAGAAGCGGTACGAACTTGTGCTCTGCAATCTCCTGTGTGAGGGCAGTGTCGCCGACCTGAGGGGATGTTACAAGGAAGTGTTAGCATCAGAGAGGGGAGGAATGTCAAACCTGCACTCATGGGAGGCCTGTGCTTGCTAGGCAGGAGAGCATGTTAGCCATCAGCCCAGGAGAGCAGGTTGTTCGTCAGCCTGCAGCAGCAAATGAGTATAAGCATGAGGCTGGGACAGATGCTGCAGTGTTGGAGAAATCTGCGCTGGTTTCCTCCATCCACCACACGCTTTGTCTTTGGCCTTGCCCAGCAGTTCTGTTTTCCACCTGCAATGACAGGAAGTCTATCTCTCCTCCTGTTCTTGATCCGCCGATCTTACTTAACTTGTAAGCTCAACACAGCTCTTGCAGAATGTGTACACAATGCCTGACTCATCAGGACCAGCATCTCGTTTGGCAATTCTTCATACCACAGCAACAATGAATGCAGTTTTGTCTTGTAACACCTTTGTAGCACGCGCCAATACTCCTTTGCATCTCTTCAGAGCAGTAACTTGAGCCCTGGGCGTGTGTACGGTCAGAAGTCTGACTCAGGGTGCCCACAGTAAAATAATGTAACCACTGCAGCTGATTTGCTTTACAACAATTGCCCAGTATTACCAATAGTAAGCAATCCATAGGTTATAAAGCCAGATGGGGTTTTGTGTGATAATCTAGGCTGACCATAAGCCTTGCTTTGATTAGTTCTTCTAATTTGCAAAATGGTCTGTCTTGAGTTTAAGATACTTTTCAGAAATCCAGGGATATAAAATTTTGCTTCTGAAGCCTGGATCTTATTTTTAGTGCCATTGTGTCTAGCTGCACCTTCTAGACTTTGATCTACCCTGTGACCTCTCTTGCTAAATTTCTCTTTGGCTATTGGCTGTTCTCACCCCTTCCATCTGTTTTAAGCTAAACAGATTGAGCCACATGTATTTTTAAACTAGATTTATTTTCTAATGCTTTTTTCCTGGGCTTTTCTCTGAACCCATCTCTATTTACCAGCACAGTTACCCACATATAAGCATTCAGATAGGATGTGGCCTTCATTCCCTATGCCTAGAGAATACGTGTGATGGCATTTTTCATCATATTTAAATGCAATTTTGCAGCGAGTAGTGTCTGAGTGACTTGTCGTCTTCATTTGTGCATAACTTTACCTAAATATCTTCCTCTTATCTGCAAGCTTTTCAAGTAAGCTTTGTTGTCATCTTTTGTTGTCTTGACTGTGGCAGAAGTCAAATAGGGCAGCGGCAGGATTCCACATGGGTCTTGGTGGAAGCAAACCCACCCCCTGATGTTATCTTCATTTATTGCCATTCATGAGCCACGTTTAGCTCACATTTCAAATTAACTGTGATAATTTCACAGAATGGTAGGGGTTGGAACGGACCTCTGGAGATCATCTACTCCAACCCTCCCGCTAAAGCAGGTGTGCCTAGAGCAGGGTGCACAGGAATGCGTCCAGGAGGGTTTTGAATGTCTCATTTCCATTGTTCTAAATTCCTAATGAAAATATTGGTTTGGTGTTAAGTGTCATGGAAGATAAAGTGTGTTATATTCCACCAGTACTGTTAGTTTTATAAGACAAAATTACAATCTCATCAAAACAAAATTCTAGGTTATTCAGACAAGGTCTGTTTGATAAACTTGATTGGCATTTTTAATTATCTTCCCATTAGTCCTTATTAATTGAATCCTGTATTGGCTTCTTCATTATTTTATCTGGGCTGTCAGGATTACAGTTACCTGCGTCATTTCATTTACCCTTTTCTAGTACTTACACAGACTTAGCTTTCTTTCAGTCTAACTTCCTTCAGTGTAACAATGGTCCTTGAAAATTTGCATTACGTAAATATTTTGAAAACAATCAGTCAAATGCCCTTCATACCATCCCACCACACGTCACCTGTAAAAGTGGACATTCTCTGTTGGATCAAGGACTTTGCCCTAGAGTTGCAATCATCTTTTTAAAAAGTTATGAGATCAAGTCACCTTGAACAAGAGGTCTGCAAGTGTAAACATCCCCAGAATCCACATTGCTAAAACAACTGGGAAGCAAGCTCATATGGTGTAGCCCTCTAGAAGACAGTGCCCAGATTGTAGTTCAGGGCTCCAGGACTGTCCTCAATGTGTACAGAGATAGTGTGGGTCAGACTGTGCCAGAGTTGGTCCCTTCTGCCTTACAAGTCCTCCAGTGCTATCCTGGGGGGCCTTGCATCTTAAAGGTTTGCCCTGAGATGCTTTTATGCCACACTGCCGTGTATACAGCACACACCCATGCTGTGAAAGTACTGCTCTGGGAGGCAGCAACAATCTTAGCACTCCAGACATTTTTGAAATAATGCCGTTCCCCATACACACACCCCAAAGCAATTACATCCCAGTGTCAGAGGGACTCCACAAGGTGCCTAGAAGCCCCATGGGGCCAATCTATGTCACACAGGTCCCCGGCCTGTTTATAGGTACCAGTAGAGGTGACAGCCACTTAAAGCAGCAAATGAAGTTTAGAGAAAGCAAGTTCTTTGGTAGCCATGTCCCAAATCACTTAGGCGCTTATGTGTCAATGTACGGGCTGTCATTTTACCCTAGGAACCGCCAGAAACTGAGGGAGTCTCAGGCCATGACTATACAATACATTCCTTGTGTGAAACAAGGCCTGATGTCAGTATCAGGTGCTAAAAGATGTTTCTGAATGATGACTGAATTCAACAGCCTTTTACGATGCATTGCACTAGCTTAATCTGCAGGTGACAAAGGCATCGATTAGGTGTCATGAGACCAATAAGAAAGAGATCACACCTGCTTACCAAGCCAGGTGTAAAAATGCAAGCTCATCCAGAGCTAAGGCTTCGATGTTTGAATCAACTTTAGGAAAACCCCTGTGTCATAATCTTAAAAAAATATGTAAGAAAGACCTTCACTGCAGGATTGCTGCAGCGTCTCCTAGAAGCTGCTTTCTCCAACTACAGATGCCATTTTCGTATGCAAGATATAGCTGTTCCTGTCCTCCCACCAGACTTTCCGCTCAGCCTCATTGAGCTTGAGGGACATCAAGAACCAAGAGTTCTAATGATGGAGTATGCAGGTGCTGCTTCACACCACCCTTATCCTCAGGTCTGTACATCTTCATGGAAGATATGCTGTAACCAGATACAGGTTACTTTGCTGCTTAAGAAGGTACTGCGCGGTAGTTTATGGCACTTCTGTTATGTTACTTCTGTTTATGGCAAGTCTGTTACAGGAAGTAAGGCTTGATTTTCTTCATCCCTAAAACTTCTGTGTCTCTCAAAAAGAAAGGAGAAAAGCAAGTGTAAAGTCAAATTAAATGCCAGCTATACCTCACTGAAATACTAACGTCTTGGCTTTCTGCTTTGTCTAAAAGAAACTTGATTTTCTTAATTTGATGCCAGAAGTAGAACGGTCGATACAGTTGGCTTGTTGCTGTTATGGAGCAAAGAAATATTTTTCCTGTTAATTCAATTGTTGGACCTTTCTGTTTTCCAGTGGTGAAAACATCTGAAAACATGGAATTTTCCTTGTAGTGAGACATGGACTTAGAGCACAAATTTTCAACCTGTCTAAAATATTCCCCAAACTCAAAGTCCAGGTCATTAACAGTGGGAGCTGGTTATACCCTCCTAGGGAAATAGGCGTTTAAGATGTTGTAAATATGGGTTTCATGCAGCAGCCGTAGTATTTATAATTCATTAAAGGCTTGGTGATGAGAAAGAGAGAAGTATTTGGGTGTCAGACTTCAGGTTTGTCTGCAGTTATTTGTCTTCAGCTCAGCCTCTCTAAAGCATTTTCCAAAGGCTCAGCTGTGACCTGCCCATTCTTCATGCATTTAAGACAATTGTAAAGCAATTTCCTTCTCTGTGAGATATTTTTCAGTGCAGATAGAGCACAGCTGGGCTGGAACTTCTGTTCTTCTAGGCTGTTTTCCCAGACCTGCCTCAAATCCTCTCTTTTCTCCAGCAGTCTGTGATCTGGCCTGTTTTATCTAATCTGATCTAACTCAGCCTTTATGACACGCTCAGTGGTGCTTGAATGTCCCAACAGCCTGCCTTTGTTGCCCTTCTTGCCCCATGAGTCCCACTCCTTCAGTCAAGAAAAACCTAGGAAGGCCATGAGATAAGACCAATAAATCCAGCTTTGCCTGATAATTCCAATTTAATCAGCCTGTCCTGCAGCTTGATGAAGAAAAATACCTTCCAAGCTGGGTCCGGGAAAAAAAGGCAGTGTCTTTGTGTCCTCCATCTCCAAGATCTCACATGGCTTGGCTTCCCCTGGAGACTGAGACGGCAAGCAGGCGGTGAGACCTGCTGCCACGGCATGCTCTTTTCCACCCTGTCACAATTTGCCATCAACTATGTTCGCTACTGGACCTCCTGAAACTTCCCCATGGCAGCAAGGGCTAGTGCTGGTCAGGCATGTGAGCTTGTCTCCCTCTCGTGGTTGGACAGATCTGGGCTTACTCTGGGGTCAATTTTGCTTGGTCCAGGGGTGAGGGCTGGGCCAGCTGCTCCAAGGCTTCAGCTGGATCTGGGAAGTCAAGAGCAGGTAGCTGCTAATTTTCGTGCTGGATGTCACTGGAGCTCATGAGGACTTCAGGTGCTTGAATGCATGTAGTTACGACTATGTGATGCTTTAATGCAATGTAGGTACGACTTCTCAGGTGGCCAGTCCCGGAAAGATTAAGGCTTCTGGATTTCTGCCTGGCAATGGTGCCTGGCTAGAAGTGGGCCATCTGTCAGGTGGCTGTCCTGACAAACGCCTGCTAAGCATGTCAGCCAGAAAAGGATCACACTTACAGATGTGTCAATCTGACAGCCCCAAAATCACGGGAATTATTAAATGTGTGCTACTAAGAGCGTGAGCATGTTTCCACCTGGAAATCCCTTCTACTTTTGGAGCTGAAGGTCCACATTATTTGTAATACATGAAGGAAGCCACACAAACATTTCTGGGAGTCAAGGGCAAAAGCTGAGATGACTGTCCTCTTTTCTGAGGTAATTTTGTCCTGTAATAAGCCAAGATACTCTCTAATCTTTTAAAAGGAAAAATGTCTGGCAAAATTGCCCAGCTGATCTCTTTCCTTTATTACACCCTCCAGCATACATATGTGATTGGGAAAGTGAGACACCCAACAGTTACTGCATGGAAAGGGTAGTGTTGCTACCAGTTAATTTAAAGGCCAGTCACTGTTATCAAGAGTATACTTCAGACAGCTTGAAATATTCTGATTTCACTGAGCGAAAGCAGGGAGAGGTGTACAGACTACCCAGTTGGTCGCCGGGCTGTCAGAACTGAGGTGTATGATGGGCATAGAGCATGTTGTTGTTGATCACTATATGCAGATCCGATTGTCCACTAAAAAAGAAATTGCGGAAGAAGAATTGCCAGCACAAGGTGCTGTAGAAAATAACCCTTTTGTTGTTATTTCTCCAATTATTAGTTCAGAGAGGGGACCTTATAACTATGGGTCCTCAAGAATAAAATGTAACAGATGCACATTGGAGCAGAAGCATTAATGTTTGATTTATAGTGCAGAAGCATTTTCCTCTGCTGCCAGGTGTCTCTTAAGTCTGAGCACTTCTTGCTTTGTTAGATGTATTCTCCTGTAAACACTTTGTTGCTGCAATTACATTTTCCCATGCTGAAAGTCTATCGCAAAGACTGTTTTTCTGAGGCATTGGCAGATGGCAATTAGCACCCTTCATATTCTTTCTCCATAACTTCAGCAGTTTTTGCCTGCATCCACTTAACAGCTCCAGGCATGCCAAATCGCACACTTTTGGAGGACTTGTTGCTAGTAGCAGATCTTTGATTCTAAATGCCTAAGTAGTGTCTGAACTATATTTAGAGCAAGTACACGCCTGCCTATTGATGATCTTTTGTGTGTAGCCTGGACAGCTCAGTGCCAGCGTGCAGCATAATCAGCTTCTCCTTTAGCGTCAAAATTCCACAGCTCTTCAGAGAACAAGGGAGGGGGGCGACAGGGTGGTGGGCAAAGAAACAAGGATAGTAATTAAATATGACTTAGGAAAAAATCCCTGAATAGCAAATTAGCCTTGCTCTTTTACTAATGTTATTACTCTCTTTATAAAGTCCCAGCCATGTAATTATTGCACACTCATGACTCCCATAGACTTTCTAGAGAGTTGTACAGTATTGAGCGAGGTTGTGAGCGTCGACAAGTTGTCCTCCTTTTCTTGGACTGCTAAGAAAAGAAAGAACTGACTACAGTTCCTGCTTAAGAGGGTTTCCGTTAACTTACAAGTCAGGCACTTCTTGAAAAGTTCTAGGTCGTTGTCCTACATCCCTGCACTGGAAAGACATCTGGAGTAACAAGACCAAGCCTACAGCAAATGTAAGATGATATTGGGTTTCTTGGACTTAAATTTAACCACAAAAAGCCTGATCATTATGCTTATTTTTATCTGAACCCATTGGTGTGCCAAAACATGTAGGTAAAGCCTGAAGAGTTGGGGCTTGAGTGATCACGTGGGGAAAAAAATTCCAACTTAGCAATTTGGCTTTGGTCCTTACGGACTTGTATAAATGCTCAGAATTTATGGATTCCAAGTATCTGAATTTTCTAAGTGAATTTCGTAGGTACTTAGTTCTGCAATATTAGAGCCAGAAGTCGCTCCTGTGAGACACAGACAAATTCAACCAATTTGATCATGTAGTGGTAAATAAAAAGATGATCAAAACTACCTGCTTATTCACTTATATGAAAATAAGTAAATTTGGATTTATGATTGACTGTACCGCTAACTTTTGTCTCGCTTGTGAGAATGTCTCCATGAAACTTCTAACTCAACACTTCTTCGCAGGGAGACAAACCATAAGTATTTTCCTCAATAACCCTCTTAAATAATAACTGCATCTTCTCCTTGAGCTTATGTTACAGCATAAAGGCAACCAAATATAAGGCAAGCCTTTTAATATAATTTTCTACTGAAAGAATAGTGAACAAAACCAAAAAGTGTCCCTGCTCTGGCTTGTCATTCTAAAATTTTTTGGCTAGCCTCATTTAACTGGTCAAAGTGAAAACCTGAACCTACTCAACTGTTCAAGCTGGGTGGATAAAGAAGTGGGCGAAGAGCTTGTTCAGCCACTGATACCCAACTGCAGAGCAAGGGCCTATCTCATGAAAGTACACAAATGAAAACCAGTTGAATTGTACATACAATTCTCAGTAAATTGCACTACTAAATAAGAGAACATAACCTATCCATCAGCTTGATTTTACTTCTTCTAAATGTATCTGCAGTTGACTCGGTTTGAGGACCAGCATGCACGTTTCTGTACCTACGCACCATTGGTCCTCTTTGAGTGAAGGGTGATCTTTTTCGCATATTATTAGTTCTTATTGCTCCATTAAAATGGGTCAGTACTTCCACCGTTTTAGTGGTAGCGCTGCTGCTAGAGGTGCAAACTGTGTCTGACCTCTTCCAGCACAGTGGATTGTAGGTACCAGCATATGCCAGAAATACAAGGCGTTGTGCCTTCAGCTGTCACAGACCGCTGAAGTTTTTAATTCCCTCTGAACAGATGTGTGGGATTTTCCAGCAGAAGGTAAGGGGGGACAACCTGAGCTTGCATTTTATACTAGAGCCATCTTACCATTTATTCAATAGTTGCCACATTTGCCTCATTGCAAATTGAAGCTCTGGGAATTAAAGAGGGAGTATTTCTGTCTAGACCTTATTGTTGACAGTCTCTGTGGGACACATCCAATGTCCTAGGGAAGGAGGTCATTTTCTTGAGTGCAGCTGGAATAAGGCTGTAACATCTCCTGCTGGCCACATGCCATTTCCCTTCTGCCCTGCTTTGCTTGAGAGGAGTTCAATTTCTGTCTTCTCTGAGTTCTTCTGATAATATAATCTTGTTTGGAAGAGATAAGTATAGCCATTTCACTATTAAAATTGACTGTGTACGATTTTTTTTTTGTCTGAGAGTCAGAAAATTGGACATGATTTCTGCAATGTGCTTTGGGAATGGTAGGCTATTGATTAATCCTCTGTCATACAGATCGTATTTGAAAACAAGACAGGTCTATAGTTCTTTTCTTGACTGACATTTCTGAACCAAATAAATGAGTTTTATTTGTGTTTTGGGGATGAACTGTTAAGTAGAAAATGTTCTGGTGTTTTCCCCAGGAAAAGAGCTAGAAATCCACAGCTGTTAGGACAGCAATCAAAGTGTTTTTGTTTACGTGACGCATGGCCCAAGCTAAATAAATGAATTTGGAGCCTCAAAATGTTGAAGTTTATGGCTCAGTCCCATCAAGCATAATAAAGAGCGAGTGATGAAGTCCTCACCTTAATCTGGACACAGAAGGTATGCATGAAGCTGTACATCTGGTGCTAACCAGGAGGGTGGTGCCACACCAGCAATGGTTGGCACAAGGAACAGAGACCACCTCTTGTATTCCCTGTTGGGTTTCTGTGTCAGTTGAGGACTGCAACATCCATGTATGATTTACGCATGTATGTTGGGTTTTTTTCCCTAGAAATTGTAAGTGTGGGGGATGGAATTGTACTGCACAGATACCTGAACAAGCTCTAAACATTCAGAAATGGTTTTTTAAATGCACTCGATGCACCACATTATCTCATCTTTAGTTTTGCCTTAGTGTCAGGTGTATTAGCTGTTGTTCTGTGGCAAAGCTGGAAGTTAGACTTTACAGAAGAGTGAGGTGGTTTTATTGTAAAACAAGCTGATTTCACTTGCTCACGCTCCTCTACTCACATATTCACAAGCCTTTTGAATTCTTTAGAAGCTTACAGTGAATCTGAACTTTCATCTCCATCCTTTCCTACCTCTGTGAGTCGTGAGGGTTTACTCACAGTCTTTGATCTCTGTGTCTGGGTGTCTAAAAGGTCCAACTTTGTTCTTCATCATCATCTTTCAGCTGCTGTTTCTCTTTTTAGACAGTCCATTGTTTTCCCTGCCTGGGTCTCCTCAGAAGCTGCACATGGGTGTGCTGTGATTTTGATGACCCACAGAGCTGGGTGCCAGCAAAACCTTCTATTGTTGCTTCTGGTGCTTTCCCACCTCACCATTCCCATTCATTCTCCACAGGACAACCTTAACACTTCTATGCAATTCTCTATGCTTCTGTGCCGGTTTTGAGTTTGGTTTTTTTCTTCTTCAGCTACAAATTTGCACATAATTTTCTTTGGTAGCACAATACCTTTATGAAATAATGATGAATCTCTCAACTGTTTCTAGCATGTGCTTAACATTGTGCTAATAATCTGGACCTCCAAATTAACTATATTGTAGGAGAGAATGTCCTCATCCTGGTAAAAGGAGTCATAAAGGGTGACCAGCCCTTCACAGTAGCAACTTTAGTGTTGATCCTGCTGCAGCCTGGCAGGAAGTCATTTGAATTGAGACAGATTTGGAGATCCAAATCTGAGGACCCATTGTCCGAATGACTTTTGTCACCCAGAATAGTAATACTCCCTGGCATGCTTGATATTTGGTCAATAGGTAAGCGATAATTGGGGTAGTGAAGTTGAAAATGCAGAGCCTCAGGAAAACACTTTTTATCCCGTGGTCATCCTCAGGGCTGACACAAATGCAAAAAGAACACCCTTAAATAAAGCTGAGATCAGAAGGGAAAACCTCCAGTATCTGAAATCAAATGCAAGTTCCCTGAGACCGCTCAGCTCAGGTGGTACCCGATACCCATCTGGAAGGAGCCAAGCAAACAAAGGACCAGCTACATCATCTGCCTAGAGCAGGGTTAGACATAGGGCTTTTTGGAGCAGGAGGAGGGGAGGTTCATCCATTATTAAAACACAGATAATAGGAACTTTATGCCCCACTGATCTTGCATTAGACAACATGAACTGAAAGAAGAGGTCTCTGCTAATTCAGTACCCGCTACTCCTGAGACTGGCTCCCATGTGAGGACGAAGCAGACAGCACTTGTCTGTCTTACTCTGCGTGGTGCTGATCTCAGCCACCTGAGAGGCCACTGCTGCTTCCCTGGCGATGGCCTCCTGTGACAGCTTCAGTTTGCTGGAAGAATAAAGCTGTCAGCAGGGAGGAGAAGATGAGTATCTACACGAGGCAGGCCATGGCCACAGGACGCAAAGTCAGGCAAAATGAAATGATCTTTACCAATGCCAGATAAGCACTTAATGTAAAACCATCTCTGACTCTGTCCTTCAACAGGCACTCTAAAGGCAGCACTATTCTCAAAAAGAAAGTGTCCCACAGGCGAGCTTCATCCTTCTCAGATGGTTGGAAAAAGACAGTTGTATTTACATTCATTTCTTGAGGAAGGCACTAGAATGCCATGGGTTATTCTCAGTAAACAAAAGCAAGCCGGAAAACCCCACAGTTACCCTCTCTCTCTGGTGCCCCCATAACTTGGTATGATTTGGGCCTTTTGCCTATTGAAGTGTAGGCTTTGAGAAACTCTACCCTATGTATAGCTACAAACAAGTAAAGCATGCTAAACCTAATGGTGCTAGCAATCCATGTCCAATGCAAACATTTGATGTGACAAAGTCTGCTAACATCCTCTCCCTCCAAACAGAGTGTTCAAGCCTCCCTGCCTTAAAGTTTCTCGAACCAAACCAAACTTCTGTTTGGGACACTCCGTAATTGTGAGGTGTTTGCTAGTCAGGGATATTTTTTTTACCATTTTATGCCATGAAAGACCAACATGTTTTCTCAAACTGAACCATTCCATTCTGTCTTGTGCAGGCCTAGATTTGTTTTGGTAATCTGTGATTTTGGCTAAGGTCCCAAACCACTGGCAATGAAAGTCCTTAGCAGCTGACTCTTTATAGTAGTTTTGGATACCAGAAGTTTTATGAAGTCCATATTTTTTCCTTCAGTAGGAAAAATAAAACCATCTGAGTGGTATTTAAAACGAAAATAGATTGAGAACTTCATCTACTGCAAAATCTGAAATGTGTTTCACTTATTTTGAATATTTTCAGGTATGCTGGTTTCAGTTATTCAAGAAAATATGAGCCTGATGTTCAGATCATAATATTGTTGACGTATTTTTAGATTCAACATTTTACTGAGGGCAGTAGTAAGAAAATTAGAAGAAATCATCTACTCATTTTTATTTCTTATTCACAGTTCTGTTCTAAACGGCACAAGTTGAGCTTTGAGGGAGGTTTCACTGAAGTGTTGCAATCAGAGACATTAATTGTACCCAGTGTATATCCCACTAGAAACAACTACTACTGGAAGCACTTCAGGATGTAGGAACAGATCTCTCCCATGTGATTAGACATAGAAAGCCTCCCTTGTTGTCTCGGAGCGGTGTAAAATGGACTCCCACTGTTGTCGGAGCATCCCTGGATGAGTACTTTTCATTCTCAGGGAAGTGTAATGCCAGACTGCAGGCATTCAGGGATGTTTGTTTGATTTCAGGAGAGGCAGAAATAGGCCCCGTTGCCCTGGTGTGTCCTTCTTCCTCTCACTCTGTATGTCCCTCGAGTTCTGAAGCATACAGTGTTTTGAATAATTGGCCTAATTTCAAACTTCCTTTTCCACTGCTCCCCCCGAAATGTGGCTTGTACTTATGCACAGTGACTGTGTAACTGTTGCTCTCTTCCAGAATGCATTTCTAGGTACTTCTCAGAGCTCTGATTCATCTGAACTTCTTCCACTAATGCGTTAAATGATGTCGCCGTAGCTGTGATGTGCTCTTCCCTTCATCCTTCCCCCAGTGGGAGATCTGCATGGGTGGACGTGGGTTTTGCTTTTGAGTTAGAGAGAAAAAGGGGACAGGGAAGATTTTATCTTTATGCCTTTCTTTTACTTTTGTTAATATTTATTTGTAATGAATCAATTTTGAGAAGACAAAGAACTGAAAAGGGATAAGTCTAATGCTGCTCCTTAGTCCCTGGTAGAGTTTATCCCCAAGTGTTAGATGGCCTCTCCTAAAAGTCTTTCTCCTGCACAGTCTGTAGCTTCCTCCAGGAGGTTGACAAGGCAACACAGAGGTGCAGTTCTCCTGCATCTGCTCCAGATGGGTTGCACTCTCACACTGAGCCCGAACCCTGAAAGGGATGTCAGGTTTGATTAGATATTTTAAGGCATGTGACTTTACAGACTGTCCATCACGTCTGGTCACTTGCCTTAGCCAGTGTCCATAAGATAATGTGCTATAACACTGCACACAATCTGTGGCTTCTGACGGGCCAGTAGGTCTGCGATCAGCTGCAGTGCATGGCTAGGTGGCAAAGGTGTGTTACTTGCTCTACTGGTAGACGCTGCCTGTAGACAATAGAGTCGAGACAGACTCCTAAAGCCTCCTGAATTACCAACTGGCTCAGTCAGACATGCACTGATAGCGACAGAGGGTCCAGCCCAGCCACCTGCACCCAGCCAGGTGGAAGCTTGCTGTGGCCTCGCACTGTCAGCAGGAAATGCTGCTGCCTGGCTCCCTGCGGTGTGTAATGGGTTGTCTGCCCTCGGTGAGCCCTTCCACCGTCCTCAGGGGTCAGCTGCAGGTGGCAACAGTGGGGAGCCTGCTTTACTCCATGTCCCTGGGGAGTGTTACAATGATAATTTTCAGCCTCCGTAGTTGGTTCTACGCTCTGTAGGTTATTTCCAAAGGAGAAAAGAAGGTTGGAAAGTATTTAAAACAAAATAAAGGTTAGCCTTGACAAGTGAAGAACTCACAAAGCAAGGGAAGAAACATCTTGGCAGGCTTTGCCAAGGTTGCCTGTGGCTCGGTGCAGAATCAGAGGCATCAGCAATGGTAACAACCTTGTTCAGTCCCTGTTTCTGATTCCCCCTCCAATGGAAGAACATGTTTTCTTCAATTCCGTCTTTTATCTCCTCATTTGGCAATTGGGTGATGGCAGGGGGACAAAAACCACAGCAGAATATCTCCTGTTACCGCCTTCACCTTCTGGTGAAAGTTCACAATGCCTGTGGAGTCCACCTCCAGCCAGTGCCTGCTGCTCACAGCTTCACTCACCAGCTCTCTCTGCAGACAGCCAGGGACGGGTGGCATTCGCCACTGCCGTGCAAGGAGCCCATCTTCAGCGATTCTTGTCAGCAACTCCCTTCACTCGGCCTGCAGTTCAGCTCAAGCTGTTCTTTCACGCTTTTTTTTTTTCATTTATGTAGGTAAGGGGTAAAAACAAAACAAATGAAGTAGATTCTTTTTCCCTAGATAGAAAGGTGATTAACCAACACCAGTAGTTGCCAAGCAGGTGTATACCTCAGAGATGATACTAGTATAGAGAGAAGCTGCCAATGTTGCTGGTTTGTCCATATTTTTAGTATTTTCCATGTGATTAATTAAGGATAGTCTCTTTTCCGTGTGCACGAAATTTCCTTTCATAAACCAGTGAAGTTTTTCCACAGACTGAAGGCCAATTCTGATCTCACTTACACCTGTGTAAACCTGGACTAACTCCACTGGAGCCTGTCCACCTAATCTAATCTGCCTGTTTTCAAGTGTGCCAGGCACTAGGGTATCTGAGCACCCGTGCTTATTCCCAGACTTAAACCGGTATCGCTGGGTTCAGTCTTACTCACCATGTCATGTCCTTCATATATAATTTATCAGCCAGAATGATGTTAGGTGATTTGCACTCTGAAGTAATCATCACTCGGGCAGCAAGATGATGGATAGGTGGAGGGAGAGCAGATGGTATAAAAGATTAATCAAAAAGCAAGACTCCGTGCCACTACCGGTCCACAGTTAAAGATCCTCTTGGGTGTGAAAAATGCTAGAATAATGGTGAGGTATTTGTCTCCTGAATTTGTGCTATTACTAGGAAATCCTTCTGTACTTCACAGGGCTGAAAAGGCTGGCAGCTTTTTTGGGAGCCTGGCGGGGCAGGCCTCGCCCACAAGCACAACTGCATGAGGGTGGCTCAGCCTCCGTCGCACACTTTGGCACATGCCACCTTCTGCTTTTCCCCCTCTCACATACCGTTTGCTCTGGCACAAACACAACCCACCCCTCACGCCGTTCCTCCTGACCATCGCTTCCCATTACTTAGTACTGCTGCTCTCCACACACAGACCCCTGTCTCCCTTGTCAGGTCACCCCTCCTGCCCCTCTGCCTCCTCCCTAGCCGGGTGGTCTCCTTCCCCTTCCCATCAAACCTCTCCCCTCTGGATAAGGCAGATGTCAATGCTGCTGCAGCAGCTACTGCTCTACTCCCTCTAGCAATGGCTTTTTCCGTGTCTTTCTTGCAGGCAGATCTCCTTCCACCGAAGATGCTTTCCCTGGCCTTTCCCATTTGCATTCCCTTTCTCTGGTTGGTTTTTCCTGCTCTAGCTTCTTCCTGATTCATGTTTCCCCTTGAAAATTGGTCATGCATCCTCCAAGAGCAGTCGAGTGTGAGCAAATGAGTTTTGCTGCCCCAAACCAGGGTGGGCCAAGCGCCAGGCTGGAGCCGGAGCCAGGCAAAAGGGAGGAAGGATGAGGGTTAGGGCAAGGAATTGGGAAGCCAGGCCCACCATCAGCCTCGCCATCTCCATTGCTACTATGAAAGGCAGAGCAGAAAGAGACTGATGTTGTGAAACTAGACCTGGCCATGAGATTTAGGCAGGACCTGAGCGGAACCGCTGAAACTGGTAACAAGAAAAAGCTGAGAGCGATGTGGTACACTAGACCTCAGCCAGTGGGGGCTTACAATGGAAAAACAGAACAGAGAGGAAAGTGTGGATCTCATACCTATGGACCTGACTCTTAACTCATCAGCAAACACTGCAGCTGCTGCTTTTTCTGCAAGTTTAGGGCAGTGAGAGGGTCTCCTGCTTTGCTCCAGACATCGGTGTTGTTTCAGTTGCTCTCATGCAGCCTCAGCACTGTGGCATGCTTGGCTGATGCCTTCAAAGGCTGGTCTTCACAGCACAAAGTGCAATAAACTTCAGGCCGTTACCTGTATTGGGCTGCTCATTGCAACTCTGTTGGAGCTGGTAGGCACTAGAGTGAGCCAGAAATGACTATGCCTCAAATTTGTTTTAAATTAAACCTTCAGTTTTGCAGGAACTTTTTATTGCCCCAGGCAAGAAGAGGGGTGGAATGGTGTTCCACCCTTCCAACATAAACCTAAGCTGGGCAAAGCCCACTGTGTGCTGGCTGTGCAATCCTTCTGCAGCGCTTCCTGTTCAGCTATTTAATTTGGTTGCCATTGGCCAACTTTAAAACCTGGGGTTTTAATCTGCTGTAAATTGGTGCAGCTCTACTGAAATGTGGTTTTTCAGCCTGTGGTCTGTTGATCCTTAGGCCTGCGGACTGCTTTGAAAGAGCCTGCAAAAGGCAACTAAGAAAAGCAAACCCTACTCTCAATGGGCTTAAATTGCCAGTTCATGGGCCTTTTTCCTCCACTAGAACCATTCTGGGGTGCCCAAAAATGAAAATGACTGGAGATCATGAAAAGAGTGCTGATCTGCCCCTGCCCGTTCATTGAGTGAAAAATTATTTTTGATGAGCTGATCAGGGTATAGTAAGCAAACATTACAGCTTAGACTCAGACTTCCGTGTGTATTTTTTTAAGGATTTTGAAAGCAGTCTAAAATGCTGTCGCATACAGTATATATCTGTTTGTAAGCTGACCTGGTTGAATAGTAGGGGATAGCAAAATGCAATTGGAATCATTTGAGCATGATATTTGGGAAAACTGTTTTTCCGCATATTGCTTCAGGAGGCCTATGTCCATCTCTCTTAAATGAAAAATGAGCATTTGAAGTAATATTTTAGTATGGTTTTATGTAGCATAACCTCAGCTGAAAAAAATGCATGTAACCTCTTACTAACTTCAAAGCAGTAAAAGATCTTTCATTCAATTCCAGTAGTGTCACATTAATTTATCTTTTTCTGAGTTCCAAGGAGTTTGTATATTATATAAGTAGGCACAAATATGTTCTTTGCAGTTTTGTTTTTCTTCTCTTAGAAGTGGCTAGAAGATGCATGTGCTGTTTCACTAAGGATTTCGAGATTTAGTGTTGTTCTGCAGAGCAAGAGAACCGAAGAAATACAAGGTCTTTCAGAAAGAAAATTCAGAATGTCTGAAGACAACTCTTTCCTTAAAGACATCTAAGCAGCTTCCTTGGAGACTGTCAGGTATTTTCTTCTGTTTCTTCCTAATTGTACTTGACTTTGTAATGCATTTTGATTTTACAGAATTGCGTGTTCCAGTGGACTTGGGCTCCATACAAACCTCTTTGAACAATTCTGTTTCATTATACTACTCTGAATATGGCACAGACAACTGAAAGATTTGGAGCTAGATTTAGATACCTAAGAGAGGCTGGAGCTGTTTGGATCTGGAATCTAAATTCTGTCTGCGAACAACTCAGGTTATTCTGCTGATACTCTCCAGCATGCAGAGAAAAAAAAAATCTTTCTTGCAGCAAAAGCCTCTCAGCCAAGTCCTGCTTGCTAGGCTTGAGAAAGTTCCAGTGACTGCACTAAACTACATGCACGCACTGAGGCAGGCAGGGTACAGCCTTATGTGACGAAACGATGCTGCTTTCATGAAGCTGTGTTTCCCCCTGCTCCCTTAGTTTAGCATTGAGTTGCGACTCCCTGCGTTGTGATTTGCCCCAATCTTTTCCATTCCTAGACTTCAGGGAGAAATGTGGCCTCCCTATAGCCAGTCATTAATACGTAAATACGCTTTTTAGAAAAGCAACTGAAGGGTTACATGAGTAGCAGAACCTGATGTGCCCTGCCAGACAAGGGGAAAGCAAAGGAGGCTGCTGCAAAGGGAAAACCATTTTGTAGCAGTGATTCCGTGTATGTTCTGTCTTTAACCTTTCCCCTCTCTGAATATTTGCCATGTGCAAATGACATGCGTTTCATATAGATAACCGTGCCCTATTTTTATATAGATTACCTATGTGTAGCGAGTACAGTCTGTGATGAAAAGCAGAGATTTGTGTTAGTTCATATCAACATATGATCTCAGCAGTATCTAAAACATATGCTACTTACCATAGGATTTGCACGTGCATTCATATGGTTTTGTTCCACTTGGGTTATCTTAGAGCCTTAGGGCCTACCCGATTTGCAAATGTTTAACCTAGATGGATGCAAAACCGTGGTATGAAAATACAATTGTGAAGGAGAGGAAGGGGGACACTTCAAAAATATGGATTACCATCTTCCTTCTTTCCTGTCAGTTCTGTGTCTGCATCTGTGTTTACGTCTGCTGCTGGCACACATTTACCTGGATTCACTTTCAGGGCGAAAACTCCTAAAGCGGCATCTTGCAGCATTATACAAGGCAGCTCAGAATAGGGAATCTAAGCTTATTCTCTCACTTGAAATACAGGTGAGGATTCCTATTTTCCTCTTCCTGTACTTTAACTTCTTCCATTGTCACATGTGCACCTACATGTTAATTTTCTCATTACGAACTGGACTGTCCATGTGCACATGAATATCGATTTTGGAGGCTACAGTGAGGCAAACTCATGGTCTTTTCTCTTCATGGAGCAGATGCATTGACAATTCATAAGTTATTCATGCTCATTGCCCTCGGGGATCCATTTATATAAGCTAGAGATATGTATTGGGTGCCTGCCTATCTCTTACGTCTGCCTATCGTATGGCCCCCGTAACCATAATCGTATCCCAATTTGTACTGTATCATCATCACAACATGCTTTTGAGAAAGAGAATTGCAACTATTTGCATTTTTTTCAGGGCAAAAAGGGCCCTCGGGGACTTGAGCTGTTTGTCCCATGTCTCAAGAAGTTAATCCTGGCTCTCTGAAGTGCCAAACTAACTCTGTTGTCTGTTGGACCTCTGTTACCCTCTGTGCCAGGGTGTGTAAAATCTCCTATCAAACACTTATCCAACAGAAAACAGCAGATCCCAGCTTGGCTGCCGCAACTACAGCTCTAAGCATCAACCTTGTCATTAGAGCCCAGCTCTTTTCTTAAAGGAAGGTGCTGTGTTCAGTACATCTCACTCAGCTTTCACCTCCCCTTCAGCCGCCGCTGAAATTGGTTTGCCAGCACTGGGCAAGAGATGGGTCACAGGTTTTAACATCTCCATCACTGGACAGAGATATTGATAACAATTGTTCCAGTTCATTGGGTTTGGTTTGCATTTTGTAACAGCCTGAATGCATTATGCAAAACAAATTTATGCTTGGGTGCCCTTCTTACTTAAGACATGTTTCATGCTGCGTGCATCATTCCCCGTGCTTTGTTTACTGTCAAATTTGCCTGCCTGTCTAACTCAGCTGTGGACGTCCAGCTTCCGTATCGTATAGGGCAAGAGATGTCCTAGTTATCTCGGAGTCTGGCTCGGCTGCTCCTGTGGAAAAACTCTGGGGAAAGCTGTGGATGCACTGTTGAATTAATCAGAAGGAGGAAGTGTTCTCGGAAGAGGCAGCACTTCCTTTTATGCAGGATGAGATGTGGCCAGATGCCAAGGGTGGAGAATGGGGTCACAATTGAAGACCTAGATAAAGGAGGAAGTGCTTTTCCCTATAAAGATGAAGCATTTTCCTAAAAGTTGATTTCTTATGCTGCTTGGAAATCAAGATGTTCCACCCTCTTTTTTTGTTTCATCTTCTGCTTCGGTTGCAGATTTTCCCTCTTACTCAGCAGTCCAGCCAGTAGAAATGAAATTTCCTTCCTCTTTGAAGCTTGCAGATGCTAGCTTCAGAAAAGGGCAAATGAAGGAAGAGCACAGGCCGTGCCCATTTTTGGCTGCAGTTTGTTCCCCACGGCGTGGATGACGGAGAGGAACACCGTGACCCTTTCCAGCTTTATTCTCGGCATTGCAACACTGACATCATCAGAATTTGTTCCACTCTCAAATTTAGCCTCATCACTATTATTTGCTGAAGATCAGTAATTCGCAGGTGTACATATGTGTGTATATGCACACGCACACACGGAGGGATTTATGGAGACAGTAGTGTGTTTCATGACTCCAATCACCACCAGGTGTTTAAGTGTAATAGGGTTACAGCCCGCTTGATATTTATACAGCAGCGGGATGAGGCTTCTCCTCGCCTGCCGTGTAAATCCATTTGACTTTGTAACCGTCTGACCATAGATCTAATGACGTGGCCTTTTCCCACCACCACCACCACCCCCCCGCAAAGCCTTGCTCTCGCTGCCTGCCCGGATACATTTCCTTTCATTTTCATGCGGAGTATGTCACCGTTTCATAACTCGGTAAATCAGCTCGCTCTTTTGATTCTTCCCACCAGCACAGCTGTACATCAGAGCAGAGTCCCGTGTCCCCCGGGGTGGGATGCCTGCTGTGGTAAATGAACAAGGAAGCCACCCCAGTTCTGCACTTCTATTTACTTAGCCTCTATGTAAAAACACATATACGTGGGGTATTTATTTTTAAGCGTGCAGACATCCACTGGAGCTAGCATTGTTTTCATTGATTGCTGCCGCTGGAGCTCTGGAGGCAGCAGTACTGATCCATATGGAAACAAGGTTTCCATAAATCTGTCAGACTTGAATTCTCTTGCAGAGCCTCATCCGGTCGCTTGCTCCTATTTTATTTTCTGTGTTTTCAATTCCTGATTCAGTCAAGTTCAAACAAGCCACTTACTTGGCAGTGCCCTTGAAATAAAGATCTGGTTTAACTGTGCCTTGGAAAGCCTGGGAACATGAGGCTTCCTCGTGCACTTGGAAAAAGTATATTCACAGGTACACGTGCATCTGCTGTCCCACATCCTCTGGCATACACGGGGTAGAGCTCTCTCGCATAGCTCTTTTTAGCATGTGGGGGCTGAGTGCTTTTCAAAGCCAGGGATTAGACTCCTCTGTTAAGGAGTGGCTATTAGCATTTGATGCCTTCTGTCCTGCCTGCTGCTTTTATGCTCCATTGGCGCTGTTTCAGAAATGACATTATCATGGGATTGAGCGGCTCAGGGGATTGAAAACGGGTGGCAGAGCCTTTCCTCTCCAGGTCAGGAGTTCATCGCTGACCTGGGCGAATACTGGCTGAACGTCATTAGCATCTGAAATGAGTTAGGGATCTTCTTTACAATGCCTACAAAACACGTATCTCATTGCTCCCCAACACAAAATTTTTCTTTACCGGGCACCCTCTGAAGGTGCCGCAAAGACACCCACTGCTAAAAACTGTCCTTTCAGAGACAGTGTCAAGGCAGGCTGGCCGGGTCGTGTGAGCACAATATCATGTGTTCTCCACCGTTGTCCCCTCTCTATCTGTCAGCAGCATCAAAGTTACTTGCACAGCCTTGGGCTATGGGGGAAGCCTCATCGTGATGTTACTGAGGGACATGATGAAGAACGCTAGACTATGCTAGCCTGAGAGGTTTGTTCGTAAGCAGAAGTATTTGCAAGTTAACTAAAATGTCTGTGCCCAATAAAGCAAGAGACTTTAGACTTTCACCGCCCATTCCTGTGTTTCTGAGGAAGGTTATCACTGTGAATTAGAAGGAAACGATGCTAATTTGTTGTCACCTTTGGGGATCAGAAGATGATATGGCGATAAAATCAAAAAGGGTTTTTTCTTCAGCTGGAGCAAACTGCGTGAAAGAGAATTTGCTTTCCATATGATACAAGATGCTACATAGATACCACATGCCTGACCTGCTCTAAAACCATCTGTCATCAGCTCTAGGCAGCGCCCATTTATCTTGGTGGAAGAGCTCCTCCGGTTGGTTTAGTGGCCTGTCTGTTTATGTTCATAGGCCTAACAGTGCTGCAGCTGGCTTAAACAGCTTATTAGTATTGTTTACTGTACTTTGTTGTTTAATCAGAAATACCGATATGCAATCTGAAAACTAGTGGCTTTTTAAAGCCTTTCATGCAAGAGTGGCATTGGCATGGAAGTACCAAGTCAAGACTCGGAAACATGCTGCTGAGGGCTCCGTCCTTCCCTCTTCCCCTTATCTTTGTATTTTTCCCCTCTGTAACGCAGAGCAGCCTTTGAGTTCTTCAGCGGTGGTGGGTTTATTATATGACCTTTTTGTATCTGAGGAGGTTTATTAATTGAATTTCTACAAAAGATACATATTTCAGGTTTCCTTCTCCTCTGGCAAGCATCAGGGTGTTAAAGCCAGTGCATCCCGCTGGGTCACATTCCTACAGCTTTTCTGTAGGTTACTGTGTCCGTGTGTGTGGACCTACCGAATACAGTCTGTCATGAAACCTGTCGCTCAGTATGAATCAGCTGGTGGGAGAGCTTGAGGAACCACTGGACAACCATGCGAGCAGCCATGTTATTAATTCCTGGCACGCAGGAAGGAAAGGGGTGGAAGAAACCCAAAGGCTTGCTTCCGGCTGTGTCACACATGGCCATACATGGCATTGCTACCCAGGCAACACCACAGCTATTTGCCTTCCCCCTGCCTTTTTCTGTAATGCTCTCTCCATGTGCAATATTTGCCTCCCTCCTTAGTTGCCATGCTACTGTTCCTTCCCTTTTAATCCTCGCTAAAGAGTCAGTTTTCCTGTGATTTCCTCAGGAAATTGAACAAATTTGAGTAAGTTCTTGAGTCCCCTTCCCACCTCCTTCCCCTTCTGTATTCTGCACGTCTGCCTATTAGATTATAAGTGATTTGTAGAGAGGCTTAGCTTTAGCTGGAGTCTTGTACATTCTGAGCTTCGTTGTCATCAGTAAATGCACACTTTACCTGGGCTTCTTGCTTTCTTCTTTTCTTTTTAAAAATGAAAAATCCCTTGAAGCACTAAAATAAAACTACAAATCCACAACGGTTTAACTGCAGTGCCTTAAACAGGTGCTTTATCCACTGTGCTATTTGAACTGTGGATACTAGCATTTGTGACAATCTAACAGCAATGCTTTGTCCACTGGAGAAAGCCTAATTGCTCTCCATGATGGTGAATAGATCCATGGAGGTTTTCAAGTTAAAACTTGGATTTCAGGCTGGCTGCATTGTACAATGCACACCACCATCTCCACAACACAGATTTGTATGCACATCCAATTTTCTGGACAAAGCAATGTATTGTATTTTTTTATTAATAATTATTGTTTTGTTTTTTCTAACTGAGGCTCTTGTTGAAAGAACATTGTGTGTTCCAAAATGGAAAGCAGATACTCACACTGTGAGAAGCTGGGGCGTCACTGTGAGAAGCTGGTGTGACCAGAGAGGAGACGCCATTTATTAATCAGGACATGAATCTTGATCTTGGAAGATGAGCTCCACTTCAGGTTTCCTGTATGAATATGAAAAAAATCCCTGATTCATCAAGTGTCTTTGGGCACTTCAACAAGACTTAGGTTTCATGTGTAAGAAGTTAGGAAATCTGGGCCTTGCCAAAGTCCCTCATATGAAAAGCTTGCTTTGTCCAACATGAACTTGGTTCACAGTAAAAATCAGACTTTGCACTGAGGCAATGCTTTGTTTTAAAAATCAACAAATGTTGCTGGTTTAGGGTCACTTTGAAATTCTGCATGATGGCAGAACAGCTTGTGAGAGTATATTTAGACAACGCAAGTCCATCTTGAAGCTGAATGAGCGCGAGGAAGCACCTGACCTTTAGGCTGACTCTTGCCACTTGAGGCAGCCAAGGCTAAAGCAGAGACTTGGCAATCTGGAGACCAGGGCTCTCCTTTGCTCTGCAGTGGAACTGAGATGACTCTGGGCAAGTTTCTTAATATCTCCTTCTATACATCAGCAAATCTCCGTCATCTCCAAAGAAGGTGGAAGGGTCATGGTGACTGTGGATTTGAGGCTTACCCCCCAATTTGTGCAGAGCTCACCCAGGGTTCAGCCTGCTGTAAATTTTTGAATGAAGACATTTGGGTTTGTTGTAGGGCTGATGGATGTCCCCCACACATCCTGTCACCGTTTTAGAGCAAATGAATAGGCTGGCCTGTTGAAGGAAGGTCATCCCTCCAGTTTGCTGAGGTGCATGGAGTGTTAAAGGGCTGACATGCAGAGAGCTTGCCCTGCTAATGGATCAGGATTTTTATAGACAGAAGGGATATGCCATAGTTGGAGTGGTAAATCTGTAATGACAGACGTTCGTTCTATATTTGTGAATGACCTGATTTGGCATGCATGCAGTTCATTCTCCTGACAATAATGGAAGCATGGTGTGAGACAGATAGAGAAATAAAGCTGTGGTTAAAGTGAAGCTATAAATTTATAAACATTTTGGTTTAAAGTATTTTCCCCACCTTAATTACTCGCCTTGTTTAAAAAAAAAAAAGCCTCTGTTTGAATAGTCTTTGAAAAGCTTTCAGCTCTCCTCCTCCTTATTTTTCCTCCTCCCTCACCTCCCTCCTAAGCTCCAGAGATGAGTGTAAGACATCTGTCAAAGCTGTGGTAACGGATTTCTCCTGATTTGTGAGGACCCCAGGAATCTGTCAGAGCATCCCAGGCTGCTGCAGTCGGTCCTGTCACTGGGTGATAGCTGCCCCTGGGAGGTGAGAGTCAGGCACCACCAGGAGATGGACCACTTTGTCCTAATGTCAATTTGACCCCGAACTGGAGAGAGGGGAAGGAGGGATTTCCCTACAAAAAGAGGGAGTTAGGAGGGGAAGACACTGGAAACTTTAGGAAACATTAGCAGAGGCTGTCATGCCCTCAAAGAAGAGCCCTTCTTTCTTTCAGCTCCACATTTCTCCCTCTCTCCTTCAGGAAAAATTCCTAAACTGCATTGGCTCGGTACCAACTATTCCTTTGGCCTCCCAGCCAGAAAAGCTCACTGGGGATGGAGAAATTGCCATACACAATGGTTTTGAGAACTAATAACACATGCATGCGGTCCAGCCTTGAATTATATGAAATATGGTGCATAGCTTTCAATCCTGTTTTGTCAGAGGCCTTGACTGCTTAAAAGCCTTCCAGTCCCTCTCCCGCCTCTCTCCCCCCTCCCCTCAAATAAAATAAATCCCACACGTTTTCTCTCAACTTCCAGCATGTGTGACTGTAATTGTGTCTCGGATGCTGGCAGAGCGCCCGATCTGTCAGCCTCACCCGAGGACGGGGAAGGAGCGGGGGAAGGATGCCTGCTGGATCAGCTCGGCTGGGAGGGGATGTGGGGGCCGGGGGGCTGGGGCGCTTGCTCCCCTGGCCCTGCAGCGGAGTGGGAGGGCAGGATGCTGCCGCTCGCCTGGGACGCGTGGGGGCAGGCGGGGATCTGCCTCGGTGGCTGCTTCCTTCTGAGGGAACTGCTTGGGGCCAGTGGGTATAACCAGCAGCAATTAGTTAAATCAAGGGGCCAGCTACAAGTGAACTAATTACATTGGTGCGTTGTACTCTAGCAGCTTGTAATTCTTTTACCCTGTGTTAGTACAGATGGGTCCTCCCTCGGTAAATGAAGACACTGTCTGCGTTAGGCACGCTTCTGGATCAAGAAAAGTGTGGCGCTGCTTTTGCAAGCGAGCAAGACGAGCCTGCTCAGTACCTGGCCCTTTTTGCATGGTCGCTAGCATGGCTACTTACGTTAGTTAAAATAAATAAAGGTGTGGATCAGAGATCTCCAGGGAGGATAGCTATTGGAAGTTGTGCGGTGCCTTAGGGGAACGGTTATCTGTCCTGATTATGACCCCTAGAAACTGATGAGATAGAAAAATCAATTTAATTCTGGAAGAACGTACCACTAAAAGACAACTCATGGAACTTAATTGCTTGAAATAATTTGAACTTGAAGTAAGCACAATTCTGGAAAATCTATCAGAGATAGCAAGCACATACCAGTGGGAGTAGCATCTTCTTCTACTTCTTAAGATACCCAGCTTCAATGGATAAGGCTTACAGGACGCTTATGCTGTGATCAGCAGTGAAATAATTAGCCACCATTATCATTAAAACATCAGTAACCACATCACGTGAGTCCTCCAAGTGAACGTTACTGAGCTGTTACTTCCAAGCCTTTAAACCAACTGCTGTATCAGTTTATGTGGTGGATGCATATTTCCCCCGAGATTGTCCTCAAAAATCAAGTAGAGGAAGAAGGATGCAGTG
This sequence comes from Steatornis caripensis, assembly GCA_013398225.1. NCBI lineage: Eukaryota > Metazoa > Chordata > Aves > Caprimulgiformes > Steatornithidae > Steatornis > Steatornis caripensis. Next base: position 64,847 of record VZSC01005870.1, on the reverse strand, counting down.
TGAGGGACGTGGATGCAGCGTGACGCCATGGCTGGAAGGGAGCGAGTGAGCGAGGACCAGGCATGTGCAGCAAGTTTGCCACATGTGCCAAAAGAGGAACAGCAGGAGAAATTCTGGAGCTGCATTGTGGCCTCCAAGCCCTCATTGTCACACTCAAAACTTCCAGTTAAACAAGACTCAGTCACTTTTTTTTTGTGCTCCTGCTAAGAGGTTGAGGGCTTAGCTCCACAGTGTAATAGTGTTATCAATGTACATTTCTGCCATTGTCACTGGCGTTCTGCCTCGCTTTACTACGGTTGCAGTAGGTCCTGGGTGTACACAAGGCCACTGTTATGCCAGACACTTAAAAAGCACCGATAGCCTAAAGAGCTTATATCCTGAGGGAGCACCTTTTTCCCCATGAGGACAGTCAAGCAGTGAAAGAGCTTGCTCACCAAGGCTACGTGGTCTCCATCTTCAGAGGTTTTCAACACCAGACTGGACAAAGCCCTGAGCAAGCTGGTCAGATCCCATAGCTGGCCATGCTTGAGCAAGTGGTTAGACTAGGGACCTCCTGGGTTCCCTCACCCTCAATTATCATCCTATGATCTTTATCTGGAGTTGTTTATGTTTTTATGTTAAAAAACAAACACTGTGCTCTACGTATAGGCAGGTGCCTGCCTACGAGCTAACTTGCTGGTGGCATTTTCTCCTGCATAGGGCCTTCTGAAGGAAATATTATGCATATGGGTGTAGGCAGTCTTGATTCCTTCTCACCTGCATCTTAGTGACCAGGGCAGGTCAACATTAATTGTGAATCTTTCTTAGGAATATTATTTGTTAGCAGTTTCACACTTTTTCCTTAAGCTGATTAAGTCACCCTTCAACCACCCTGATATTTGCTGGAAGAACAACACAGCTAGGCATGTACAGTCCAGGAGGTTCCTGCAGAGCATTGGTGATAGCTTTTTAACGCAGGTGGTGGAGGAGCCAACGAGGAGAGGAGCGATCCTGGACCTGATACTAACGAACAGAGAAGGACTGGTTGGCGATGTGAAGGTTGGGGGCTGTCTTGGCTGCAGTGACCATGAAATGGTGGAGTTCAGGATCCAGCGTGGAAGAAGCA
>VZSC01005870.1:14831-62047 GCA_013398225.1 Steatornis caripensis | reverse complement strand
ACAGGACAAGGGGCAATGGGCACAAACTGGAACACAGGAAGTTCCACCTGAACATGAGGAGGAACTTCTTTACTGCGAGGGTAGCAGAGCCCTGGAACAGGCTGCCCAGAGAGGTTGTGGAGTCTCCTTCTCTGGAGATATTCAAAACCCGCCTGGATGCATTCCTGTGCAACCTGCTCTAGGCTAACCTGCTTTAGCAGGGGTGTTGGACTAGATGATCCCTAGAGGTCCCTTCCAACCCCTACCATTCTATGATTCTATGATTCTATGATCCTAAGTCATTACTCACTGTTCAGTCACACCTCCGATGGTGACTCAATACAGCAAAGCATTTATTTTTTTCTCCGGTGTTAAGTATGTGTTTGAACAGCCTTTTTTGTTTTATCTGATGACGTTATTTTCTTTCCTCATAAGTGGATGCTTCCTCCACTCTTCCCCCTTCCTTCTCCTCACTTTCTCTCCCCCCACATGCCTCCAGTGCCAGGATGACAGCTCTAAGGCCACTGGCAGTCCGTTGGCTGTTGCAAATCAAGGACTTTAATCACAGCATGATGCCATCATGTAAGCAAATATGATATTGATGGTGTTTGCTAATACACTATTTTTAAAGAACTGCAAATGTTAAAAATAAATCTTTTAGGGGGATTTTACATATTAATGCTTGTTAATTTGAATATGTGCTAATACTTTTTGCATTTGGAATGTTTAATTGATAAAGATTATGCAGATAAAGATCTATAATTAACTGATATACATTAAAACATTAACAGATAAAGATTTATATTGTTCCTGAGGAAAATTATAACAGTTTTCTCTCTCTGCTGCACCCTTTTAAGGACTGATAAAGGAAGAAAAATAGGAATATGGCATTTGGTGTGTCTTAACTGTAACTTGCTTTATTGTACCATTGCTGAATTAAGGTAATTAAACTTTTTAAAAATTATTGTTGAAAGGGAACGAAGTTAATTTCAGCCTAATTGTAATACTTTATTTTCTGGGAAACTATTCTAGACCAAAAATTAGCATAATGATAATAACAGATGTCATCTATCTGGACTTCTGTAAGGCCTTTGATACGGTCCCCCACAACATCCTTCTCTCTAAATTGCATAGATATGGATTTGATGGGTGGACTTTTTGGTGGATGAGGAATTATGTGGATGGTTGCATCCAGTGGGTAGTGGTCAATGGCTCAGTGTCAATGTGGAGATCGGTGACAAGTGTTGTCCCACAAGGGTCTGTACTGGGACCAGTACTTTTAGTATCTTCATTGATGGCATAGGCAGTGAGATTGAGTGCACTCTCAGCAAGTTTGCAGATGACACTAAGCTGAGTGGTGCAGTTGACATGCTTGAGGTGTGGGATGCCATCAAGGGGGACCTGGACAAGCTCAATAAGCAGGCCTGTGTGAACCTTGTGAGGTTCAATACAGCCAAGTGCAACCCGGGTCAGGGCAACCCCCAGTATCAATACAGGCTGGGGAATGAAGAGATTGAGAGCTGCCCTGCCGAGAAGGAGTTGGCGGTATTGGTGGATGAGAAGCTCAACATGAGCTGGCAATGTACACTCTCAGCCCAGAAGGCCAACCATGTCCTAGCCTGCATGAAACGAAGCGTGGCCAGCACGTTGAGGGAGGTGATTCTGCCTCTCTACTCTGCCCTGGTGAGACCCCACCTGGAGTGCTGCATCCAGCTCTGGGGTCCTCAGCACAGGAAAGACATGGACCTGTTGGAGCAGGTCCTGAGAAGGGTCACAAAAATGATCAGAGGGATGGAACACCTCTGCTATGACAAAAGGCTGAGAGAGTTGGGGTTGTTGAGCCTGGAGAAGAGAAGGCTCTGGGGAGACCTTACTGCAGTCTTTCAGCATTTAAAGGGGGCCTATTAGAAAGATGGGGACAAACTTTTTAGCAGGGCCTGTAGCAATAGGACAAGGGGTAATGGTTTTAAACTAAAGGAAGGTAGATTCAGACTGGATATAAGGAAGAAATTTTTTACAATGAAGGTGGTGAAACACAGGAACAGGCTGCCTAGAGAGGTGGTAGAAGTCCCATCCCTGGAAACATTCAAGGTCAGGTTAGACGGGGCTCTGAGCAACCTGATCTAGCTGAAGATGTCCCCATTCACTGCAGGCGAGGTTGAGCTAGGTGACCTTTAAAGGTTCCTTCCAATCCAAACTATTCTGTGATAATCAAGGATCAAAGCAGACAATTTTCCTTTACTCCTCATCCAGAACTTGATAGAAACCACACCTTGCATAGCAAAAGATCGGAGATTAAAGGCTGTGAAGCCTGTCTTCATGACACTAAACATGTTCTCACATATAAGGAAGTCCATCAAAGTTTGTCTCAAGGTTGTATGTCACAGGAAATACACTAATTTTACAGGCAGAATGGTTAAACGGATTTTCATACCAAATGAAAAGCAGAAGTAGAATTAGAGCCAAATCCACCAACCAGTGGGAATTCAGTGGAAACATCTACCTTGACTTTGCATCCGGGATTAGTCCATCAGACCTCAGGATCTCGCTCCTGCTGATTCCACCCTGGACCCACCAAATTTTACTGCCACTTTGCAAGGAGATTGCAGCCCTTAACTCCAAAGGGCCAAAGGCCTGGCTTCTTCATTGCTATCATCTGTTTGCTGTTGATGGGACACTGAACCTTCCTTATTGTGCCAGTGCCAAATCCACCCTACCTTTTTAAATACATCTTGCATGCAACCATTTTCAACCTCTGATGTTTTTCTTAGCTTTTTTTAAAGGCTCTTCAGTACAGACATCTTGAAATAATACTCCTGCAGAACAATGCTAAGATGTACAGTACAATCAGTACAGTCCTAATGACATTGCTCCTTTAGCCTCTATGGACTAGGTATTTGCAGTGTAGAATGTGTTTATGATCACTTCTTATTAGTAATGTATGGGCTGTTTACCAGGTTTTTCTTAAGACCTGTGTTGTTTGCTGTGATAAACTACTTTTGATTCAAGACTTTTGCAATCAACTAGGTGAGTTCATTATCTTTCACTAGCTATGCTTCAAAATGAAATTTGTGTCTTCGTACTTCTGAACACAGATCTGACAGTCTTGCGTCAATTACACTGCACATGGAAGGTCAGAGTAATCCTCAGGGGCTCAGATATTTTTTAAAAAAGAAACAAGACTGTCTTGTTATCAGAGAACCAGTGTGGTTTCAACATCCCAGGACATGCTGCTGCCACTCCTTTATGCTCCCAGAAGGTGAGAGCAGGCACCAGCCACATCCAGTCCTTCCTGTCCCAACAGCCATCTTTCCCAGCACAGCGCTGCCTAGGAAGGCCATTTGTGTCCAGGCAAACTCCATCTGCAGGTCCAGCTCTTCCCAAAGGTATCTCTGGTGACTTCTATGGTGTGACGTGATTGATAACATCTGTGCCACTGGTCTCTGACTGCATGCTAACCTGCAAAGAGAAGGGCCCTTCCCACACAAGCAGGATACACAGAGATGTGATAATCATATTATTATATCCAAACTAGTCAAAACCACAGTCCCAGCATATCTGAACTTACAACATGGGCACCCTTCTCCCAGACTTCTGGCTCTCTGCTGACAAAGAACCACAACTCAAACTCCTTTCATTTTTTTCTTAATACAAAAAAAGTCCCCCTTTCCTGGAAACATTATTGTGACATGACTAATTTCACCTAATTTCACCAAGAAACATTTTCTTTTAAAATTCTTGGTAACTAGATGACATGCTTTTTTTCGGAAATCATATCCAAAGCAGGCAGCTATGTTACCTTTGATCTCCCTACCTGTGCTTCAAAACTGCAACCTATTTGGGCATGCTCAAGTTTAGCTTCCGTGGCTCCACAGGCTAGAGTAACTTCAGCTGGAGAAATAGCTTTAGGAAATGTTGATAAAAAAAAAAAAAAGATTAGTCATACTGCTCTGCTAATTACATTGGCCATATTAATGGCACAGACTGCTCATTTTCAGGCTCTGTTGGAAAGATTACCCAGAGAGGTGTTATTCTCTCAGTACAGTGTCAGATGTCACCCTGTGGGATATTAAAGCTAAGTCAAGATTGTGTTGAAAAATATTTTTTTTTCTTCTGTACAGTAACGCATACAGCACTAGATTGCATTAAAAATAAATCCCTTTGCAGAAGAAATGTTAATGTGGGCTGCCAAATGGGAGAGATTTTCCATAGTTCACTGTTAATGTAAGACCTCAGCTCTCATGGAACATGCTGTCCTCTAATGAACAGCTCCTTAATGAGAGCAGAGAACCAGGGTTTCGCATCTATACGAATGACAGAAAAGTTTGGAAGGTGTTGTTTCTGTTTTTCTTTCTTCTTCATTTTAATACAAGCACTAATTGGCCTTAAATAAAACTGGGTAGAACACAATAGATTTATGATATTTTTTGTGAAGCAAACCCAGATCTCCAGCATTCGGAGAAACAGGCTCCCCTTTTATGAGGTAATTATGATTTAGTGTTTACTGTCTCCCCATTGAGTCTGTGGGTTGCCTTTAAAGTGGCTCTGGGATGAACGTCAAAAGTGGAATTTACAGTCGAACCTTTTCAGCATGTAAAATGCAGGAGACATTTATTATTTTCCTAAGTAATATTTCTTCGCTGCCTCTACATTGCTTTATTTTTTTGAAACAACACCTATAAATTGTCCCCACTGGACAGGTTGCTGCATCATCAGAAAACTTATTTCTGAAGAGTTTGGGAAGGTTTCTAAGAATTTAGGTGTTTCTTCTAGTAGTCACTTCAATTTTCCACTTGGACATCAAGTTTTTGTTGACTTAAAATTATGTAAATTAAGTACAGAAGGTGACACCTTCACAGAGGCTTGCCATCAGATTTGGCTTTTGGTTTGGGGAGAAGACCTGGGAGAAGGCACCCTTTAGGGTTCAATTTCACAGCGCTGTGACCCAGCCCAGGACTTCAGCATGAGCTCAGTCTGCCATGAAGCGCTGGGCCAGCAATATCATTCTCAAAGGGCAACTGGACAGCTTGTTAGCAGCTCTCAACCTGAGCTTTTCTAGAGGTCCTGGGAAATGAGGCAGTATCTCTCCCTCTTGCCCCCTCTGCTCTTTGTTCATTGAAGTAACCTGCACGTTCAGCAACCCACTCTAATGGCTTGCAGGAGCTGCGTGCTCAGCAAACCCAGCACCTCACTTGCATCTGCACAGCTAGCACAAAAGTCTCTCTGAAAAAGTCTCCCCATATTGCTGGTTTCACACCTACACAATTTACTTTCTAAGCCCTTCCCCTTCCCTTCCCTGCTACTAAATTCAGAAACATGGAGAAGGATTTAGGAATGGTTTAAGGAAAAAAAAACTTACAAACAATGAAGAAATAGAAATGGCAAAGAATTGCAATAGTTTGGCTGCACACACCATGTACTTCTGCTGCAGTGCAAGATGGATTGTGAGCTACATGTGAATTTGGCAGGGCTGCACGTGTTCAAATCATGTGTTTGTGCAGTCTAGGAGATTTCTTCTACTTTACAGTCTTCCAGCGTACCACATCTCCAAAAGCCCAGTGGCATTGAAAAAGTGTGTTTCAGCTCTGACAGAAAATATCAATAAAAAGTCCACGAAAGCTATTATCCTTTGAAACAAAGATGGAAACACAAAGAACATGGGCAAATGGTGAATCTGCATCAGCTCTTGGTTGTGCATAGCAGAGGATGGATCTAGCGTAAGATCAATAAACCGAAATACTGACTCATTAATAGCAGCGCAGAACTCAAGTGGTTTATTCATGAAGATAACCGGTCGTACGAGGAAGCCATTGATCAAAAAATGTGCTCAGTGCAGATGGACGATGAAAATCAGAGCTCTCTCCCACTATGCTCTGGTACTATTTGGCAGAAGTCATTGAAAATTTACACAGCATTGCTACACACAACAGCAGATAGTCACTATAGCTGAAGGAGGACTCTTGGAAACCCATGCCACCAAGAACCTTTATTCCTTCAGCAGAGAAGTGAGTGCCGAGACTCAACGCTGAAAAACACAGCCCATCTTACATTTTATGGGGTGGTGCTGCAGGCACCCACCCACAAAACCTAAGGATATTTGGGGTCTACATGACCTACATGGGCCACATGTTCACTAGCTTTCAAATAAAAGGGGATGGATAGTTTCCAGTATTCTCAGTATTACAAGCCTTGGTTATCTTCAGTAACACGTTTATCCATCCTTCTCATCGCGGTGATTTGCACCCAAGAGTTCAAGTGTGTTTTTGCCATCACCCCAGTTATGCAACCGCCAGCCTGAGGAGCAATTGCTAACTCTAAAACATTTTATTTACGATAAACATTGATGCAATTACTTGAAGTGAAGAAGAGAGATAAGGTGATACAAACGTGGAATGTCAGCCAACAGTTCAAGATCTTTCTAAATTGTTAGAGAAGGCATATAGCTGTCATTGTGTTAGAAATAGGTCTGAACATGCACTAAAGATTGAAGATAAAGATTACCAATGTTATTGCAGTTCATCAAGAAATGTACGAACACAAAAAGCAAACAAAGTTATTCATTTAATGTATTTGTTTTAAAGAGCCCATTGACCCCTGATGTTGCCTTTCAAGTGGAATTCAACCTGTTGCACGTGAAACTGTTTGTCTTCCCTATTCCTACACCACCTGTGCCTGATGATGGCCCAAATCAACCTTTATGCCATCCTACATCACATACCGGTAGTTTCAATGGTATCTTTCCCATCTGTCTGCAACGTGTGCATGCGCTACATTTTTTTCAGGTACATTATTAGTACCTTACATTTATTCTTATGTGGTTTCATCGTCTTATAATTAGCCATTGTAGTCATACTATCTTTTATTTCAGTACATTTCTATGATGATAAGTGTGTATGGGGTGCATTAGGGAGTTTGGTGAAAGGAGTTGAAAGATATTCCCCCTTACTTTCTGTTGAAATAACAGTTTGCAAATGCTGGCTTTGCTACTATGGAGTTTGCTTAAGAAGGCGTGTGTCGGTATTGCAGAGGGAGTGCTGTATGCTGATCCCAGTCTTACTGAGCACAACCCACCCTTACCCAGCACTCTCACCCACCTCTTCCTGGTAAACCATAATTATTTGAAATTTCTGGAAATGTTGACAATGTGGAAGGAAAAAAGATCTCAAGTGCTCTTCCTGTCTCCTCCTCTATGTGGACATGAGGGGACAAAACTGAAAGCCTCAGTAGTTACTTGTTTTAAAAAAATAACCTTTTATTTATTTCCTAAAGTGTCTGAACTGTCTTATGCAGATTTAGCGATGGTGTATAAAATAGTGCTAGGTATGGGTTTGTAGTACATCAGTTCTTCACTTCTGAATAGACCTAAAATGCCTACTCTCAGAGACTGCTCTTTTGTGCGCTAATGTACTTCAGGGGTTATTTTTGGTCACTAAAATACAAGGGAAACTGAAACCCTGAAAATAGAAAGTATTTATGGGGTTTGTATATAAACAAAAAGCAAAGCTATGTTACAGAAAGCTAATAACGCAGCTGCTGTAAGCCCTCAGTTGTCTACAGAAGAATTCTGGAAAATCAGCATGACATTCATAGGTGCTTCTGTGTACTTTTGTGTGTTGTTGATAATGTAGTTAATGTAGCATCATATTAAGGGTCAGCACTAAATTTTGTCTGTGACGTACAGGAATTGGAATGACAATATAAAATGATTTTGAAAAAAGTAACTCAATCTGATATGCTAACTATAAAAAAATAATAATTCAATGTGCAGCAGGAAAGGACTAATTTCAAACCATATCCCAAATATCCCTTCAATTACTATACTGTGATAATGTATTTCACATAATAGTCTTTTCATTTTTTCCTAAAATTTCCCTTTATTTCTATGTCAGCCCTAAGGCATGGGTATTGGCAGGGAGGGAGGGGTGGGGTGGAGAGGGTGAATATGTTCTCCAAACAGCTTTTTGTTGCTGGTTTTGACTAGGATAGGTATAAGCAGACCAGTGCAACTGGGTTATGGCACAAGGACGAGGAAGGACATTCACCTGAATGCTTAAGGCCCAGCACACCTACCATTTGGCAAAAATGTCAGAACTGTAGTGGGAGAAAAAAAAAAAAAATCTTGGGGGCTGTTTAAATAAAGGCAGCTCATCTAGCTGGAAAGATGGGCATCATCTCCATCATGCGTATGGCCCAGCTGCAGAAAGTGAGGGGCATGTAAAAGAGGCAGAAGAAGTAAATGAGAGGTCACGTAGCAAAATACAGGGAGTCAGAGGAGAGCTTTGGAAACCAGGTAGAACGTTTTGAGATATACAGAAGCGGGTGGTGAACCTGATTGATAGGAATAAAAATGATGTAGACATGGTCTTGTGTGTGAAGGGCCCTTTTAATTACAGCAAACTTAAAATTTTGCAATTTCCTTTCAGAAGTATATCAGAATATAATTGTAGCATCTGAACCAGGAAAGGATTAGCTGGCAAAAAGGATAAGTCAAGAAGAGAGTTTAAAATTATATTATTATAAAAAACCCCACACCTGCTAAATTAAAGCAACTATATAGATTGTTTTCAGTGCTTACATGGCCAGCTATGTCTGAAAAAATGAACCTTCCAGAAAAAGTACAATGCCCTAAAATGACAGGGGCCTTTTTAGAAAACCTAACTGAGAACGAATATCAGAATGGCTTTATGCATTAAGGCAGCGTGTTTCACAAGGGTGCAATAAGCACAGAGAGAAGGGACAAAATAAGTGTCCCTATGTAACTGGAGCCAAACAATGTCACTCCTAAGAAAACAAGTGTTATTGAATTTCCAATAACATTTTAGGAAGGCAAGGCAAGACCTTGAGAATAATTACTTTTGATGGTTTTATTCCCCAAGCAAGCAAGGTATTAAAAAAGAAAAACAGCAGTGAACAGAAGTTTAACTTTTGTTTTCCTCCTTACTAAACCTAAATATGAAAACAAAGCATGGGACAGGAAACCTTCGCTGAAACCCCAGACATGGTGTTTGGGTCTTGTGAGGAAAGCAAAAGGGAACATCAGAAGTTTGACTTCCCGTGCATCTGGGGGAAATTTGAATCCACATTCGTCATTTTCCAGAAAAGTGCTCTAACCAGCAGGCTCTATGCTGATAGTTTTGGGGTAAAGAGTTGTCCAATTTGTCTGTGAGTGTTCAGTGGCATAAGGAGCAGGACAACCCTGTGTCCGCATGTGTTGTTGGAGGGGCTGAAGGAGCCTTCTACTCCCCAAAATACCCCCAGCACGAGCAGCACGCTGCAGGAGTATGTAACCTGTGTCTCTGGGTGCTGAACACGGTCTGGGTGAGCACCACTGTTAACGCAGGGGGATCTGCAAGGAATCAAACACTTTTTCCAGCCTTTCTGGGCAATCTGAATGCAAGCAGTGGTTTTTAGGAAGAAAAATGTCTCTCACCATCAGGCTGATTTTGAGTTGGTGGTGAGCACGTCTGGGGAGATGGCAGGAGCCCCAAAGACTATTTATTTCCAGCAAAAGTAAATCCAAATTTTCCCAGCTCTCTGGAAGGAGGGCGGTAGAGAACAAAAACATGCAGAAGCACCTCATAACGAGAGAAAAGGAAGGGTGATCCATCACCCCAAGCAGATGATCGCCACACAACATATGGAATTAGAGCCTAGACCAGATGGGCAGGTCTGTGCTGAAGCAGGAAATCTTTATATTCTTACGTACAAAAACAAGCAGAGCCTTAACCGTTCAGCTGTATTTTCTTATAAGAGGGTTTGTACATCGGTTCCACTGAAATGAATGGGCAAATAAAGTTCCCCCTGCTCTGGTAACAGGAGTCCACTAGAAATAGACTTTGGCGTTATGCAATAAATACGCTCTCTTCAGGAATGATGTCAGATATTTGGAGTATTCTGCCAGGCAGAGCATAACCAAGGCGAGTGTGCCAATTCATCTGTGTTACTTTTAAAGATAATTGGTACAGAAGTTCTCAAAACCTTTTCAGTCTCTGACTCCAAGAGTGTCTTGAAATATCTTCAGGGGTTTTTTTATTTATTAGTGATTTTCCATCAGGAATAATTAATTTTGTAACCTCCCCAAGCCTGCGTGCGTGTATGCGTGTGTGTCTTTTCCCCTCATAAGCCGACATCCCTGATACATAGATAATTTATGAAAACAGAGTAGGCGATTTTTAATAATTAAGTAATAGATAATAGAAGGGGACTTTTTCCAACAATGTACAGTGGCTTTGAAGTAGAACACAGCCCTGAAAGGTTAGTGGCTGCAGATAAATTACATTTAGAAAAATAAAACCTGAAGATAGCTGCTACACTCGCACCATATCATTAAGTAAATTAAAACACTGAAAAGGTTCTTTGTATTTTGCAATGCATGCACTTCATTGCACTAACGTGTGAGCAGTAGTCCTGTGGCAAAAAGCCAACTGACTGCCCCAGACTAAATCACGTAGCATCAACATGGCCTATTCTCTCTAAATTACAGGGCAAACAATAACACAGGTAAAATTAGCCTCGGCTGTAATTATACAGCAGAAGTGTGTCGAGGACGTAGAATGATAAACGGCAAACGCAGAATGTGTTGTGTCATATCATGTAATCTCTCCTGCTGCAGCACTGAAAAACAAAGGGAGAGTTGTGCCTTGTTTGTCTAACATGCTCTATATCACAAATTAGAAATCCTTTCTAATTAAGATATTGTTAAATTTCCTTTGTTAACAATTTTTTAACAATGTTAATTAGTGATCATTGATGACATTTTAACAATGTTAATTAGTGATCATTGTTCATCTAACAAACAATTAGGGTGATTTGCACTGCAGTTCTCAGGCGCAGAAGTGCATCCCAGAGCCTTCCTGCTTTTTTACCCCCAGGCTGCTTGAGCTGAGGGAGGGCATCTGGGAATGCTAATGCAATACATAGCCACTCATTTAGCAGAAGCATTGCAGGGAAATCATGTCTGGCTTATGAACATTTAATAGTTCAAAACAGCTGTAGCTTCACAAGGATGTTCTCATCACACAAGCGCTCCATGAGGTCACTTGGGCCATTTTTGCACTAATGCAATATAATACAACACAAGATACACACGGACATTCATTTCCCACTATTTCATTAATTCTCATATAGTTATGTGGGTGGCAGTGGCTCTTGCAGGCCTGAGGTTGTGAAGGTGGATGCATTTTTACTGTGGTGTCATCTAACTCCAGCCGTTTTCTGGTCTACGTGCCGGTGAAAGAGGTAGCAGCAGCAACGCGTGCTGTGGTCCACGTCCCCACTGCCTTTGTAAAAACACCGACTAAAAGCATCGGAACAAGAACCGCTGTCACCTTTGCAACACCAGCCTCAGAGCTGCAGTAGCCCTTTGATGTGTAAGAAATGTCCCCGAGAAAGAAGGATGTTAGTATCAAGAGTTATGAAGGGGCTTGAGAAATCAGCTTGTCGGTTAGACCACAGGAGTGTAGAAATTGGACAGCGTTTCCCAGCACAGACAAGCAGAGGGCTACAGGCTTGACACACGCTTCCTCTCCACAGTGGTCAAAGCATTATCGCTAGGTAGAGCCGAAAGACCTGTCTGCTACCCAACAACTTCAAGGGAAGTTGGTTTAGATGCTAGTTCAATTGAAAACAAAAACATGAAGACTTCCACTGAGGAAAATGGACAGTCTGGAGGTTGCGCAGTGGGATAATATTGCTTTAGAAACCTCCTACTGTTGTCCTGCTGCCAGTGATAGCAACACTGGGGCAATCAGAGGTAGGGCCACCATGCAAGCGTTGGCCAGTAACACAGACAGTGCGCTAGTAGCTGCCCAGTTATTGCTGTGTCAGTGCTTCTGCTCCAGACAAGGTTAGACAGCCTGAGTGATAACATATCAATGTATGGTGTATGTCAGTGCTCCCACAGTAAGGGTTGTCAGTGGACCACTAGAGTAGCTGTGCAATGTGGAAGGTTCTTAGCATGGTTCTCGCTCCAGGGAGCTGTTGCCATGCTTACCATATAGCACTTAGCAAGTGGCATAAATGCGCTTTTCTGTGAGCCTTGCCTAGGCAAAGAGGCTTGAACCCAGCTGCATTCTGATTTCTTTTCTCATTTCATATTTGTCTGTGGCTTGAAGATCTGCTGTCCACCTATGGTTCAATTGTGTAAGCGTACCCATCTTTTGCTCTCATTCGTGTTTTATCCTCTCCATGATATGAACCCTGAATTGTTTGCATGTTGCTATACATAAATGTTTCTGCAGCAAATGGGAGCTGAAAATGGGTGCCAAAACCCATGCAACATTTTCTAAATGTTAACTGTAGATCTGGAAAATCATTGCTTATGCAAACCTGACATAACAGATACATTCTTGCATTGTCCAGGTTAGTGGATAGCATTGATATGATTAGATTATAAGGGTGAGCCATTAATCCCTCCTTCTCCTTATTATTATTGACAAAATTGGAGTGTAAAATAACACTAACCTGCTTAGTTCCAGCTATGTTCTCATGAATATAAATGTATCAGTCCATCAAATTTACATTTATAAAATGCCCTTCATTCAAGGACCTCAGAATGCAAGAGGCAATCCATATAGAAATAAAATTGTTAGCCTTGATTCAGTAAGAAAAATTCAGCTTAGGAATTTCAAGATTTTCTGCTGGCACTTTCTACACTGGAGTTGAGTGGGATACGCCTGACTTATGTCTTTCACCTCGCTACTCGGTCTTGTTGGTTTTGTGCAAATCTAAGTGCTGATAGAAGCAAAGGATTAGTAGTGCTTGCTAGGATAATGCTCCGTACCTGTTTTTCCAGCAAAGAGCACTCTTTTAACTCACTATTCCCTGCGAATGGCTGTACGTATCTTTTCAGCAAAGACTTCCATTTGCAAAGACTTTGTATTTCAACAAAGACTTTCAGTTGCTCTAAAACAAGCAGCAGTTTAGAGAGGCCACGAAATGGCTGCAGGGAGCAGCAGTGAAGCTACTTACCTCACTTTCTGCACGGAAATCAGATGCCGACCCTTGGAGAAGCAGACAAATGTGCTATGTGTTACGACAGTAATGTGTTCCCAATTTTCCAAGTCGAGAACCTGCAACTGGGAGCCTAAAATTACATTTTAAAGAGCAAAGGCATTTAGGTGCTGCAGGGCCCGTCTATGGCAGGTTTGGGCAGGAGTATCTGACTTTAAACATCTGCATTTGGTGAGGTGGGAGGGGGAACTGACAAACACTCGCCTGTGTTTCTGGGTACCTTTTTGTCATAGGGCAGGGAAATTTTATTACGATTCGTGTTATGGATTATGATTGTCAAGACATAGATGTGAAAATCAAAACGTATTTTGACTTCCATGGGGACAGATGGAAATTGTAAAGTGATTTTCACCTTTAAAAAATGACCAATCTCATTGTTGAATTAGATTAATTTGTTCTGTTGCTATGACTTTGCTGTGTTCTAGATTTCAAGCAACTGTGATTTCATTTTCCTAAAACAGGAGTATGTATCCCTAAGGGAAAGTGGAAATGTTTTGTGAAGATAATGCTGACAATATGTTAGCTGTGGAGGAGTGGGCTATGATTAGAGATCCATTTGCACCTAGTAATTTTCTGTTAGCATCTGTAAGCGACAGTGAGGTGCTGCATTCCCGCCATCCTGTGGATTTACACTTTTACTAGTTCTTTGAGTCTTTATACCCCACTCCTAAAGTCAGTTGTTTCTGGCATCATTATGCAACTCTGAAGAACTGGTTTCTAACTGGGATATTCCTGAGACCCACAGCAGGAACATGGGACACCTCAGCATCAGAGAAAGTTGAAAAAATTCACTTTGTGCTCAGACTAACTGACTTTCTTTGCCAGTCAGAAGTAATCAGTAAGCATTACCTACACAGCACCTCTATGACCGCTGTCTTGTGTTGTGCTATTAAACTAGGCTTCTCTTACATTGGGCAAAGGTAGCAACAAAAGGCAGTAAGCAAAGGAAGAAAAAGGTTCCTCAGAATTTGATCTGCTTGTTTCCTATTTCAAACAGCTCACGTGCACCTGCTCCTGAAAATCTGCTGGAATCCCTTGCAACCATCCTGAGGTTTCAAGATTCCCCGGTCTGGAGAGGGTGAAGAGTACGGCAAGGGAACAGCTTTTTTGCCGAGTGTATCTATCTATCTGCCCTATGTGTCTGCTTTCACAAAAGAAAGGCTAACATCACCTACACAGGTATGCAGCCTTTCAAGTCATACTCAAGGCCAAACACGTTGGGAGTGAAATCATCAAAGATCTGCGAGACCTAAGTATTTTAGTGTCTTGCAGTGCATGGATGCTACAGCAGAGATGGAATGCCAGCCAGTCTGCTCTGCTTAAATACCAGTGGCTGCAGATGGGCTGCTAGCCTGCAGGATGAATAGGAGCTTCCCTGGATGCTTGCAGTTCCACTGGGCATGGCTGTCACACACTCTCATGCAAAACCTTCACAACAGCCAACTTTACTGGATTTAGCCACTTTCACTAAAAACTAACAAGTCATTCAGAAAATGAATTAAATTTAAAAAAAAAAATCCCCAACCAAAACAAAAAAATCTGCACTGTGCTGGTGCAAGTAATTTGGTGTAAGTAATTTGCACATTATAATATTTCGTGATAACGCTTACATTGTCGGTCATTTCCCAGCTGGAGCATAAAAAAAGAAATCACGGAAAAGACTGGATTATTTAGATCCGTATCACAGGGGGAAATGCTGATAAACAGTCAAGAAAATTCCAGTGGATATGTGTATTTGTTTTCTTAAACAGGGATAGATAAATTGTGTAATTTAAGAAATCTATCTCAGCTGTTTTCTATTTGTACAGAGAGCTACATCTTCTACGTTCAATCCTTTAATCATTGGCAACTCTACCTCATAGCACAATCCAAAGATGTTCTTCTGTGTTTTTACATTTAATGCTAGATACACAAATAAACTGTCTGAAATATAAGAAACCCACTTGAAACACGCAGTCATGTTGTCTGCTCTCTCCCGTTCTTTCTTCTCTCCTGGCTTTGAAAGCTGCTGCTTGGGAAAACATGTGGAGCATTCTTCCTGACTGAAATATTGGTATTCCATATTGCTATTTTATATTGCTGTGAATTTATGAGTGTATAATTAGCTTCTAATTCCTCCCAAGTGGCACTCTCCTGTTCTTGTCTCTTCTGCTCTGCTCCATCTTCCCTAACTCCTCAGTTCTTTTCCTCCCTGTTCCCACTCTTATTTTTGTCACCAGTTTTTAGCTCTTCAGACCCTACTGCTACTTTGTTCACGCTTTCTTAGCTCTTAGCGTCCCATCTCGTCGCCCTTCCCCTGCGCGTGATGCTTCCTCTTCGCACCGTCCCCTGGCCAGTCCCTAGGCCCCAGCTCCCTCCCTCTCTGTCTGTTGCTCTGCGGTCATCCTTTGTCCGCTCATTTCTTCTCTCTGCTTTTATTTTCCTTCTCCTGCTTGGATGCGTGAGACATAGCTAACAGCCACCTGCTTTACCAGCAAGACAGGTTCTTTAGGAAGGCCCCAGTTAGGTTTATGGTCTGTGGGCTGCCTGGCACCAGTCCATAATAGGCTTTACCAAGCCAGAAAATTAAAATGTAGCATGGAAATGTTCAGTCCGTCATATTATTATGCAAAGTGTCATCTGGTGGCTCATCTTATCAAGAAAATGGTCCAGCGCCATCATAGTTTTCTCCAGTCTTTACTGTCCTGGTCATTGCCTCGTTTCCAGTCAGGAAGGATTTTCTTAAACAATAAAAATATCTGTAATGAGTCTGTGCTCTAAATTATACTCGAGCATGCAATCTCTCACTCTAATTTTCAAACCTGATTGTCTAAATGAAGGCACCAAGTTCTAAATTTTAATTTTCAGACAGGCATTTAGGCACCCAAATACCCGTTTTAATCTCCTAAGTGCCAATCTGAGCACTCCAGCACAGCAGGTGAATGGGCACCCTCACCTAAGCCATCAAGCTCAGAAACGTCGTTCTGTCTCATTGAATGCAATTACATTGCAGTTCATTGCACCGCTCCACCGGCATCCCCCTCCGTGAAACTGCTGCTACTCTAGCAGAGCTCTTGGCTTGGATGGGTCCTGGGGACCTGTCCCCATGAAGCATCCGCTGTCCCTCACGGGTGTCCTCAGGGTCCACCTGCACGTCCCACACTGCAGACCCTGGAGCTGCTTAACAGGAACTGGAGCAAAATGAAGATAGCTGAAAGATAACGTGAGTGCTTTGGGGTTTGCAGCAAAGTTGCCACTTTTGGGGGCAGCTGCTGAGTCCCACACACTATAAGAAGAGACGATACTGGAAGCATCACCCGGGAGTATCAGTTTGCAGCATGGTCTCCTTTGCTGGACTTTGACTTGCTGAGTCTGCAGCACGAAGGACTGCTACTCTGCTTCAGGCACCTTCCCAGCTAATTTAATAATCTCTCTGGGACCATCCCAGCTCCTTTTACCTAAATTGAACCAGGAACGTGCTTCAAGTAAGGCACATTCTGAAGTATTTTCTGGAATCTGTGTCGCAGAGAAGGTCTCCCTGCTGCTTTGCCAAAAATAAATTGTAAAATCCCTAGCACCCCACCTCTCCTGGGCAATCACCTGATGGACTCAAAATGGGATTGCAAAACCAGACGTTTCTGGTGCAGGTGGACAGCAGAAGAGCACGGCTGAGCAACGCTGGGCTGGGCGGGCCATGGCAGGCCGGAGCTGGCAGCTGCCGTTGGCGAGGCCTGGGCCACCCCAAAACAGCCCCGAAATGAAGCTATAAAATGTGTCAGTCGCACACGCGGCACACCAGCGTCGAGGGCTCTTGCTGCAGTATGTACAATGCACGGGGAGATACGCAGGCGTTTGTGCGGTGAAAGCAATCATATTCTTTGTTTCCCAGTTTAATGGAAGCCTCCTCCAAAGCACCCAGCGGCTGATTTAAATCACAATAAGGCGCTGACTCCGGCTTACAAAAAAACAAGGAAACAGACATTTATGGCTTAAATCTGGTCTGACACCTGACCTTAACTGTGACTGCTGTGCCAGCAAACAGAAACAACAACAAAAAAAAAGGCTCAATTTAAAGCCTGTTCTTGTTAGCTCCCAGTGTTAGATATAACTGTGAAATTCCAGCTTTTGTGGGGTTAATTGCATAACTCTTTGCTGTGCTTTAACAAGATGTTTTGTAGCTGAATAGCTGTGATTTCCTTTGTTTCTTTCTGTGGGCCGAAGGTAGTTTAAGAGGGGAAATTAGCCATTTAATTATTATGAGTGTAGGAGAAGTAAAAAGACCATATGGTTTGCTGTTGAAATTAGTCACAAGAAACTTTTTTTTTTTAAATAATATGTGATATTTTTAACAAGCAGATGTGAAGCCACAGCGTCTCCCACAAGAGCTGTGCCAGGCTTATCTATTGTACCAAGTGCTGCAGGGGTGTATTTTTAGCGCAGGGGGTCATGGTGTGGAGGAAGAGGGTGAGCAGGAGGGGCTTGCGAGGCAAGCTGGAGGCACAGCTACTGAGGGGACGGAGAGCTGCGGCTGGCCACTGACCCCAGCACTTCTGTGGCTCATCTGCAGGGTTTGGGCTCCCAGACCAGCACTGGAGATGATGCTGAGCCCAGACCTCTGCTGCAAGATATTTGCTCCATTACTTGGCGCCTTGAGCATCTGAGCATCTCTTCCCCGGCCTGGCCTGCTGCTCGTGGTCCCAGCAGGCACCCGTCAAAACCAGAAGCGTTTCTCTATCGGCATGCCTCCTGTCCTGATTCCCCCTCCTGTCCCTCACAGGCAGCCCTGGACTCTCTTTTTTCTGTCTTTCCTCGACTCGCTTACCTTTCCAGGCCAGTCACTGACACAGTGGGCTCACAAGGCTGTGCTTGCTTTCCTGAACGACAATGTAAAAACAGCAGTAGGAACTCTGCGGGCACCAGACAGAGTTGCTCAACAAGGCAAAATGCCGCCTGTCGACCGATTGGCGTGAGATAAGGATGTGGGCCGAGGCGAAATGCACGCTCAGCTCCCAGCTCCCCTCGGGTTTGAGCTTGGTAAGAGCAGGGAGCAGCTGCCTCTCACAGATGCACGGCTGCTCCTCCTTCCCAGTCCTCCTGGGGGCTATTGGAAGTCTTTGCATGATATCTTTGGCACCTGTTGCTACAGCGTGTTGACCCCTGTACCTGATAACACAGATCCCATTGCATAACTCTGGAAATTCATTCCTCGTGTGTGTTTTGTGTTTCTTAGCCAGCTTCGTGCCTTTTTTCACTCCTCCATCTTAATCCCTTTTCCCTCTCATCCTTTTCTTTGTTACTAGGGGAATTTTCATAAGTGAAAACAGAGTGATAACCTTGCCTTTATCCACTGTTTGTTGCCACCTGTCTAGATACAGAGGTCGTGTTAGAGAGGCACTGATTTTTCTCTGTAAAAGTCAGGCACAACTTTGTATTAAAATTCTGCAGAAAAGAGAGAAATTCTAAAAGAAATTAAGACCATGGGGAGTGAATATCGCTATATAATTCTATAGAAGAACTTCAGAAGATTTGAATAACAGGAACAACACCAGGTTACTTTTGCGCTGGCTCCTGGCCAGACCAATAAAGTACCACCCAGCAAGAAATACTCTATTTTCGCTGCTAGCCCATGCAATACTTTGAAGTCGGTGGTTTTGCAAAAAAAGGTAGGTCAGGGCAGGATTTGAGTCCTTTGGGAAATTTTGATCATTGCATGCTTGATCATTGCATTGCTCACGCTGCAGTGCAGGAACTCAATTAGTAAAACCGGCGTTTACTGTGTGCAAGAACACGTACGCTCCTTTTCAGGTGTCTCTGACTCCGGAGAGCTGTAATGCTGCATTGAACGGTAGGCAGCACTCCTAAACAGCACTGCTTTTTCAAACAGGAACTTCAGGGAGTTATCTCTGCTCTGAAGCTTACTTTGAATCTTCTCTGCTATGTTTGTATTCTCCAGCATCTCACCTCTGCTTTCTGCCCAAGGGTTTCTGACACTCATGTAATACAGACAATAAGGGGGCCTGGTTTGCTTTTCCTTGAACTTCAGGAATTATTTAAGTCACCTTATCAAGAGAATTCAATAAGGTCTTCCTGTTCAAAATCACCCAGTTGAATGGCCTACGATGTCTGTTCCTTCCGTTCCTTTCTTCCTGCCTTCCTTCCTTCTTCTTCTCTGGTTCTTTACACCAGTTCTAATTATTTGACGTTCAAATGATAAATGAGTTTCAAATAATTAGAGGTGATATAAAGGACCACAGCTGGGAGATTTATGCCAGCCGCGTTGCCTGAACAAAGAGCCTTCTGTGGGTATCGTTTTTCTCTCTGGGCTTTGAAGCCCTATTCTGCTGTCTCCACCTTCAAAGAGCTATATCATTTTTAACCCACATAATTTTATTCCCCTTTTTCATACCTGGGCAATGTCACAGGCCCTTATTAAGGAGCAGGCCAAATGTCAGAGTTTTGTTGTAAATCAGCAGGAAGCCAGTAACAAGTAGGGGTGAGAGGGCTCAAGGGAGGCCCTATACAAGGACCCAAGTCAGATGTGTTGCCAATTCATTAGAAAGGAGTGCTGTAAGAGATAAACCACCTCCGACTTTTGTTAGGACAACTTAGTAACAATAACAACACTGGATTACTTTTGCATGGGCCCCCAGCCAGACCAGTCCTGTCATCTGAAAATAAAGGTAAACCTGCCCGACTTCTGCAAGTATTAAGCAGGGTTCTCGTCTGCTGCTAAATTGCTTGTAAGAAAGTATGATTTTTTTAAAGTCAAATAAATAAGCTTGTGTCCGGGACAAGGAAGTGGTCAGAAAGAACCTCTGAGAGAGAGTATGTCATTAGCAATCCTCTTTCCTTTCTCTTACTCCCCTGGTGACTCCATATAAACTTTGTAAGGAACCAACCTGCCCTATTGTAAAATAACACAGCTTAGAGCCCTCCTCCTTCCCCGCAGGGCTCATGTTGGGCTTTGTATTCCGGCTGTGAAGAGCTTTTGCTGAATCAGATTTGAGAGTGATGTTTTGCATGCTGCTACCTAACAACTATTGAAAGACGAATTGCAATGCAAAGCTGAAGTGAAACCTGTTTTTTTCCCTCTGCGGAGCAGGACCCTCAGCTGTGCACGTGCATTCTTGTGCGATGACAAGAGGTGGGGGAGACTGAGGGTGGAGAGGTGGGTTTAGCACAGAAGTACTTCGGTGCAGACCTGTGGAAACTGTTTGTTTCCCTGGGGAAGCCTCGTGGGCTTTCTAGTTCCAGTATATGTGGTGATGGTAACGGTGTAAATAGCTGTAATGCAACTTCTCTTGTTTATCTGTTAAAACTAAGGTATCTGTTAAAACTAAGACTTCAGTTTCTCAGAGAGGCAGGATGGTAGGAACTGTGGACCATGATCACACTACACTGGCTCTTTTCCTTAATGCTTTGTTTTGCTTTTTTGTCTGGTTCTTCGTTTGGTTTTTAGGCTGTAGGCTCACTGGTATATGTGCCGTGTACTCTAAAGTCTTTTGTAGATCTACGAGTGTGGTGCTGCTTTGCTGCAACATATGAGTGGGTACTGTCTGCTGCAGGAGTACGTATCAATGATTACTCATATTTTTACAGCGACAGAGAAATGTCTTAACATAAAAGAGTTTTTGTTTTTCTACTGAACTTTCCTACCGTGACTTGCCTTGCTTTGCCAGCTGCTGGGAAATCAGAACTGAGAGCAATGAGTTTGAGAGGGATGCATCCTCACTCTCTCCTTTTCCGGGATGAAGCTGCAAACTCCCTCTCAGTTGTCTGGAAATGCGGTGTTTATGCAGCTTAGCATAGGAACACAACCAGAGATTTTCTTCTCGTTTTTCAGCCAGGAAGGATGAGCAACCACACATCAATAGAGTGACAGAAATAGAGCATTTGTGAATGTTGACTGAAACACGGGCACTATGTACAACAGTTTTGATCACAGTGAAACAATTGCCATGAAGATGTGCCATCAACATTTGATCGACATCATCACTTTAAATATTTTAGTAGAATTGGGGAGCTGTATGTCCAGGCAGACAGTTGAATGGAAGAAAGATGAGCCCATATTTTTAGACATAGCAACTTTAATAACCTATTGCTTTGGCATACAGAAATATACAATCTGGAGAGAATGTAAGACAACACTATAAATCAGAATATGTGGAGTACTTCGTAGCCAGTGTAAGAAATCCAATGAACACAAAAAAAGAAAAAAATTCTTCTGAAATAGGCCTGCTAGAGAGTAGATGTAGAAAAATGACTGAATTAGAAAACGCAAAGAATGTGAAGCGTATGACTAGCCTGTGGACTCTGCTGAAGGCAAGAATTTATTTCACATCTGGGAAGGGATGAAGCAGCCTGACAAACTACACCTGCAAAGAGCACAGAGGAGGCAGTGGTGTTAAAGGCAGAGGAGAAAGGGATATGAAAAAGGAAAAAAAAAAAAAGTTTATCTCAGTAAGGCCGTGCCTCTAATGCCACACTGGTAGGACTGATGCCTTGTGGATGTGGTCCTCAGGAAAATTCTCTCATAATTTACATGGTTGAACTACTTGTCCCAGCGACTGACTGACTGACTTGGACTCCGCCACATTTATCTGTTCAACAATCGCATGTTATATAGATGATGAAGCTCAAAGAAAGGTCATTTGATTGCACAACGGCTTGTGAGCAGTGTTAGTTAAACCCCTTATTGAGCCTGGCTATCTCCAAACCCTTTGCCAGGGTGACAACCTGTCAGCTATCTCGAGTGGTACCCAGGGAGACTCTAAAAGCCCCTGTCCGGCAGATGCTATGAATGCCGTCACTGAATCGATATTTCCATGGACTGCTGGCTGGTGTGCAAGCACAAGACCAACTTGGCAAGGTGTGATCTGAAAAAAATAGGTGGATACTGAGGAACTTTGGTTAGCAGAGCAGTGCAAAATGATTTAACTCAAAAATTTTTGTCATCTCGGCCAAACGCATTTATGACACCCAGCTCATGCTCTAGTTAGGTGGTCTGGAGACTGAATTCATCCCAGGGGTCAAAATATGAAATATCTGGGAATTCTGGCAGGCTCCGTACGACTATTCATGCTTCTTGTTTATCTCACAGGGTTGCTTTGCATAATGAATGGGAAGGGGTGAAATAAACACAGCAATGTTTAAAAACAATAGAGCTTGGATGGAGACATTACTGGCCCCCATTTAGATTTTCAGCAACCAAGCAAAATGATTGCTTTAGAGATAATAGTGATTTTTGGGTTGGTTTTGTATCAAAGAGCTCTCTTTCTGCTTGTGGCATCACTTGGAAGCGAGTAGAAATGCTTCCCGAGTCTTAACGCCTGCCCGAGTCTGTTTCTCTGAGCTCAAAGTGCCACCTCTCTCGCCCTTGCCACAGACAGAGGGTGCCCCAGAAAAAGAGATCCAATGCAAATTCAGGCTGCTGCAAACACATTTGACCAGCAATTCGAGACAAAGTTTCCATAATGTTTTCCAAGTCAATGGAAATGGTTTGTTTTCTACTATGGGCAGAGAAGTGTCAAAAGTGCTCAGCTTGTTTATGGATGTGTACAAGGCACTCACAAGGCCGCACAGAAAATAGCTAAGGTGCCAGTGGGCAGCACTCAGGAATACTTAGGGGCGTTCTTGGTACTTGCAGAACAAATTGAGTTGTTTGCTGGGACCAGCAAATGGTGTCCTTCCTGCACATCTTTTGCCCTCAACACTGCCCTCCTGCTTAAGGGCTTTCGGTTCAAAAGGGATGGTTCTATTATTGTTTAAGTCAATGTCAGGGGGACAGGGCTCCTCTTGTCTCTTTTATGTCCAAGTGCGTTGGCTGTTGGCAAGAGGGAACTCAGGCATCTTTGTTTTCAGTTAGTTTTCTTTAACTGAAAGGGAGTTTCAATACTGATTTTGGGGTTCTGTGCACAAAACCATACAGTAGAGTTTTAATGCAAATCTGACAGGCCAAATTCTCTTCAGGCTTTAGGACGATGTGGACCCTCTGGCTTTGATGAGTGTGTGCACTGCATAAATCTGCATGAAATGTGGCTCGCTCCGTCTGCTTATTCACGAGCCCAATGATACATTCTGCACTGAGGGAGAGAATCAACAACTTACATATGCATCCAGGGACTTAGCTAAGCACATCACCACGTACAGACACCAGAGCTCACATACCCGGGGTAGATTCTAAGTGCACAGTTAATGGCCACTCCTTGTCAGATCTTCCCTTGCGAGGAAATGAAATTATTTCCAAAATTGCGGATTAATAATTAACATCCTACCAAGAAATTAATATTGTCTTTGAAGTGCTCTGAGGTAGCCCCTGATCCTGCAAACAACTGCATCTTCTTGTAAAGTAGGTTGCAGGTTCAGGGCATTCCTTGCCATGTCAAATAATCATTAGATTTTCAACAGTATCGGGGGAATCTTTTTCTTTTTTTTTTTTTTTCGGCTCGCTTTTGCACACTGTAGGACACTGGGATGCTCATTAACATACATGTCCCTTCCAATTTCACTCTCATTTGCACTGTGTTAACAGCTACTTTTTCATCTTTGCTCAGACCAACGGTGGCCTTTGTAACCAGGAATAAAATTAGTTGCAAATTGAAACCTGTTTTAATGAGGCCAAATTGTTATTTAACTCCAAGCGTGTACAATATTTTTTCTCTAAATCTCCTTTAATTCCTCCCTAGTATTAATTATATCTTGTTGTAAACAGGCCTCAGAAATGCTTGCTCCTCCAGCGGAGTTCAAAGTAGAGCCTTGTGCCAGAGCATCATACTAATAAAGTAAAAAAAAAAGGGGGGGAAGAGGAGGGGAGGAGGAGCTCCTGTTGTCTAATTTTCCAAAACTTTTAATTAAAACATATGAGATCATTGGGATTTATATAGACAAATTTGGCAGCTCTGCTATATTTAATGAAACTGTGACATAAATCAAAACTGACACTCTCTCCAAGAATGCGTTGTGTTAGTGACTCACACGTGGGTAAGGTACTTCTGTTACAGCTGTTTATTAAAGAGTTTTCTTGGCTTCTATTTCTTGCTCTGCCACTGCCTCACTTCATAACCTTAGGGAATCTCTGTTTTTTCATTAATTCAGATGATGTGCATATGTATATGTCTGTACATACATACATACATATACAACTATATATATAGTCATTTCCTGCTAAAAGAGTATTTCAAAATCCTGTAAAAGACGAAATGAAGGTGACAGAGAGACTCTGCTTGTTAGCATAACTTCTTTATTTAACTGTACGTATAAGCTAGAACTACTGAAGCGGCATCCAGGCAGGTAGGGAGCCACCATCCGTGGGTCAACAGGAATTTTCAGGTGAAGGTAGGTCAGAAGCAGCAACCATCTATCATAGCTCCCCCTCTCACCACCACCCCAAAACTGCTTATTCACAGTAACAACAAGAAGGCATTGTTTCTTCATTAACCCAGTAGTTCTTGCCCAGTTAGAGAAGTACTTTGGAAAACTGTGTGTTGTTGCAGTGCCATCTGGTGATTCCCCTGTACAAGTGGGTGAAGCTCTCTCATCAGGGGCTCCAGCAGCATTATTACTGTTCTGCATTACTTAGCATACTTCCTTAGGCATCTTGTCATGTATGGTTTTTTTTTAACTCTTTAGCATTTTAATGTGTAGGAAACTTCAACAAACAGCAATCAAAACATTTTCCAAATGTACTCTTAATCAAGTTTATCCATAGCAGTTTGATTTTAAGAAAGTGAAGGCAAAGCAGCACTGAAAAGAGTGTTTCTAATCATTCATAATTCATCAGGAGCCTGACTGTGCTGATGCTGCACCCCTGGGCAGAGGCACGCACTCTTCTCGGTACCCAGAAAGTGCGATAAGTATGTTGTTAGCATCCCATATGCATTTGTGTGGCACTTGGCTTTTTCAACATGGTAAGCAAACATTATGAACTGGAGACGCTTGTCTGAGATGAGTCTTAAACAGAGCTGGGGTTAGAGCCGTGGATGCCTGTTCCTCTTCACCTGCCTGAGAGCAAGATGTGTTGTCCCTCAGGGTGGCATAATGTGATGGTGTGATGCTGCTCTGGGGCTTGGCATGCCTCTGCCATCGTCTTTTCTGGTTGCTTTGCCCACTTCACCCTCTCCAAAGTAGGAAGATGATTACTTTGTTCTTCTCCAGGAGTTGAGTATTTGTGTATCATTCTGTTTTTATAGACAGTTAAGGGTTCCCACTGACCCGGGGGTCTTTTGAGGCTGGTCTTATGTGCAGCGTGTAGTCCTCATGCAAATATGGAGTAGCTACTAGCAAAATTTAGTACTAAATGAGCTTCTGAATCTTCAGATTCTTGTCAGAGATTTCACGTAACAGCAATGACAGTTTCCTTCACTTTAAAATAGATCAAAACAAAACAAAAAATCCTGTTGAGGGCAGAAGACCAGTTTGCCCTCTAAAAACATTGTGTGTCTTCTATTCATTGAAGTAGAGGCATATAAAATTCCAAATGTTGAGTTTAGTTAATTATTGAAAAGCAGTAACAAATTCCTCATTTCCCTTCCATCTTTTGATAATCTGTTGGGGAAGGAGGCCATTTCTCTTTCTTGCTTGCTCACTTATCCCAGAGGAAACGCAGTTCCCTCTTCTTCTATTTGGGTGTTAGCCTTTGTCTCCTCTGAAAAGTAGCAGCTCTGTCCATCCTCGATGCCTGCAGTGCCAGCTCACTTTCCTCGCATTCAGCTCAGTTCCAGCCTACTGCGAATGGGGACTTTAGGCAAGAGGTGTTTCTGGTTTTAACCAAATCCTTCTGAAAAGTCAATCAATGTCCACTCTTTAAAGAGTCTACAGGTGAAGATATCACAGCTCAGGGTGACAGTTCCCACCATTCCAGGGAAATGGCATACAGTTGAAAATACTGTTCGTATAGTTGTGATCTGTATTAACCAAAGGGCATTTTTAGAAACATGTTCCCAAGACCTAATAAAAATCTATGGTATATATGCTTCAAAAAGTGAAGAAAGCAGTCAGAAGCATAGAAGGTGTGATATCTGCAGGGAGGGCCAACTCTGAGAAGGGTTTGCTGTTTAATTGGCCAAGCTAAACAAGATACAATTAGGACTAACCTGGTCCCCTAGGATTCATAAAGCCTTACTTGGAAGTTTTGGGGAGATGGTGGGGAAGCAGTGGCTTTAATTGTATCTTGTTTAACTTGGCCACTTTAATCACTTCTCTGACTTGGCTTCTTTCGTAGATGTCACACCTTCGAACAGCTGACTACCTTTCTTTTTTTCCCTAACGTAACTTTTTCTGTATGTTAACTGCTCTGAATTGGATAGAAACCATATTAGTACAGGGGGGAAGAGTTTCAATTTATTATATAACCAGACATGAATAATATTTTCAACATAATGGCTCAGGTTCTCTGCAGCTTAAATTCTGGAGACAAAATGCTGCTCTGCCGGTCAACACTAGGGGCAAAAGCCACTTTCCATACCTTCTAGGCTACTGGCTGCTCAAGCCAGCCAGTAAATTAAATTACTGATGCATCAACTTTTCCACCAGCAGGAGATTGTGGCAACCCATATAGATAAACCAGAGAGAAGGTGATCGCTATAGGCTTCCAATGTGTGCTTACCTGTTAGATGTGGCTGAGACACTTAACACTGGAAAAGCAGAGCTGGGTGTCAAAATCAAAAAATACTCAGGCCAGTCCTCCAAATGCACTTTACTGTGGCTGCTCTGCCACACTGTGAAATTTCTCTGTGTGCCTGTGCTGCTGGAAGGCTTAGACTATCCAGAGGTAGCAGGTCTTTCGTGATGCTCTTCACAGAGTTTTCCTGATTAAACCGGCTCCTGTGCCTACTCACAGCAACTGCATATATTTTGGGAGATGTGGTGTGAACAGCCTAAGCCGTGAGGGAGAATGGAAGCATGAGACTTTTGGCTAACCTTTTCCTACGGCAACGTCTTCACCATTGGAGACCAGAGAAATGTTTGTCAGGCAAGACTTTGAGCACAGCTGATCCTGCCTCGGGGCAGGGCTCTGGACGAGGGTCTCTTGAGGACCGTGAAACTCTGCAGTTTTAAGATTTCTGGATAGCAGCAGTTTGACTTGAGACTTTTTTTTTTCTCCAGCCATTCCTTTCAAAGGAAGATTTTGATAAATTCAATCTTTCTTTGTAAGGAAATTAGTCATAAGAAAATTTCAATTTTTCTGACTTGTGTGGTTTTATAAGGGAATAACAAATCTCATTGCACGACCAGAGATTGCGTTTATCAATTCCTCATGCCAGACACCTGGTTTGGGCCCTTTAAGTCTTAGGGTGTCATTTAAAGCTATAGCTAAGCTGAACTAATCACTTATGAGAAACTCAAAGGGGCGACGTTACTCCTCCCTTACTTCTCTTGTCCCAGGCTACCCATGCCCTCCCATCTGGCTCTGTCTGACCTGCCAGCAAGCCACCTCAGAGGGCTGAACAAGCACTGAGCGCCTTTCTCCTTGCGGCACAGTTAGTTTTCTCCCAGCTGAGCCCCTTAACCGAGCTCGCCATGAGGTGAAAGGACAGAAGAGCCAGCAGCCCGCAG
Organism: Steatornis caripensis; assembly: GCA_013398225.1. Classification (NCBI taxonomy): domain Eukaryota; kingdom Metazoa; phylum Chordata; class Aves; order Caprimulgiformes; family Steatornithidae; genus Steatornis; species Steatornis caripensis. The sequence continues at coordinate 34,525 of VZSC01005870.1, read as the reverse complement.
ACACGAGCAGCCGGGAGAACGCAGAGGGGGATGCAACTCCAAGGACGGCTGTAACGTAAAATAAGACACTTCATTAAGTCTGTTAGATAAGTTGGGCCCTGAGCATTTTGCAAAATTTGCACGCAAAGGTCTCAGTCCTTCAGGGCATAAAGCGAGGCTGGGCTGTCCCCCCCCCAACCTCACTGAATGCCCGTCCATTTATTTCTGTCTGTGGCACAAGCCGTAGGGCAGAGGCAGTTTGGGATCGAAAAAAGTGGCGTGTTTGTTCTCCTCTCAAGAGTGGCTTTTTTGTAACATGCAGCACGTCGGTCATGTGAGCCAAATAGCCAAAGGTAAAAGAATTTACAAGTGCCGCTGATGGAACTGCATTTATAAAAAAAGAATGTTTCTGGATTTTTCATTTTCTATTCTTTTGTTCCTTTGGGGGGGAAAAAAAAGGAGTAGAAAGAATTTAAATATAAAGCCATAGAGATTGTGAAATTTAGCACACAAAGGTGTTCTAAAAGTTAAGATTTCTCCTGCAATGGTAAATTGGCTATGTTATACACAGGGAGTATTTGCTATTATTTCCGTGGCTTTTGACAGACAGGTATAGTTTTGGGTAGATTTGTCATTACCAACAGTCTTGCTAGAGGGATGTGCGTGGGCAGACGTGTTGCAATGAAAACGGAAAGCTGATATGCTTATAATGTGTGTATACAATGCACACCTCTCCACCGAGCCTCCTGGTAAAACAGGGTTTCATGCAATTCTCTTAGATGTGCCCAGATAATTCAAGCCAGTATTTTTATACCACATTTATTCTCGGGAAGGGGAGTGGTCGGCGGCAGGCCCTGTTTTTGTTGAACTCAAAGCCACAACTCCCGGCTCCTTCTATTGTTCCTCTTGTCAGTGGCAAACTTTGGGACTCCAACTTAGAAAGGAGAAGAAAAGCACCCAGCTGAAAGCTCCTACTCAGCTGCTGGGAAGGGGGGAGGATGGGGAGGAGAGGGCTTTGAGTTTCCTAGCAGTGTTTATCTCTGCTTTTTTGCCTTTTTTTTTTTTTTGTTCTTCTGATTCAGTGTAGCATGAAGCGGGGAGAAGGGAGAGGAGACACGAAAGTGGTGGAGGGGTGCAGGGGTCATGGAGGCATCCTGCCCGTGCACCACTGCCACCCGCTCCGGAAGGGCCTTATCTCACTGGCCCCGGATCAATTTGACTAATCTATTTTATCTCGCCATCTAATCTATCTGTTTCTGCTGAGCTATCCATCTGCCTCATGGTATTGATCTCAACAGTTTTGTAATTGTATTTATAAAATGCCCTTTCACCCTCCTGGGAAAGGGGGGTTTTGCGTAAAGGCAGATGGGGGGGCTAAGGGGTGGAAATCACACACTCCGCTGCTCCTGATGGCAAAATCCCCAGCACCTGCTAGGAGCCCTCCATTTCTTCCTCCTTATGCAGCCCTTCCTCATCACCTCAGCTTCAAAGCACTGGAGACAAACAGGTACACAAGCTGGGGGAGCGTGGGGCAGTGTGCGATGGCAGAGGGATGGTTGCCAGGAGCAAAGCTATTTGCAGAAAATGGAGCAGTGTCCATCTCCAGCCTCTTGCAGAGGAGCTTGTTCCAAACCGAAATACATCTGTTCCCAACAGTTAGCTAGAGCAGGCTGAGACTGTCAGATCATCTGAAGGGAAAAAAGAAAAAAAGGTGAGGGAAGAAAGTAGGATATTTGTGATTTGGAAGGAAAAGCTTTTTATCCTCACACAAAGTCAAATTTAATCCGTAGATGAGCAATGACAACTTCCAAGCGTAAACAGATCCTTAGAGATGCTCCCAAACATCCTCTGGATAAATATCTGCACGGCAGCGGAACGTCCTCCTGACTGCAGGAACCGGCTGCCACTCGAAGTCCTCAGCAGTTTGTCGTGGTTGTTCCTGCTTGTCCCTATTTAGGCAGGAACTCGTTCTCTGCACGGGGCTGGGCATTTTCTCAGCTGCATCTCTCGTTTAGAAATCAAGACTTATTTCAGTCCTAAATTTACCTACATTGGCCTCCAGACTTCAATCATAGAAAACACTATATAGCAGCAAAGTTTCCTGCATGATGAATGTGTGTGTGTGCGCACGCGTGTGTGTGCCCATGTCTATGTCTTCTCCTCGTTTTCCATCTCTGGAACATATCACGTCTCACCTCTGAGATATGCAGGGAGAGTGAAGGACACTGGGGCCATGCTGGTCTCTGTTTACACACTTCCTTCCAACCTCTTCATAAGCAGGAAGTGGTTTGCGATTAGCCTTATGTTTTTCATACCAGTATAATGCTTTTTTCATGTATTTATTGTGCATGAATAATTAGCTAAACGGTGGAGACCTGTGGCTTCCACTCAGTGGTATTTGCCTGTGTGAAGCGCAGTAACTTCCGAGTTGCGCATTGGATAGGCGTCGGGATTGCAGGGAACGCTGCAAACATTCGTGGGCAAAACCCAGGTGGTTCCCAGGTTGAAGCACTGGGAAAGGCTGGTTCACAGGGATGCAGGAGCACCAGGCTGCCTCATGCAGCAGAGCATGCTTGCCACGCTCTTCTGCTGCTTGCTTACTAGCAGAGGCAGAGGTTTAATTTGCTGTGTTACAGAGATAGCCTTTGAATCTAGGCTGCAGCAGCCTGTGTGTGTATGAGACTCTGCTGAGCAGTGTAACTGCTAGCTTGGGATCTGACATACCTTAGTTATCGCAGCAAGGGATCCTGAGCAAGCTAAACACACTTTCGTTGACCATATCACCTAAAGGCCCCTTTTAAATGCTGGCAAATCCCTTTGCTCGTGGAAAGATTATACACCCGTTAAGTAGCCTGTCACCCCTCTCCCTGCTCTCGGCCGAGCCACAGAGGCTGGCAGCCAGTGCAGAGCTGGAAGTCCGGGCTATAGGTGGGGGACTGGTGCTGAAGGGATGTCTCCAGCCCCATAGAAGAGGGTCACAGCTCTGCATCTTTTTATGGCTTGGTCTGTCCTCAGTTATCTGCCTTTCATTAGCAAGGGTAAAAGTAAGATTGCATTTAAAAACATTATTAAAATGTGCTAGTTGTCTAAAACTGGCATTTATAATTCAATTTCATAAAGTTTTATATTGACAGTGTGACACTTTAAAAGGCGCTTTCTGACTAACAAGGCTCAGAATTGCTCCCCTGGTTATGTTTTAAGGGAGAGAATAAAATGCTATGAATCTTGAAACAGCTGAAATCATAATTTCCCAATATTATCAGCGGCCTTGTTGTTCTGAAAAAGTGGAGGCTGTGATCAGCAGCCCCCCCGTCAGCTTCCCCAGGTGACTCAGCAGAGGCTGACGGCTGCTCCGCTCTGGAGGGGGGATACAGCCGACAGGGTGGGACCGCGGCCAAATCACAGTTTGGCTGTGCCTGCTTTCGTCTGAGCCGCAGGCACCGTGGCAGTGCCAGGCCCCCCTGCCTGAGCCACATCCTACATGCCCACGCTCACACCACCTTTGCTGTGTCCGAGATGTCCAGCAACCTTCATGAGGTGGAAATCAGTGTTTGCATTTCTGCACCCATGGGCAGCTGTGCTTTTTACTCTCGTTCCATTCCTGCTATGTGTCTATGCGAAAACAGGTCGGATGTGCTGTATTTTCATTGAAGACCTCCCCTTGCCCCACTTTCTGGCGGTTCACCCACAAACAGCAACGTGAGACCCTCAGGATGCCTGACCGAAGCCCAAGCTCTCCGAACAGCAGTGTTAACACTGAAACAACAGATTTATTGGCCAAGTGGAAGAGCAGATGTAGGCAAAAAACGTCATTACATGGGGCTGTGCGATGGAGACGTGGATGCTGGGCTCTTGTCAGACCTGCTTCTGTCAGTGTGAAGTGAGTTGCGCACGTGCAGACACATCGCGGAAAAGTCGATTATTTCTGATTTTGTTAGTTAGAGGTAGATGGCATCCCTTTATCCAAATCACACCCTTTTCCATGCCGCACATAGTAAAAACTGGTAGGAACTTTGTAAGCCCTCTCACTGTCCTATCCATGTATTTACATGGAACTTTAATTGCAGATTTCTATTCTGTTTTGCCTGAAGTTGATTTTACTGGTTTGGTTCACGTGAGTCATCAGCGCGTTCCTTAGGGACTAGCAGTGTATGATCGTGATCATGCTGGCTCACCTGGAGGAAGGCTTTGGGAGCAGAGCACTGAAATACGTAAAGCAGCTTCTGCTCTTTTACTTAGGCAATAAATCTATTGCTTTATTATTGCTGTTGGGAAGCTCAGAGCCAAACTCTTTGCTGGCAAAACATTGACTTTGGTGGAGTTCAGCCAACAGAGAGTTTAGCTTCCTGTTTTTGTTCCAATTCGAAGAGTATGCTCAGCCCGATTGTTGTTGTTGTTTTGCTTTTTAGCTGTTTTAATGTAAAATAATTATGTGTTGTGGGTTGGTTGGGGCTTGGGGGTTTTTTTTGGTAATTTCTGCTTCATACAACACGTTGTTCCTAGCAGTCAGAAACGAAAAAATGATGTTATTGCTACACATCCTCTCCTTTGTTCAGGAGTTATGAAACTCGAAGTCTCATCCAAAGGCAAGGCTTAGCCCCAGCTGAGCGCGGCTTGGCGTGACCAGCTGCCCAGGTAGGCGGCAGCGCTACCAGTGGGTGCCCTCAGCCCAGGGACCCGGGGATGAGCCTGCGGCTGGTTCTTGCAGGAGGCTCTGGGCGCTCAGCTGGGTTTGCTAGTTACACAGCAGCTCCCCAGTTACCCTCGTCTCAGCCCCTCAAAGAGTCACAGAAATGTAACTTGCGACTTGTCCGTGCAAATCCCGTACCTCAGGTACCTGGCATTAAGACACAAAGTTGCTTGCTCCGAGGGCTATTATTAACTCGCTTTTTGTACAGGGGCTGGCACCAGAGGGCCCTGGCGTAGTTGAGGCCTGTAGCTATTCCTGCAGTATAAATGTTATTTATACAGTGCAATTAAGCTGAGGTTTAATGTAAACTGCTGCCAGCACTGGGGTATATACCAAAGTGAAAGGACTTCTTGTGAGACATTTTGGAGAACCAAAAGCACAAAGTTTTAAAGGCCTATTAAACAAAGAGACAGCTTTCTGGGAGAGGTGAAGCAATCCAAATAGCAAACAATCTGGTTTCAAGAAGTAGCTCTCTCCTCAGCAAACTAATTAAACACAGGTGCAAGCCAGAGACAGGAGCATGGCCCTCTTGTCTTGTTTTGAGTGCTCCTAGCTAGTGGTGATGCTGCAGGCTCCCTTCTTCCTAATCCTTGCGTAACAGGCTCAGAGAGAATAATTCGCTGTGTTTTAGCACACCAAAATCAGCGTAGTCAACGCTCTGTAAATGCATGTCAGAGAAAGACTTAAAGCAAACGCACATAAACATCACACCCTGCTATTTGTACAGTTCCTGCGTTATATTTCGGGCTGGTTTCCCCTGGGGCTTTCCCCATTCCCCCCAGCCAGGGAAAGGATTCAAAGGAGCAGGCTTTGCCCCAACAGAGGCCCTGAGCACCAGCTAAACTGCGGGGCTTCTCCATCTTCCCATCTTTCGGAACAAGCAAACAGCTGGAATCCCATGACACAGGCCACACGAACTTTTGGAGTATGTTTTCACTGGAGCAGCATTGATTTTACTAGGATCAATATAAATATTACTTTAGCTTGCAACTGCTAATTATATCAACATAAACTTAATTTATAGTGATGATCACAGTCCTAATGCTGTGCTGCTGCCAACCCTCACAACTGATGCTTTGAGACATCATGTATACCCAGCCATTAGCAATCAAGTAAATGCTCCCATTACACATTACTGATACTGGCTAAAGAACTTTTTAATTGACTTCTTACCATTTATGGCAGATGGTGCAGACTGTGAGCTTAAATTCAGGATTCTTTTTCATGTTTTCTATCTGCTGCTGCTTAGATAGATGCTGGTCTTTATAATGTAGCAGTAAATGCTTGAAATTGAAAACACTGAGGTTGTTTCGCTTAGAAGATAAACAAGAAGGCTCAAGATGAAAGACTCTGAAAGAATGAACAGCATAGAAAAGTTGAATGGGAGCATCTCTAAAATCCCCGTCCGCTAAAATAAAAATGCTCAAATAGTCATTGAGATCAAAAGGTGGTAAATTCAAAAGTAGTAAAAAAGAGTTTTTCCCCATAAACAAAATGTGAAAACTTGGCTACCAGAGAAAATCACTAAGTCCAAGAATTCAGCAACTTTCAGATAGGGTTTGCACATTTATACGCAAAAGACTGTCAAGGGAGGTTAATGCTCTCAGGAAGGAATATAAAGTTTTAGGGTCCCGTGGCTTAAACTGCTCTCTAACAAGCAGGAGTTAGGATGACATCTTTAGAGAGGCTGGATTAGACAATAAGAGTTTCCTTCTCCCTTTCCACTGAAGCATCTAGCAACAGCCATAAGGAGAATAAAAAAAAAAAATCAAATGGCTTTTAGTCCTGGAAGTTTCTAGGTTTGAGATAAGGTACTGGAATTTCAGATGCTCCACTGTTGAATGAAAGCTAAGAAAAGCTTATTGTATGGGGGATTTCCAGTACCCCTGTCCGCAAAGAAACTCCCAGGGGTATCAATTAAATAGGGTTCTTGAGTTGCACAGAGAATATGGCAGTGAGCCAGAAGGCAAATTATTATAATAAACTCGGGATTTGAGTGTTAGGGAGACAGTAAAATAGCATCTAGGCTACTGTGGGTTAGAGACAGCGCTGAGGAGTGGGTAAAGCAGGGAAAAATCCCACTGGATGAGATGAACAGCAGAATTTGTGGGGTTTTATGTCCCAAATAAATCACAGTGACAGAGTTTCACACCTTTGAGCGGCACTTGGAACACAAAGTGCCTGCACAGTCATGCACCAAACTGATGGAGTTTTTGGGTGTTTTTAATTGTAGGTATTTATGTGTCTGTAGATACATGTGCATGTGTGCGTGTGCATGTGTGCGTGTGCATGTGCGTGTGCTGCTTATCTAGAAAATGTATGTGTTTATATACACATAAATATCTATATTACTTGAGTTTATATATTTTGTTTATATGACATCACTTACATGATGCATAGTCGTCACGTCAAAAGGTAACTCACTCTGCTAGACCAGAGGTTTAAAAGGGTACCAAAATACTTTTCTCTGAAAGCACGCTGTATCCTAGCCAAGACATATCCATAGCTGCCAACATATGAGACATTTTTCAAAGGACAATTCTCAAAAAAATCCTATGGGCTTAGGGTCAACAGGTTTTGGAAACTGCAGGTGACATTTGTAAATATTGTGTAACTCTGAAGTACTGGAGCAGAGGTAGGTAACGTCTTCGTGTGAGATGAGCACAGGGGAAGGACTCGGCACTCACCAGGGATCTTCTGCACAGAACTCGTCTTTCCATTTTATAAAGGCATGTTATAAAATGTACCCTTAAAAAAAGAAGCAATGAATATGAAAGCATCCTTGCTAAAGAGCCCTCTCAGATTAGCATAAATTTTGATTCCCTGCTAAGATTTATTTCACCAGCTTATAGAGTGTTTATTGATCTACATTTAGTTTTGTAGAGGACTCCTCTGCCTATCATGGTTTCATCTATGGTTGAGTAGCACAGTTCACCTACAGCTGATCAGAAACGTATACAGATGAAGCTGTTCGCTTTGCATGGGTTTGTCTGCATCCCTGTCACACAAAATAGTCTGTGCGCTAAATGGCAGCTAGATCTCGAGATGATTCTGTTTTGGCAGATTTTCAAAAAGGTTTTTGTGTTTTGCCTACCTGATTTGCCGTCTGTTGAATCTGATGACATTTGTTAGCATGCAGCTGGGGGAATTTTAAAAAGTGCAGATTACAAGTATGTGTGCTGTTCTCAGGTGGTTGTGTGCGCGCGGGTGTGCTGCAGATACAAGTTGAACTCCTCCAGAAGCGTTTGTCCGAGTCTTGCGGACTGGGACACTCAAGTACGTAAGCATGTGGCTAAATTTTAACATATAGTTTACTCCCTATTCAATTGTATTTGCACTGGCATTCACTAGTATTCTGTGCTTGGGTTTAGAGCTGAAGATTGCTGCCGTGGATAGGTCAGACTCACAAATGCGGTAGTTTTCCGTGTAGCAGGATGAACTTTATGCTGCAATTATCTGATTTCCAGGTTCCATCACCTGTTGTTTTTTAGGTCTAAGTACCCTCTCCTGGCAAAAAAAGTTCAAACAAGAAGGAAGTAATCATTGTAACGAATCATAGTAAGCAATGTCGGGATTTTAACTCTTTCCCAGTAAGTTTAGCAGTGTTCAACAGCCCATTTAATGGCATAAGACGTTTGCCATTATAATGAATTTCCTGTTCTGCAGACATAAATCTCGGCTTGTGTGCAAAGCGACAAGGTTAAAGAGCTCTTCAGATCATTTTGCATTAAGCTTATGCTCGCAAGAAGGTTAGAAGTATCACGCATGCAAACATTAGGACTATAGCATTGAGAAGAAAATATTGTTTCTAAGAAGTCAGATCACAGGTGTCTTAGCCCTTCCTAGCAGCTGGCCTACAAACCCACAGTTTTGTTCAGCTTGTGGGTTTTCCCCTGGAAATAATAGTGGTAGCCATATTTTGATAAGCTTGAAAGGGATCCCACACTCACCTTTTCATCGTCTTTGTGTTCCTTGATCAATCTAATGACCTTCCTGAAAGCTAAAACTATAAAATTGTGTCACACCTCCTAGTTGTGCTTAGCCATTGCTTGGATAAGAAGGTGTAATAGACATAAATGTCCCTCCTGCTAGGCAGCCACTTCAGAGTAATTTGGGCTACAGATTTACTCTGTGCAACTGAATGATTAAATTATGAGTGAGACATTCTGTCGCAAAAAGGAGCAGCACCCTCAAGGCTTTAGGCTAATACATTCACCATAGAAACACGAAGAGAGAAAAATATTTGTTTCATTAAAATTAAGACTGTTTTTCACCATGACATAACCTTAAAATGGAGAAATTCACTCATTAAAATAGAGCAATTTAAGAACAGTTAATTCCACAGCATGATGCACCCCACAATATTATGCCAAATTATAGGTTAAGGAATGTTGCAATTGAAATGGCTTAAAAAGCTTTAGCATAAAGATTAATTCCTGACTTTCCTTATATTAATTCAGAGGCTCTGAAAGGTTACAGCTGAGTCAAACAAAGCCCTTAGAAGCAAGATAATACAGATGAAATACAATAGCTAAGAGAGTGTGACAAGAAGATATCATCCCAAAACTGGTTTCTTCTTCTCTCTCTTTTTTTTTTTGTTTTTAATAACCTGCAAAAATTTGATTGAACTGCAATTGAATTGATCTGGGAATTAGACAGATAAATTTGGAAGCGTCCAGTGGATCTGCAGCCCAGTGTGAAAGAGAAGTACTTCTAATATTCATAAGGAAACACTGAAAGTAGAGTCTACAAATTGCGAAGCCTTTCTTTTCTCACCCAACAGTGATCCTCATGCACACTGAATCTGAAGGAATAGAGCAGGTTCTCATACGGCTTTCAGGGGAACGAGCGCGGTGCCATTCTGGTAGTAAATGAGCCGTCCCACAATTTAACTGATTCATAAGGAATTTTCACGGAAGAGGATCTGAGAGCTGTGGGATGATGAGCACTAGAAGACTTTGGGAGAGGCATTCACTGGGGTCACTCACGCAGCCTCACCAGACCAGTGAGTTCATGAGACAGATGTCAGCTTAGGTTGACTGCTCCTTCTCCCCTCCTGCTGTTTTTACTGACCTGGAGTTCCTCCTAGCAATAAGGAGATTGAAAGCCTGGAAACGAGCTGGGGGTCATTAGCAGCATGTGATCTGTGGGCTCTTCAGACCCCATCAGCGAATGGCCTGCAGACCATGACTTGGGACTTGCAAGGGAACCAGAGGGAAAGGAAGCCAAAGATTTGTTTATAGAAAAAACTTGCACCACTTTCAAGAAATCGGTTTAACATGGATCTAGTTAAACCAGAACAAACATCTTAATTAGATGCACATAAACCAATTTAATCCTTTGCTTAAATCAGTTTACAGTGATTTATCAATGCAACCTAAAATGAATGCCTATGTAAGGATTACACTGATTTAAATGTCTACATTAGAGGTACGCGCCGATTTAATCAGATTGATTTTAAATAGATTTGATTATGTAAATGCAACTTTCTGTAATTTCATTGGCTTTTTGATGTGGTAGTTAATTAAGCAGGAAAGGTATGTGGAAAGAAATAAACGTCTTATTTTAGAATAAAAAGGGGTTCATGAATCATTTATTCTGTTTATAGATACTTGTTAAAAATACTGTTTTGATTTAAAGTCCTTTTTTCTTTACAAATCTAATGAAAGTATTTTCATGCGAATTATATACATAATACCGATATTAAGGGCAGGCCTTGTGTTTTTGTGTCAAGGTGGCTAATTTGAGACAGCTATCACCATGTAAATACCTAGAGGTGACACGCACAAGCAGCCAAGGTCAGCCTGAGTGCAGGCAAAAGATTGCCACTCTACTCACAGTGCGAGTACAAGTCAAGGCAGATACAGGCAGATGGCGGAGCCCACACAAACCATTACATGGTATCAGTCAGCGTGATTGATAGGCAGAAATCTCTACGGTAGTCTATCAGTTACCAGGCTTTGCATAAATGTCGTGATAACGAAGAGTTTTAAAGACTAGAAGGGGGTTAATCAGGTATCAGTGTGTGGAGAGTTTTTCACTGGAGAAGGAACTCCTGGAAGGAGTGCTGGTTTGAAAATGTCTTTTGATACTGAGCATGGGACATTAGCATGAGGATGGTCAGCTTGAACATTTAAGACAGCCAGTCCATATTGTGTGCCTTAGGGAAAGGGAAAACAGTGGAAAGAAAAAGGGATGGGATCAAAATAATGAGCAAGGATCACTGATTCTCTGGAAATATCCTGGGTGAATAAGAGTGAGGAGATCGGATAAAAGGATGTTGCAATGATGCAGATGCAGCAGAATGAGAATTTTAGCAGTGTGGCATGACACAGAGATACCACGCGAAGACAATGTACATGGCTCGGCCACAGACAGGAAATAAAAATATAGAGGGAGAGGTACGCTGAACGCAGTGTCCAGAGGGCAGCATACAGGTCTGAGCAGAGGCTAACACGGCAATAACTCCAGTGAACAAAAAGAGTCTGTCAATCAAATGAGTTTAGGAACCATTTTTTTCACTCAGCTCAGTTTGAAACAATAGCTAAGAGAGGTATAAGAGGCAGGCTGGCTATGGTTGCGAGGTTGGCAGACTGGGACAAGAGATACCAAAATGTGAATGGTCCTCAATCGTGTGATTTATGGATGGTTTATGGGTCAAGGAAGCTCAAGATGGAGCAGCACCCTGACCTTTGGCCAAGACAAGGTAGTTAGAAACTCTGGCAAGAAAGGTTTCTGTTGTGTGCAAGGCAGGAGAGCATCCAAGATGCAATTAGAAGAAAACAGCTCCAGACAGTGGTTGGCTGGATGCATAGGTGACTGTATTTTATTTAGGAGGAGAAGGGAGAGGGGCCGTACTCAAAGAGGCAAAAGCAGACAAGAGTCGAGGTGCTCTTTAAGGTGGGGTTACTGAACATCTTTCTGCAGGGGGAGGAAAGAGCCAGGAAACAATGAGAGGAGGTTAGACCAGATGGTTGGAGGGCCTAGAGGGGAGGATGAAACACCCCTGCATTTTTGAAAGACATAAGGTCGCAGAGGAAGAGAGAGAAGGGAAGGTCAGACAGTTGAAAAGCAACTATGTTTTCATCACTTTGCTCCAGGGAGGCTGGAGTAAGATGCTGAATGTCAAGAAAAAGGCAAGCAGGAGGAAGGGAGGGTTGGAGATGTCGGTCAAGACATGAAGCAAAGAAGCAGCTGGCACTGCGCACCATCCAGGCAAGCTAAAGCGGTGGAGTAATGTAGCTGGGAAGATCACTGATGTTACGAAATGGGAGTGTGTGTGGATGGCTTTGGGGGAGGGATGTGCCAGAGTCACCTAGAAGGGATTTTGGGGCAGGAGAACAGCGCAACAGCAAGGGTACGAGCAGTAGCTGGGGGTGGCAGGCGGCCACAGGATGGTGGGGTTTAGGTCTGGACTTGACACAAATAGATGCTGTGAATTTGGAGTGGTGGGAGGGAAGGGGGAGAAGGTCTGGGGAGAAGCACACGGTGGGTTTGTGGGAACTGCTGGTAGGTCAGGGTGAGAGGGGGCTCTGCCAAAACAAGGGTGGACAAGGCTGCGAGGGAAGCAGTCACGAATTTGAAGTTGATGTCTTTGGCTATGGATCTTTCCTCTCCCCTGCATGCGTGGAGATGCTAACCCAGTGTGATTAAATTATTTCAGATTTCCTTGGTTTGGAGGCAGTTTCCTCTTCCTCGGCAGCAGTGTACACAGTCATTTCTCTAATTGCGGCAGGACGGCTGTCATACTCTTCAGGCACAGAGCTTGCACCCTTTCGAAACACAACGGTGCTCCAGGATCAAAGCTTGCAAGGGTCCTTTTTAATTAGTATCACTTTATAGTTTGGGGGTCTGTCTCCACATCTCTAGCTTCAGCCAGTTGTAAATAAACACCTTGGAAACCTGAATTAGGTGTAAACGTGATTATGAAACAAAAAGGTCTGAGAGGTGTGAAGTGCTTTACAGGCTCCCCTGAGTGGCTAGGCCTGACACTTGAAGTGGCAATTTAGAAGTCAGGGTTGGTATCTGTCAAAGCTGGAGCTGAAGGCTCCGGTTAGAGTATGTACCCCATAGCTTCACGCTGTCATCCCAGGAGATAAACCCCCATATTGAGTGGCGCCAGCCCAGCTGTCACAGACTCCATCTTCTTCCCAACGGCTCCTGCACGTACAGTCAGCCACGACGCCCGTGGCATGCCGAAAACGAGGTGACGGCAGAGACCGGTACCGAGCAGCAGGACAAGAAGAGCACTGAACCGGTTGGGTTTCACAGGTGAAGGTCATTTGCAGCCAAGGCCATGTGGGGACCGGGCGGGTTCCCCTGGGGATCTGGAGGAGCCGCACAAGGCGGCCCTGGCTGCAGTTGCCTCCCTGCACCAGGGCCGGGGCTGGACCCACGGGCAGGGGAACGGGGCAGAGCGGTGTCACCCGCTGCCAAGCCACAGGCGGCGGCAGCTTCTTGTTTGTTTTCAACGTGAGTTTCGTTTTCCTTCATTGCTCCTTTTTCCTCCTTGTGTTTAGGTGCTGTTTTTTCACATATGCCTCTGTTAAGGCTATATTTAGGGCTTGTTTTCTAATTTGGCACTGCCTAGCCTCTCTCGGATAGATTTTCCTGGGGTTTTTTTATTTTTATTTTAAGCGTGTGATACCTTTAAATGTGTAAATATCCGGCCTAATTGGAATGCCTAAACAGTCACTTTCCAAACTGCCAACATGTTAAAATCTGTTGATGTGTGCAATCCTGAAGTTACCATGGCGACCGCCTCCATCGCCAGGGAGACACGCCAGATCCCCTTCAGCTTGTGGAGGACATCCCTCTGACCCAAACTTTAGGGAGCGTGTTTATTTCCAGCTCCTGAGGCCCAGCTTGCCGGGCTGTGGCTGTGTGCTGCCGGTGAACAGGAAGGGGAGGGAGCGCTGGCCTGCTCTCAGGTTGTGAAGGATGCTTGTACCTCCAGGTCCCGCTGCACAGATGATTGTTCAATTTGAGCAGCCCAAGGGGTGGCATCACCACCCTGGCTGGGGCAGGACACAAGTGGGAGTCTCATAGGATGGTGAGGTATATCTGAATTTCAGTCACAAATGGATGGGAACTTCCTCAAGTAAGTGGGAAGGTCCATCCCTGTGTACTGGTGCGTGCTGGGCAATGGCACTGTGCAATTTGGAGAGTCTCTATTTGCTGCCTGGGAGGTGCTGTGTCTGTCACCACCGCGGTTGCCAGAGTGGCTGCGAAGGGTCACGCCTCACCATGGCTGGGCCACCTCCAGTGTGAAAGGATGATCCTCTGAAGAACCTGAGCACGTTGTGGGAGAGACACTACTAACAAATACCTCCCTGTAACAAACAGCGTTCGCCTTTTTATCCTTCAATTTGTTCTCCGAGGCAGCTGCTTCTAGACCAATTTCTACAAGTCTTTTTGTCTTTGCCCCACAGACTACAGTTATATACTGCAACAACGGTGTACCACTGGGGTTTGTATTATTTTCCTTTTGTGGTAAAGCATTATGCGAGGAAGATGATGTTTGCCGTTCCTTTTTCACATCATTTTCTCCTTCTTTAGTCTTGGGATTTCTACCCACAAAAGGTCCACATATCCAAGAAAAATTTGGAAAGAGGCTTGAGCACGTGCTGAGAGTTTCCTGAGGCTTCCATCGAAAATGCACAGGGATGGACTCGTAGCTGTCATCCACAGTTTGCCACAACTTCCTGGGTATGGGAATTTGTTTTCATTTTAAATTCAAAAAAAATCCAAGAAAAGCAATGTGGCTGTGCAGAAAGGTTTGCTTTTTGTCTTGTTGCTTCTGTGAAACTTGTCTGGGCTTTCCACAGAGAGCGAAGAGTTTTTATGATTACAGTGTCCGACATCAGACAAAATACATAAAAGCTTTGTGGGTTTAATAGCCTTGGTACTCCCACCATCTCTGACAATTGCAATCTGTTTAATGATTAGGTTTACTTTTAAAATATGTATTTATTTATATGTATATGTACATACGGCCCCTCATTTTCACAGCTGGACAGATACAGTATCCGTCATCACGAAAATATGCTCTACTCTTCGCTCCCATTTAATATCCTCTCCTGATCAGTTTTACTAACATCAGCATTCAAAAATCATGTCAAAAAGCCTCCCTGCAAACTCATACATTTGCTTAAAATTCATAGATACTTGTTTAGAAAATAAATGACAGGCTGGTTTTAAAGTTTGAGTTCTGCTATTTAAAAAAAAACAAACCCAAACCTGCACTTTGAACTTTTCAGATTTGCGTATGTCAAGTCTAACTGCAAGAATGAGGGTTAGTAATTTAAAGATCACCAATATTCTTGTGAGGAAGAATGACTTGAGCCATGAGTGCTAAGAGCTGTTTGCTCTCACTCGTTATGGGCAGCTCCTGATAAAATGCTGGGGTGATAGTGAGCCAGGGTGCAGCTGAACAGGAGGACTGCAACCACTTCAGAACCTCAGCAACTTGGGAAATGGCTTTTTCATGCTTCATGTACCAGCGCCTTTCGGTTAGTCTACTTCATGGGATGTTTACTACCTCAAAAGTCAACAATGCTCTGTAATAATTAATTTATGTTAAGGATTATGTCAAGTTCTTGACAAATTAGCTGTCTTTAACTACGGTCACATCAATATACACTGGTAGCGTGTAAGGAGGAGCATATAAGCACTGTCCCTTGCAGCCTGACCAGCTCTGGTCTGCCTTTTGACTCAGCACCAAGGGAGAAATCTGTGCTGGGTTTCAAAGCACCTTTTCAACTGCTGTGAAAGCGTTGTCTGAGGTTCATGGGAAAAGACAACTTTTCGTGACGTGACAGGTTGGCCATTTTATCTCTTCCTTCAGTAGTCTTAGCTGCCTTCACAACTAGCAAGTTCTCTCTTGCACCGTCCTCTTGGTGGTTTATCAGAGGTCTGTCTTCTCAGGTCCTGCAGTCTTAATAAGCATTGCTTAAAAATTTTGCCTAAAATTCAACAAAAATGCCACATCAGTTGGGAAATATAGAGCACTGTTTTCCTACAGGGATCCCAAAAATTCAACTTGCCCCTGGGATTAGGAGATGCTTCCAGAGTAACAGGGAGGCCATAGGGGCAGGATGTAGGACAAGCTTTATTCCCCCCTACTCCCAAACACCTGTTCTTATTTTCTTCAGGGTCAGCCCTGCTGTTCCTGGCTGTTGCAAATCAGGGTAGTTTGGAAGTCTTTCAGCTAATGAAGGAAAAAAAATCAGCTGTAATTCAATTATAGAAGAAAGAGATTAAAAGAGCAAAGAAGTTTCCTGCTCCCTTCACGAGGAATGATAATTTTAACTGTACTTCTAATTATAAATATTTTAGTAAATGAGCTGCATGAGCTCAACACGCTGCTGACTCTTCCCTGTTCCACTTAGTTTATTGCCTTCACAGCCATGCAAAGGTTCCTACTCTGAAATGGACATCTCTGTCTTAGAAGGGCTGTTCTTTGCCCTCTCTGTTTAGTCTTGATCTCCCTGACACAGGCAGCCTGGGGAGAGGAGAGTTTACTGCCAGTTGCCTGGCTTCTATGAAAAGAAAGAGGCATGGCTTCTCCATTCCTAGTGTATTCTCCTTGAGCTCCAAAACTAAGAAGAACTGCGTGGCTATCTAAGCCCAAACAAGCCCACAGACAGTTTTGTTTGTCTACCCATTACCGGCCATCCACCATCAGTTAAGGCAGGAATGGACGAGCAAGTTTATTTTCTGTTCTAGCCCTGTTATTTCCCTGAAGATTTTCACTCTGGTGAGAAATAGAGCACTTTTTTCGCTGAATACAAGTTTCAAACAAAAGAGGAGAAGACCATGCCCTTCAAAACCCTGGGAACATGTGTCAAAGATGCTGCACGGTCATGAAACATCCTTTTCAATCCTGTGCATGTGCTGTGACCCTGGGGTCCCTGCAGCCCCAGCTCAGCTCAAACTTGGCACAGGTCTTTTGGGTAGAGCTGTGTTTGTGCCTGCCTACCACATAAACCTAAAGCTCTGCCACAGGGCTATGTGCAGGCACACAACGGGCAATGATGTTCTGTGTGACCTCGGGCAACCTGAGGCTCAGCCCTGCACTTTTCTTATCCTACCCCTTGGGTTCCTTCTCCCACCTGTTTGGACTCTGATTTCCCCAAGGCGGAGGCTCCTCTCCCGAGCATGCAGAGTGCTCTGCGTGGAGGTGGCTCAGGACCACAAGGAAAAATTGTTGCAGTGGAGAAGGTGCATCTGTAAGCCTAGTCAGAACGAATACTGCTTATTTTCCTCTGAAAAAAAACCCCAACATCAAAGGATTCTAATAGTGTTTAAGTAATGCTTTTTTAAATGCGGAGATACTTGTTTTCTCACTCATTTGTAACAAAACCTATTACATGTACGACAATGCAATCCATCATAAACGCAATGAAACATGTAAGGTGGGAGGAGGAACTCATGACATGTTTTTAATAGATCTTTCTTCCCTTCCCCCTCCAAACTGAAGATATTCGTTATGACTTTTCTTAGAATGGGGAAAGGGGAGAGGGAGGGGAGTATGTTCTGAATTCACTGGAGAAGAAGGAAGATTTGTTTTATTTTATTTTAGTAGCTCCAGGCTGCCTTTGAGTAACTGGGTATTACAGTCCTGGTGCATCTCTAATTAATAAGATCAACTGCCCCTGAATTTTCTTTTACAAACTAATTTAGATATGTCAAGGCTGCAATTATTTTGAGAAAGATCTGACTCTTTGCTTATTCATCTTTCCTCCTACTCCCTGAGAAAATAAAACTGTCAGCTTAAATGCC
Organism: Steatornis caripensis; assembly: GCA_013398225.1. Lineage (NCBI taxonomy): Eukaryota > Metazoa > Chordata > Aves > Caprimulgiformes > Steatornithidae > Steatornis > Steatornis caripensis. Next base: position 17,073 of record VZSC01005870.1, on the reverse strand, counting down.
CTTTGAAGTCTGTTTTAGGTACTTGATTGAAAATTAAATACTGCCCTGCTGCTGTAAAAGTGGTCAAGGTTCCTGTTCTTTCTTTTTTCCCCTCACCCCCACCCTGTGATTTGCAAAGGATAATGAACCCTGAGATCTGGCTTATTTCCAAATACAATGTAGCATTGCTGTGGTGGTCAGCTGGACCCCTGCCACCGGCCATGATGGATATCATGGGCGAGATGGTGGCACCATTGGGGTCGATGGCAAAGGACCCAGCTCAGCTGTGCCCAGGGTGGGACAGGTCCAACCCCGCGAGGTGCCGAGTGTCCTCCAGCTCCGGCTGACTTCTCAGCCTCGTGCAATCGAGCTCTCCCTTAGCCTCAGAGAGCCCTTAGGTTTATGGGGAATGGCTCTGAAAACTCATAAAGATCAAACCGTTTACTGGCGCGAGTGGTTTACATTTATTAGGCAGTGTTTGTGGAGCCCGGGCAGCGAGGGGGTGCTGTTCGTCAGCCCAGTCTCATGTTATAAAAGTTATTGCATGTCAGGTGCCTCCCAAAATCCTACTCCAATAATCCTACCTTGCTGGAAGCCTTCAGAAAGAAATAAACAAGGGAGGGGAGAGGAGAGAGAGGGAGAATTTGGGCTTCCACTTGTTAAATCCAATTGGTCAAGCTTTCATCTTCTGGCTGAGGTTTTGCAGCTGGAATAGTCCCCTTGGGATGCTGAAACAACAGACCTGGCCGGGGCTACGCTCTTGTGCCTCCTAGGTATGCAGCGACAAGGCAGGGTAGCGGTTCCCAAACCAACACAAGGAACGGGATCAGCTAGCAGAGAGAAAAGCTACCCATGCCTGGGTTTTACAAGAAGAGCTAGTTCTTGTTGCAGTACAAGCCGAGCCCCTTCAAATGAGGAAAAGCTGCCTGGCTGTGGTTTTGTTTTGCTCAGGCTGGGTTTCCTACTCAGGCAGCGTGTCTGCACAGTGCCCTGCCTGCCATCTGGGGCGAAATGTGTGCCCCCTTCTTCACCGTCCCTCCCCTCCCAAACTCAAGCGGGATCAGCAAAAAGCCTAGCAGGTGGGACGCTAGCAGGCAGGCAATTGTCTGATGCCTCATCGACCATCCTCCACCCTAACCCCTGCCTGCCGTGGTTTATGACTTAGATTTTCTTTTCTGTTTGTTGACAAACCAAGACTTTTCTGGAAAATGAGTTTTTTTCCCAGAAGTTAACAGAGCCTGACCAGAGCGTAGCAAGCTCTCCGCAGAGCTTTAGCCGCACCAATTCATTTATTCGGAGGTCTCAAGCTAGCATTACATTCAAGGTGTTGATAAATGCCGTCTGGCTGGAGCAGTGAGATGGGAATTTCTAGCCCAGTCCCGTCTAGACTGGGATTTGGGGATTTGTTATGGAGAGAAAGTCACAAAGAGGGGACTGTGGGATTGCTCTGCATGGTGGTGCTGTCGTGGGGGGACTCTGGGCACATCTAAAGTGCAAGCCTGGTGTTTGGCCCCTGCTAAAGCTGCTGGAAACAACTAGAGAGCTGTCTTTCAGCGGGCTCCGGGAAGCTCGTAACCTGAATGCATGTGGCCTGCTGGTAGCCAGATACTAAAACACACTAGATTTCATTTTTCTTCCTCAGACCCGGGAGTTTCAAGGCTGCATTTAAGGTGAAGAGCAAGAACATATCTGTAAGAAAAACATGTTTTCTCTTCAAGCCTGGATTTTGCCCGTGTCCAGCTCCATATAACAGAGTGGGAGAAACAGATGTGAAACTAGTATAATATAGATGTATCTTTGCATAGCCGTGTATACAATATGCTACCTATGTAACCTTCATGCCCATATGGAGCAGAGTTAAATGTATGGCACACGCTGTAAAATGTGTTACTGATGTAGATGGCTTGGTGAGCAGTTTCCTATACCCTGCTCATAGCAACCACGCACTATGTGGAGAAACTTCACATTTAAAGTATGCTGACAGTGCTTGGCTGTGGAAGACGAGACAGCAAAGCCCTTGTAGGATGCTGTTGCACATTTAACTGTCGAGTCTGTCTGTCATCGTCATCATTTGCCCTGGTGAGGCCGCATCTGGAGTACTGTGTCCAATTCTGGGCTCCCCAGTACAAGAGAGACAGGGAACTACTGGAGAGAGTCCAGTGGAGGGCCACAAAGTTGATTAGGGGAGTGGAGCATCTCTCGTATGAGGAAAGGCTGAGAGCTCTGGGTCTGTTCAGCCTGGAAAAGAGAAGGCTGAGAGGAG
>VZSC01005870.1:0-14559 GCA_013398225.1 Steatornis caripensis | reverse complement strand
TGATTCTATGATTCTATGGTTTACTTTCACTTGAAATTTTGTCCCTTTGTGCTCCGAATTTCGAACAAACAGCATGGGAGTATTGATAGTGTTTTGTCGTGATCGCATTTCATAGCTGAAACTGTATTTTAAATACAGCAGGGGACAGACATGGAAAATGTTAGTATGTAATGTGTGAAGGCCACCTTCAGGCATACCCACCCTCCCGTTCCACACTTTCACACTATAACTCTAGTCCTGTCCATTGCAAGGTACAGCAATATCAGATTTCGTTGAAGTCAAAGTTTTGCCAAATGAAACACAAGACTCTTTAGATCCATTTTCACCAGTATTTGTTTCCAATTATAACAACGTAGCTACTCTGTAGAACATACTACCCTGTCATTGTTTGTCAGTGAAGCTAATATTTTTATACCTCAATATCAATAGAAAATAATGACTTATTTACAGGCAACTTTCAATGTGAAAAATACTGCAAATTCCTATTAGTTTGAAATGGGGGGTTTTCCCCTTTTCTGACTATGATTTTAGAACTTAAACTCTAGCAATGTGGCATTTTCCTATCCTTGCACATGGTGGTTTGCCTGTTGGATGGTTACAGAGCCGCATCTCTCACGAGGGTGGGTTGCTGACACAGACCTGTCCAATGCTAGAATGAAAGTGGCCTTGCAGTTTATGTTACAGGACATCACATTCAGTCATTTGAAGCTTTCAGTAAATATTTCCCATGTTAACAGAGACTCTTCTGTGTCGATCCAAAACATACTGGTTTTTGCCAGGAAAGGGAGAGAAAAAGCATGCCAATTGGGGTGAAATTTTTCTTCTCCAACCTATTTGTCTCCGCTGTTCACCCTCCTCCTCTTTTTTTTGTAGGGAACTTATATTTGTGCACTAATATGCATGCCTTAACAGCTACACTACAAATAGTATGAGGAAGCTGAAACTGCAAGGAGAATCTCAGCTTTTTTGTTTCCTGAAGTATATTTAATTTTAGGAACATCACCAGTGCTTTTGCATTTAACATATCTGCTTTGAAAAGGAGCATCCAAACTTTCTGTTCCATAAAACAATGGATTCATCAAGCGTTCCGTGGATCACAGATACATGCATTTAGACATACATATGCACGTCGCTTTTAACTTTGCATTTAGGCCCGCTGTGACTGAAAGTGAATCATCTGAAGTGACATTCTTTAAAGACCTTTAACAGATCAGCAACTGCCATAGAAACAGCGAGCTGCTACAAAGAGGAGAGTTTCCAACTGCGTGCGCCTTTTAGGCCCGTAGGAAGAAGCACACGCTTTGCTCAGGGCTAGATCTCGAAGTGAGCTGGGCCACTATCCAGCCAAGTGTTGTAAGCCCGTGCTTGATTCGCCTTCAAGCCAAAAGGGAATGCTCAAAGGCTTATGCGAAGGGCTCTCATGAACGTCACTTTATTTTTATTGAAGTTGGGTAAATCACTCCTGAGCACAGTTACTCCCCTGCTTGGAGGAGCAGGCTCTCCATGCTTCTTATGTGTCTAAAAATAATACATAATTAACTATATGTTTGTGTGTTCCCGTAATCTGTGTCTTAGGCTGTCATGTATATTATCTTTTTACACCAGTCCACGCAAGTTATTTTTAAGTCCAAGTTTTTCTTCTCTTTATCCCATTCCAAAAACAATAAACAAAGCTCGGGAGGAGAAGGAATAACAACGTATAACCTCTCTATAAACACGTGGGTATCATTGTGCCTGAATTCCTCTCCTGCCTAGCAGCCACCCCAGAGCTCACCTCGTCTCACAGGTCACGATTCTTCCATTGTAGTGGGCTTTGTCTTCCAGTAGGAACCAGTAGGTGTTTATACATGTTGTTCTTCACTAGCTCGTGCAAGTCTTTGTTTGGCTAAAAGCATTTTTAAAACCACTGAGATGCTTTCTACCCATGTGGTGGTCCAGCTAAGGTCACAGCCATGCCACGTAGGATGCCCATACAATGGATGTGGTGTTACTGCTGCCAGCTCTCACCTCTCATGTTTCATCTTAAGAAAAAAAAAAAAATTATGTCCCTCCCAGTTGTGGGAAAAAATTGAGACACAGCCCGGACCCACTGCCTCGGAGAAGCCAAGCACCCAGTAAGAACCCAGCAAGCTACATCGCATTTCCATCTTGTCCAAGAAAGGTGCATTTTTAAGCTGTATTCAGCAGACATTGGCTACAGCATTGCTGTGAGATGCACACAGGACAAAAATAGCTGCTATCAATTTCCTCCTGTTCGCCTCATAGGTGGGGAGATATGGGAAGATTTCCCTCTCTGCTGGGGTCGCAGCAGTGCAATGTTTGTTGCCTTCTGCCTACTGTCATGTGCCCCATAAAAGCCAAAAGAGGCCTTCTCTCTATTGAAAGAAGTACTTGGCATATTTGGAGCACATGCTGACACCAGTTGCTTTTCAAAGGCTCTGTAAATTCCAGCTCACTCTTCTATCCCATTTTCCATTCAGAGACACAGCAAGGGGCATTTGGCAGACCATGAAATAAAACTGCACGTGCTGTAATCCTTTTCAGGGTGAGGCTCAAGCTCTCGCTCCCTCTCCTCCCTCCCTCTCCTCCCTTTCACTCCCAGTCTCTTTCTATACAAGTGTGACCAACTACAGGAGCACCTTGCTTGGATTAGACAAGGTCATTGAAAACGCTTGGAAAATCTAGGGCTTGTTATGAGCTCAACGAGCAGCAATACTGACCTTACTAGTTTTAATAGCACAGGGGTTTAATTCCACCCTGTGAGCTGTCTTTTGCTTTCTCCCCCTCCTTCTGTTGCTAGCCAAGGTTAACTCTTTGCAGGCTTAGGAAAGGTTGGCTACTTTGTCAGGCATAACATAAAAACACACAGCGTCTAAATCGCTGTATTATACTTGCAGACAGGCAAAAAAGGCAGCTCTGTGATTTGTGGCTAAGCTCAGTCAGGTCTGCGGTAGATGTGCCGAGCACTTCAGTGCATTCCTGGATTAATTTGATATTCCCTTTTTGGCACCAAAAGAGCCCGCTGCCCCACTTGGAAGATAAACCATGAGACCAAAGAGCTTGTTCCTCAGCTTCAGTGTCTGTCAGGTCTTACCCTGCAAGGGGACCTTGGAGCGCATCGGTGCAAAAGTGCTGCAGAACAAGGCAGGTGAAGCGATCCTTAGGAAAATCAAAGGAATGGAGAGAGAGACTTTGTGCCAATAACTTGTGAGCTTTAGGGACCAAACCTACTTAGTTATTTTAAATTGGCTTTGTTCCGTTGACTTGGTTTCTCACTTAGGCATAGCTTTGTGTGTTTCCGGGTCCTTTAATTTTAGGCCTCTGAGAAAAAAAAAACATATCCGATTTCCCAGTGTCTATTTTCCTCTGCAAGGTGACCATTCCACCCATCGCGTGCGTCAATGCTGCCGGCTGCCGACTTGCTCTCCCCTGGCCTCCTCTTCCCTCCCGCCTGCCTCCATCCACTTGCTCCCATTACATTTCTCAGCTAACATGCCGGCACGACAGGTTCTGGAGGCACCGGGCGGGCAGTGAGAGCAGGGATGGAGAAGAGAGGTGGGAGAGGGGGGCTGGATTCCCCATGTGGTACTGGTGAGGTGTTGTGTTGGCTCATCCCATCAGAGCTGTGCCCCACAACTTTAATGATTTATCACTGCATAATCGTTTTTGTTCACTGAGCCCACCCACAAATGAAGTCACCGCTGTGCAGGGTGATGGAGAAGGTCCTTGCCCCAGAGAGCTGACATCAGGAGGTGAGTGGTGGCCACGGGGTCACAGACAGGTGGAAATCATCCGTGGGAGGTTCAGCTGCCAGGGGATGCAGCATAACACGACCAGGGCAGCCGGGAGGTGAAGGCACAGATCAAAAGAAAATGCAGAAATGCCTATGAGGAAAGGGAAGACTCAGGAGGAAAGGATGAGTTAATTACCTTAATACTAACCGAGTTGTATTAGAAGGGGCACTTTCGTTTTGAGTAAGTACCTTTCCAGTATATGACCCTGGCAAGACTTCCTAGCCTTATTTCTCGAAATTGGATTCACAAATCCATTGTTGATTTTCTTTCAGCAACTTGGAGAGAATTCCTGTCTAGATGCAAACCTCATGGCTTGGTCCAGTCCCTTCTGTCTCTCTATCCATTTATTTAGTTTCCAATTTATAGCTTTCAGATGTGGGCAAGGGATAAGGCTAAGTTGTTTTGTTAACTTAGGCCCGTTTTAGCTGCCTTCCTATACAATAGTCTTCAAATACGTATTTGTACATATTTTCTTTGGTTTAGAAACTTACAGAAATAAGTTAGCAAACGTGAATACATTAATTAAAATAAGCCATATTTCTCCACACATCTCTAAACCACTTCTTTGTACCCAGAAGAGGTATCATTTTAAACTGCCTTGGTTTTTAGCCCAGTGAAACACAGAAGCAACAGTGGTGAGCCTCAAGGTGTGTTTGCTTAATGTCTTTGGAGATGCTGTAAATCCATGCCTACTGGTGTCTCCTGTAATTCAGAGGAGCTGTGGGGAAAGGGGAAGTGAAATTGCTGATCTCAGCAAATTTGGTACAAATTTGGGCAAAGGATGAAAGATTCTGTTTTTATGGAAGCCAGCTGATCAATCCTTATCTTTCATGTAGCAGATCTCCTTTTTTCCTTTCCTTTTTTTTTTTATTTGGTCATTGTTGTTAAAAACATGAAATAGAAACTAAATGCTTTATCACCAGCCAGAGCATGATTACCACCAGCACGTGACGGTTTCTTTGCCTTGGTCTTTTCCAACAACCAGTAAATATCCAAACACGTCGTTGTGCCAGATAAAAGAACAAAGTAATAATACTGTATGAAATCAGCCTGGGCAGCTAGCTAATGACTTGGCTTTCTTTTCTTTCAGAACTACAGGAATCAAATTCAGTTCTGCACTGGTATTTACTGTCAAGTGGCCTACTTCAGATTTTAATGATCTCTTGAGACCCTGCCCTGACCCAAAACGTTGTTACAACTTGGCCCACTCCAGTATAATAAACTATAAACCTGTCACATGGTGCCCCTCATGCTGTAATTAGAAACGTCCTAAGACCAGTGTTAAGTACTGTGCCTAAAAAGCAGGCCGAGCAAATGCCAATTTACGAGGGATTCATGGTCAAGGTGCTGAGTGAATTGCTGGCTGAAGAGGCAGACCACAAAAAAGAAGTGAAAAGAAACCTTGCTAAACTCCCTTTGGGAAAATCGCAGCAGCCTCCCCTCTGCATAATCAACAGCTGCAGGAGCAAAAGCATTGCTCATCTGTTTTCCTACCAAGTGGAAAGTACATACTGTATGCATCATGGAAATGGAGAAGATATATAAGGCTATAATGATGCTATAGATAGAAAACATTTATAAATGGCTTGTTGGATCTTACTTTTCAGGCAAAGAACCAGGGAAATAAGAGATTGTTGCAGAAAAGTGCCAAAATACGCTTAAAAATTGACGAGTAATGAATATATGCTCTTGTGACTATACATTATGAAGGTAGAATTAATTTATATTGCATTTCAGCAATATTATACCCTACTCCACACTTAATTATACTAGATAAATACCTGGAGTGAGGAACGCGTTGCTGACACTCGCAGCTGAGGAAGTCTTTTGTCATAAAAATAAGGACTACATTTTTGCAAGGTGGAGACAGCTTGAAGTATTTTCATAGTTAATCCAATCTCTACCATAATGTCTAACTAGACTATTAACACCCTATGGTTCCAGACACTTTTCTTCTTGAAGACCTTGACACTTACGCTCACCTCACGTCAGTGAGATCAGCATCAATTAGCAATGCTGCAGCTTTTTTACTCTGGGCAGCTAAGCCAGGTCCACACGGTTTTGGCAGACTAGGTGATGTGTTTTGTTTCCTTTCTGTCACTTTTTAATACGTCCTCAAGCCATGGAGGCATCCCTCCATGTTGCAGCAGTGGCACGTGCGGCAGGGCGGCCATGTGNTCTCTTGTACTGGGCAGCCCAGAACTGGACACAGTAAAAAGCTGCTGCTCTTTCTCTCCGCTGCCGTGTCTCGAGGGCAAGAGCTTCTGCTGGGTGCTCTAGCATAAAAGCAGGCCCCAAAACTTGTAGCAGTTGGAGTAGAACTGCTTTCCCATTTTATATCCTCGTTTCAGGACGTTCCCTGGTCCCTCAAGGTAGGAGGATACCCCAGGTAATGGAAAACTTCCTATAATATCAACACTAAAACTCTTAACCGGGAAATCAAGCAGATGCGTTTGCAGAGCTGCTTGCAAGCCGTCATGTCCCCTGACAGTAGAGAGTTAACTGCATTTGCAGTATCATTAACTCCACTAATCCCCTAAGGAAAAAACACCAAAATGCCCTCACAGAGACCAAAAGACACTGTTTCTAAATATATTTATTAATTCCTTACAACCTAGCAGATCAGGAACAAATCCTTCAGTGTGTCTTTACACCTTATAAAGATGCATAAGGATCTCACACATGCAATTTATTATTCCTTTTTAGGTCACCTCTGGGAGCAAGGGAGGCAGGCGCAGGCATGGCACTCCCCTGCATCTGGTGGTGTAAACCTCCGAGAGGGCTTGGGCCAGGCTCGCAAGCAAGGAGAAGGAAGCAATTGGAGAGCAAAAGGCTGTTTTTAAAGCCTTCTCCATGGGTTGTTCCTCAGCTCGATGACTGAAGTGATGCAGAGCAGGGCCGTCGCACCTTTCCATCATTCTGCCACTTGGCTTCAGGAGAGGGGAAAAATAAAAGGCTCTGCAAGCCTTCAGCCAGGAGGCTCAGTTGTGCGTCGTTTGTCAAGCTGCGGTGTAGACTGCCGCTTCAAAACCCTCCCGGCAGGCCTGGCCACACCAGTGTTGTGGAAAACTTGGAAACTGCGAGAAACTGTTTGTTCTCATTGCCCTGGAAAGTGGAGCCCATAGGAAGAGGCTGCTGTTTTCCAAAGTAACCCTGTTAGGAGCAATTACCAAAAATGGAATATAAAAAAAGCATATGATAAGATTCACGTAAATCTCAGATGACTATTTGGGGATGCAGCAAAAGAGCTGACTTAATGTATTAAAATATTTTCTCCCTTAGTAGCTGATAGATTATGGTTTGAGTAAAAAAAAAAAAAATCACCACATGCAAGGTTTAAGTGCGTGGTAGATACAAACCAGCTCTCAAACCTGGTATGTAAATAATTTTGTTGTGTTCTTGGGCCCGTTGTGCATGTCTGTCTCTTCGGCACTGGTGGGATGGGTTTGATCCCACAGACAGGGGATCAGAAACCTTTCCTAAGCTTCCAGAAGTTTTTCTGGGGCCTCTTGGTGACACCTTTCTGGGAAGAGCCTTTCACAAAAGAGCTCGTAAACTGATACAAAAGTGGGCTGGTGGTTTCCCCTAACAGAATTCCCTGGTGTAGAAACGTTTAGAGCAAGGTTGTGATGTGATTTGATTTTAACGTGCTGCTTGATTTGGAACTGGTATCTTTTGTAAGATCTAATTGCATTTATTTTGTCATAATTCTATGAATAATGCTGGAATTAATATCCATCAGATTAGTAACTGCCCAGGATAGTACTTACTCCACTTTTAATTTGAATGAGGGGATTTAAAAATCTCTAAGTTCATTTTACACCATTGCCCTCTGGGTTTGGTCCCTTTCCCAAGGACATCATTCAGAGTGTTATCAGAGACTAAACAGGTCACTGGCAGGACAGCTCTTGTCTGTTGGATGACACTGAGTTGGCACATACACATGCCAAGATTTAGCTGACTGAAAAGAGGGCAGACACGTTGATGGAGAATGAGTGAAAGCATTGAAATAACCCCAATTCGATCTGCAGTTGGCATCTCTCTGAAGCAGCCAGCCTCAGGTGTTTGCTTGCAGCTCTACCCAGATAACCCACTGAGAAGTCTCCAAACTCAGTAGCCTCTTCACGGGGAAACAACCTCCTGTATCTTATTTTGGGATCACCAGAAACTCAGCACATCTGGAGCATGACCTTACAAGGGGAGCTTATGTTTCCTGCCCTTCTCCGTATTGCCTCTTCCTCCATTAGCTACTTGAAAACACCAACGTGTATCTCCAAGCCTAACCGTGCGCCATCCTTCTTGGGTAGAAATCGTTTGCAGAAATACTATATAAGAGAAGTGCTGGGTTATTCCTTGGATTTGAATGCTCCCGAGTTAGAATTAGGTCTTGCACGATCAAGTAGGTCAGACGTGCCCCCAGCTCATGGATCCAAATGATAAAGTGGGTAGGATAAGGAAGCAGGGGGTTACACGATACGTGGTTTTAATGGATGTTTAGATTGGCTGTAAATGTGCAAGTGCGTGTTTGTTTAGAGTTACCATGATATGAATCAAAGAAATAAAAATAGCAATGCATTAAGTCTTAGAGAACCTCTTGGGAAGAAGCAAATTAAGATTTTTAGATGTAAATATTTTGACCCAACCTATTAGTCATGTTCTTGTGCTACAGTGTGAGAGATCTGAGTTTGATGTGGTAACTCATCTCGTGTTTCTGCAGGAACAGCACGTTGTGCTTCATCCACCAGCACCTTGTCTGACTGACTGAGTAGTGCTATTTTCCAGGTGACAAATATTTGTCAAAAACTTGTGCTTTTCAGAAAACACATGTATCTTCAAACTTTCCAGTATTAAGCAGCACATCAGCCTCTCCCTGGGTTATCACATTACCCTGTTAAAAACAAAACAAAACAAAACACAACAAAACAAAACCCCAGCTATTTCTTCCCAGATTTTCTCTTGGTGGTGTGTGTCACTGCCCTCAGTCAGCCCACCAGTGAATTCCCAGTCTTGGCTCTTCTTTTAATACCTTTACTACCGTGAGAAATTGCTGGAGACATTAAGACTACTTCATTAAATCAGCGAGTTTCCTCTTCCCTTTCTCTCTACTCCTTATAATTCCCATGGACTTATTTAGCTCAGATTTTTAAACAGAGATGATGTTCAAAAAGTTTAATAAATTATTAATAGATGTCAGGACATTACAGGCATAAGAAGCACATTACAGATTGTTAGAAAACACTGTCATTCAAAGATGTCAACGTAGTCCTCTGTCAATTTTTGAGACACCATACCATTTTATAACAATTGGGGGTTTTTATTCCAACATCTTCCTAAGATATTTAGAAATCTAAAACTCATACTAAATATGAACTATGTTTGCAGAGATTTATCAAGTTGTTAGAACCGACGATGATTGGAACCATTAGCTGTGCTAACAGATGTACATTTTAAGAGAGATGATTGCGACAACTTTTCTTGTTTCTGTCTGGCTAGCTTTTCTCAAGAGTGTTACTAAGCCAGAGGAATCGCCCAAAGTTTGCACAGGGGTAGCCACTAGTCATGGTATTAAAACATTATAGTTGGGGAAGACCGAGCTTACCAGTTTCATGCCTGCTCCTGACCCACCGGTAGAATTGAAGTCCATCTGAGTGTTGTTTCCTCCTGCTTCATTCTTCCTTTGCGACTTACTACTTGTGATGCCTACAGCTCACTTTGGGTAGCACAAATCTTGAAGCACACTCTTCTGCTTACTTAGCACTGTTAATTAAAGGAAGCCTATTAAATGAGCGCACCAGTGTCTGCACTGGGCTCATTATCTCTATGGGAGCAGTTCAGGCTGTGGATGATGCCACTCTGTGAGCCGTGCTGCTTTGGCAGTGCACGACGGCAAGAGATGGAAGTGCCTAGAACAATTATTATAACCATAAGCATTACAGATTAGACTTAAAATCTGGGACTATAAAAGAGGCATTGCTGGAGTGTGGTGGCCCCGATTGTTGGAATTTCCTTTTTCCATTGGTCTGAAAAAAGTACGAGCCTATGATGTGAAGCCTGTCTGCTTCCTCCATTTCTCCCATACAGAACAGCTATTGTAAGGAATGTGAAGTGTTTTCTTCCAAGGAAGTAGTCTAAAGACGTTTATAATACTTATAGATTTACATTTTTTATATGTCCCCAGATATGCTGTAAAGAATACATTTTATAAATGCTAGAATAAATAATGGAACTGTGAACAAAAAAAGCATTGCATGTCACAGCTGCATGCTTTGCCAACCTTTGTCTTGAGTGACCCATTCAAGGAGAAATGAAGAAAAGACTCCTTTGCCAGGGCTCATTTCCAGTCATTCGGCATTTTAACTATATTTAGGCCAACTCTCTTTCTGAAAGTTTTAATTCTTACACAATTTATAGACAAAGAAACAGCAGTAAGAAGGAGAATAATACAGTAGCTATATCTGGCAATAGAGTGCTACCAAAATTTCTGCCTATTTAATGCCTTTGAGCTCTCTCTAATTTCTTTTTTTTCCTTAAGTCTTTCTTGGGTGCCTGTCAATCTATGGAAAAAAGACAAATTTCTGTATTTATTGAGAATCTTGTTGTAGTATAAAAGATATTTTATTTCCATTGTCTACTCCTGACTGGCTGGCTGTTAGTTGACTGAGTAACAGTAGACAGACTCTGCCGCTTTGTGCCCCTTTTTTTACTCTCTCAGAGACACACAAAAGTACTTATTTAACTTACTTTATGCAAGCTTAGTTTCTCAGCTAAGAGGTTAGTGAACCGTACAATAAAAGTACAGGTACTGAAAATCAGATTGAACATTCCCATGATAAAGGACAAGGCAGTTGGAGGTCGAGTCATATCATGTGATAAGACAAGAAAAAACCAAGAAAGTTTCAAAAGTGGGCTACTACAGATCATTATTGACCAGTGCAGAAAGTCAAATGTGTCACTTAGCTCCAGCCACTGTATCAAGTAACATGAATTTTACCACAGCTCTGAAACCTCCTTCCCAGATTGCCTCTCTCTCTTATACTGTCCCCCGAAGACTTCTTTGAGGTTACGTGCCTATTTCCCGTTGGAGTTATAATTCAAATGAAATCATGTCATGGTGATACCAGCACAATTATATAATAAATAAAGGCCATGACATGTATTTCTAAAAGCTATTATCAAATATATATATAGACATTTAATGTTCATTAGACTGTTATTTAAAAGTGGGGTTTTTTTTGAAAGCTTGATTTAAGTCAAAGTAGATTGCCTATATTTACTACCCTTCATTTCTAATCTCAGGGTTTAGCAAACATGAGCCTGCATTACTCTCTCTATTATATAAATAGGAAGATGGAGATATTAAATGTGACTTTCTTCTGGTCAGAGAGCAGGGGTCATGGGAAGGTTTCAGATCTCAAGCTCCTCAACAGCTCTCCTCTCTGTTGCATTGACATGTGTCCGTAATTCCTTATTTAGCTATAGGCCAGAAGTGATCAGGGCAATCCTTTCCTAAATCTAGAATCCTACTAATTCTATTCCCACTAGGGCTGTTCTTCAGCTCGTACAAGCATCTTTCCTGTCCATCACCTTCCCAAAAATACCTGAGCTAATTGGAGGTTTTACTGTATCTAAAGCAGATTCTATTAAAATTAGACATGAAATGGAGTTTGTAGGAAGACAGTTACTGGCATTAATGGGCATTAATCTAGACGGGCTAGAGGCAGCCAAACCATGCACCGTGCCCAGCTTAATAAAAAGCAGCACATGATGGAAAAGGGCAAGAAAAAGCACTCACACAGCTCTTCCCCTGGGGAACTGGGAGTCTGCGTGGGACATCAGCTGGTCCCGGATCCTCACGAAACAGCTTAAGCTTTATTTATTGCCACGTAAATAGTGTAGAATAGTCCCGTGCCAGATTACTGCGTTACTGCCATTTGGGAACGGATGCCTCTGAAGGAAACGCTAGCATCTTCACCATAGTGTGGGCTCAAGGCACACAGCACATGCAGTTGCTTGTGGTGATGCACTTGATGATGACATCACGGGAGGGGAGAGTTAACCAATGTAGACACATGAAAATTTAGGCTCTGGGCTTACTGTTTTGAAGCTTGTCTTTGTTTCCTATTCCAGCTGACTATCTTTTCAAAAGTATTTCATTTCCTAGGCAAACTTTATTACATTTTTTTCTCTATCTCTGGGCAGTGAATAGTAAGCAATCAACGAGATAAAAGTTATCACCTAAATAAGGAAAAAAAAAAATTGCCCATCTGGTGACGACCTAGAGATACAATTCCTAACTGGCAAAGGCCCAGAGGAATTGAGACTCTGAGTCTGTGGGGTCTTAACAACAAGGCAAGCGGGGACATGGAGAACAGCAGCTGAGGCTCCACAGGCTCGTGTTGGCCTGGAACATGTTGTGTGTCAGCAACATCGACAAGAGGCACAGGAATTTGGTGCATTTTGGCTCCAATCCTACAAGGGCTTAGGCCTGCACTTAAGATGTGCAGAGGAAGGGTAGTAAAACTCAGAGCGTGTGAAAGACTATGGAAGAGATGCATTTTTTTCACCTAGAAACAGGTTTTGCTGCACAAAAGTTTGTGCCTCAGAATATCAATCAGCAGCAGAGTTAAATGGAATCATATTAGTAAGCACGGATAATCCCATCGTCCAGGGACGGGCTGATGGCAAAATAGCTCCGAACACACGCAGCTGAGTGAAATTTGATTAAATTTCTCATTTAGTGGCTGAAAGAAGAGAAACAGACCAAAGACTACCGTCTTTCTCGCTAACCTGGAGCTTTGAGTAATAGCTGCGGATGTGGGAAACCAGGTTCCCCACTGCATTACATAGGAAAAGTGTTGCTCTGGACACAGGAGCACAAGTGCAAGAACCCAGTTTCTGACAACCTTTCTCCTTGTCCCTACCTCCTCCTTTTCTGAAAGAGAAGATGAAAATTTTGACCCCCAAATGGCTGTTCTGACGCTGTTACTTTTCCATTACAAAAGTTGAAACTTTTTCATTTTTGTTCCCAGGAAGGATGAAAACCAATTTCAAGGCCTTGAAAGCTACTGGGAAATGGAGCTGTCAATCTCCAGCCAGCTTTAGATTATGATCTCTGAACTCAGATGGGGGCACGTAGCCACCGATACCTTCCTTGTCCTGCCTTACGTGGGGCTATGCTCTATTCAGAAACACTGAATCTTGATTAAAATCACTTACAGTCAGGTCCTGAAGAATCCCTAAGTATGTGAAACAAGCAGTTGCTTTTATCATCTTGCTAAAATTGTGCATGACACAGGGAGGTTTATGTGGATACTAAATATGGCATAGATTTGCCATTTGCTAAATCCTGCACTAGTTTTATACTAAGTGTCTTGTCTTAAATGATACAAATTGGGCCTGGTTTCGGCTTCGTTTCTCATCTGTATCATCAAACTACGTTATCTGTTGAAAACTTGATTTGTTTTATACCAGTGATTCGAGTGCTTTTCGGTGCCATTTTGAATCTAAAAAAAAAAAAGAAAAGCAAAAAGCAAAGGAATTTTTCATAAAAACTCCACAACTCTTTGCAAACATTCCGGCTGCAACATATAGATAGGCTTTTTTGAAAACCCACCAAAAGTCTCAGTAAGCTCTACCTTGCACAGTTTTCCATCATGGGTAACACCAGTGATGTAACAATGGTGAGAGCTGACATCATCTGCTAGATCACCTGGTTTTGGTTAGATTTGCACATCATTATGTTTAGTGTAAGCTTGTTGTTATGACGGTCCTGCTGTCTTCCCAGTTTGTAGCAGTTTCCTCTACGTGACAACAGGGAGTCTGAGTCCAATTCCCATGCGTACCTCCTGATGGCTCAGGCATCGCGATCTCAGCGTCACTACATTTACTTCTTGAAATCTTGGAAAATTTCAACACACAAACTTGGCTAACGTTGAACCGATTTACAGTACCTCAACAAATAAGAATTAAGAGAAGCAGTATCGCAGCTCGGTCTCGCGTGCACATATAAACACATAAAGTCAAGTACCTATACACATGTATGCTTATACATGCACGAGCACACCCAGCCACAGTTTCTTAATGTCAGCACAGTTTGTTAACATCAATATGACTTTTTTCTGATTTGTATCACATATATATAGATCACTTCTAAAACCATTATAGGATAACATAACTTGCAGGTGACAAAAACAACTGCTTTTTTTTCTCTCTTGGTTTCTTGTGTCCCAGTAAACCAAAACCCAAACCACTTACAAAATTAGCCACCCTGCAATTTACTCTGAGGGGATTGTGCCACCTGCTTTTCTCTCTGCCACAATAGCTAGTACTCCACTTCTGGAAGTTCCCCAGGCCAAGGGAATGTTTGCTCTTGCATTAGCTGGTCACTGGCAAGTGCTCCAGGGATACCCGGTTACTTCAGCTTGAATCCCCACCATCTCAGCAAGCAGCCCACAGCCAAACTTTCCAGAAGCACGCAAGTTCGCTCACTAGTCCAGGCTGGTTCCAGAGTCCATCCACAGCGCTGTGAGGCACAGCGCCCGCAGCTGGCACTGCACGTTTCAGGTCCCTGCTTCGTTATCTGTCTTTCCTTCTGGCTGCTTGAATCATCGGCTAATAACTTTCACGGTTCACCTCGTTACAACCGACCAGGCAGCCAGGCAGCGTGCAACAACACCTGGCTGCTTCTAGACCAAAACCTGGCAACATCTGCTGCCTCCCAGCTACAGGCACGCTGGTGGGACTGCTCCTGCTTGCTGTTAGCCCC
>VZSC01005869.1:3581-19362 GCA_013398225.1 Steatornis caripensis | reverse complement strand
CCAAGTCCTTTATTTGCAGCGCAGATCCTTGCGAGCAGGGAGAGGCAGTGGGTCCCGCGGTGCGGGACCGGCCCGGGCCGTGTCAGAGCCTCTTCCCGAACCCGGCTGCAGCCCATGGGTGCTCAGCTGGGGCTGTCGAGGACGGGGGTCCTGCTTGTACCGGTGCTTCCCCGGCTGAAGCCTCTGCCCAGGCGTGCCAGCAGTCGGCACACGAGCGCTTGGCTTTTGCTGCTGCTTGTTCTGGCTCCTAGGGGGTAAAAGCACGGGGAGCCCAGGCATCAGGNCCGGGCCGTGTCAGAGCCTCTTCCCGAACCCGGCTGCAGCCCATGGGTGCTCAGCTGGGGCTGTCGAGGACGGGGGTCCTGCTTGTACCGGTGCTTCCCCGGCTGAAGCCTCTGCCCAGGCGTGCCAGCAGTCGGCACACGAGCACTTGGCTTTTGCTGCTGCTTGTTCTGGCTCCTAGGGGGTAAAAGCACGGGGAGCCCAGGCATCAGGCTGGGGGTCCTGCTGCCGCGTGGCCGTATGGGCACGGCTCTCCCCCGCTTCAAGGGGCTTTCAGTCTGTCGGTGACTGAGTCTCGTCNGCCCAGGCATCAGGCTGGGGGTCCTGCTGCCGCGTGGCCGTATGGGCACGGCTCTCCCCCGCTTCACGGGGCTTTCAGTCTGTCGGTGAATGAGTCTCGTCCCCCAGCTCCCACCGCGAGGGGCTCTGCGGTGGTCGCCGCTCTGGGCAGTGGTGTGAGCGATGAGCCGGGGGCTGCAGAGGACGGGGCGCCGCTTGGTGCCCTCTGGGGGAGCAGGGACCGGGCGCTGGCTTTGCCGCTGCTGCTGGGGGGGTCCTGCCCAGCGCTGCGCCCTGGGACCCTCGCTCGCAGCGGGGAGTCGTGCCGCCGGTGCCGCATCCCGGCATGCGCCGCCTGTGCATCCCCGGGCTGGAGGAAGCGAAGGTGGGAGTCAGTGATTTAAAAGGAGGGATGTAAAACCAGCGAAACGGGGGTGAAAGTAGGGCAGCGCGTCGCGGGGCTGCAGTGAATCACCAGCCGGCTCTCGCTGCTCACATCGAAGAAACGAGTCTGTCAGCTGCGTTTTCATCGCCAACTTAGGGTCTGGTGGCCCGTGGGTGAGCGGGTCAGCACTGTGCCATCGCCTGGCCGGGTGGGCACAGGGCTGCTCACCGAGCCACGGCCGGTGCGGGGCTGCGGTGCTGGCACCTCGGTCACCGCAGGGCTGGGCTGAACGGGTCCCGCCGCCGCGGGAAGGGCCCGTCCCAGCCCTGGCCGCTTCTGTGAAATCTGGGTTTTGCCCTCACAGCAGCGCCGGCTGCCAGGCTGAGATAGGGACGGTGCCATCCTGCACGGGTGCTGCGCTGGGGCTTGGCCCTGCCCTGCCCAGGGCAGCCCGGGGCACAGAGACACCCCTGGCCCCGCGGCACGCTGTGGGGTGAAGGGAAAGGGGCTCTCCCCGTGGAGGGCTGACGCAGCACCAGGGCTGGACCCTGCGGCTGTGCCGGGGCGATTCGCCGTGCTGGGGCAGTGGCTGGTGGAGCTCAAACAGCACGGCGTCCCATCGACACCCTGTTCAAGTGCAGAACCACCCCCCAAAACCACATCTATTTTCTAGAGGGGAAAACCAGCCTGGGCGACGGGAGCCTTAATGGTATCCTGTTTTCTTGATGGACAGAAATGACTTTCCGTGGGTACAAAAGCTGCTCTTTTTGCGGAGGCGCTGTGTAATTTTAAGAAGAAAAATCGAGGAGGGTCTGAGGAGCTGTGGCGAGGTCGGGTCGAGCAGAGGCGCCGCTCGGCGGAGGCCAGCGCCCTCGTTGTCCTCATTGCCGCAGCAGCGAGGATGGGGCCGGCCCCGGGAGCCGCCCTGGGCTGGGGGCAGTGACCCCCCGTGTTGCAGAGGGGAGCGTTTGGAGCCCTGGGGCTGCGACTGCTGCTTGCTGACCCACTGCGCCGGCCGAATGGGCAGCGGTGCGGTGGCAGCCCCTGGCGCGTGGGCACCGCTGGGGGAAGGACGAGCTGGAGGGGCTGGTCTTCGCTCGTCAGCTTGCGGCGGCGCTGGGGCGGGTGCGGGGCTGAGGGTTCCCCGTGAGCAGCATCACCCAGCCGGTCGCTGCACGTTGCGTTGCAAAATACCGTCGCACGGGCGGCACTGCTGTGGCCGGGAGGTGATGAGCAAGCATGTGCCGGAGACGGTGGCCAGAGGACGAGTGGTTGGAGAGAGGCAGGGAGCAGAGTGCGGCCCAGCCGGCGGTGCTCGCCCCGGGAGGTGAGCGGTGGCCGGGGCACGGCCAGCTCTGCCCCAGCCAGCCCCGGGGGTGGCGGGGGATTTACAAAATCCAGCCAGTTCCAACGTCTCCCCGCTATCTCCGGCGAGCAGGCAGGAGCGCTTCCCTCTTCGTGGAAGGGTGGTTATCGCCCCGGCCACCCCCAGAGGCGCTCGGCCCCGCACCCGCACAGCATCCTTGCAGCACGTTTCAAAGCCTGCCTGGGCCGGAGGGAGCTTTCCCAGGAGCGAAAAGGTGCTGTCAGCTTTGAGGACCTGGGTCCTTTCGACCGTTTACTCTGGTAAGCCTTATCTATATAAAATTTTGGGGAGGGTACTGGCACAGCTCCGCTGCCGCTCCCGCCCTGGGAGACTTCCCTTGGGATTTGGCTAGGCGCTCTCCTCTCAGTGCCTTGCTGAAGGTGTTTGGGTTTATTTGGGCGTTTGTTGCTGCGGAAGCCCCAGCTCCAGAGCGGAGGCAGTGGGCTGGGATCCGGTGATGCAAGCGCCGCTTCCCGGCAACGCTGGAGGTGGTGCAGCGGTGCGTTCTGCTCGTGTGCTACCCGGTCCCATATGTTAAGATGTTGGTGTTGCTGTCAAAACAGCCTTCACGTGTTTAAAGCTAGATTATCCACAATTGCATCTGCCCAGAGGACTTAGCAACCCCACATGGCTCTGTTTTTAGCTCCGTTTCAGGACTAATAAACGGCGCTGGTTTGTATATCTTTCCTCCTGCCGTATTTATCGCCCGTCAAAATAGGAGCTGTTTGCAGGCAGCCGAAAGGCGGCCGCTCGGAAGAATAACAGCCTTCTTACAGCAAATACTGTTGTGGCGGGAGGAGGGAGCCTTAATGGCTGGAGTGATAGGGACACCATCTGCCTGCGCCCAGATATCCAGGTGTGCAGGAGGACGGTGGTGTCCGCGGGAGCCGAGGGGCGCAGCCGGGGCTGCCGTGGGGCAGGATCCCCGGCCGCTGGCGAGGGCTGGGGGTTTGGAGGGGCTTCTGCCTTCTCGGCGTGCCCGCTGGCCTCCTCTGGGCCGCGTCCGCGCGTCCGCTTGCTGCCAGGGTGGCTGCAACGTGGGGGGCGTGAGCGGCCGTGGCTCTGCTGAGCCGAGGAGCCCAGGGCAGGGCAGGGAGCACCGGCGCGGGAGCGCAGGCTCTGTGCCAAAGCCTGTGGTTTGCTCCTGGTGAGAATTTTGTTAATTACTGTACCGCTCCCACCGGCTGTTGCTTTTCCTTCCAGTCAGCAGGGTCCCGACCTCCCGATGGCGACCGGCGCCGGCGAGCCCTGTGTGCGGCAGGGACGGGCGGCCACAGGCGCTGTGCCCGGTGCCCGGGAGCTGCCTGGCAGCACTCCTGTGCCGTGGGGTGGTCAGTGCCAGCGGGGCCCGTGGCCTTTGTCTGGCAACGGCTCTCTCCGTCTCCAGTGCTTTATTTCCAGCGGGGCTCGCGATGCTGTTTTTGCGCTTGCTTAGCAGACACCAGCGTCGGCCCCGCACGATATCCGAGAACCTCGCGTCTTCCAAAGCCTCTTGTAAAAACCTGGCTCGTCTCAGGCTCCCATGCAGCAGAGATGTGTAGAGGCTTGACAGGTACTTGAATAGGTCAGAGCCACGTTACGAAGTCTCTGTGAAGACTCAAAGGTCGCTCCTTTCAGACACCGTCCTGTCTCGTTCCTCTCAAATGTTACCGGTGTCACGCCAGGGGCTGAGACGGCTCCTTCCTCCTACAAGCAATTTGGGGTGAATCCCCTCCAATTTGGAATGCGGAACTCGACGTTCTCTTCCCTGCGATGACACGGGTTACGTTGCTCGGTGACGTGGGGCCGATAACGAGCCGTCCCAGCTGCGCCGGGGGCTCGGAGGCGCAGCAGGGTTTCCATCAGGTCTGCCCTGGAGCTCCAGAAACCCAGTGCGACTGTGTTGGCTGCGCAGTTCACTCCTCACGTGCACGTTGAGCTCAAGGACGGGGAGGTGTGCTGACAGGCAGGAGAATGAAAATGTGATGGTAAGAAGTTCAGGATCAGACCAGACGTCCGTGTCCACTCCCCGAGAGTGCCAGTGCTCAGGGAAAGGCTGAGAAACGGGGTGCGTCTGTCGTGTCCTTCATCTGAGATGCCATCTCAGTCCCCTCGTGGGCTCTCCGCAGCCCAGGCTGATGGGGAGAGTTTTCCCTTCCTTTCAATGGCGTTTGTACGTTGCCCGCGAGCGCTGCTGTGGCTGGATGCAGCCGTGGCGGCTGCCGCCTGTATGTACAAAAGACGCTGCCTGGACCAGGACGCTCCCGTGCCGCTGCAGGCGCGTCTCCTCCTGGAGGGGACAGGCAGCCATCGGAGACCCTACAGCAGCGTGGGCAGCGTGCCCGCGAGCTGGTACGGGGCAGGTACCCCTGTGCCCAGCCTCCCTCGCGGTCGGGTACCAGTCCTACCCTCTGCGCCCCAAAGCCCCGGCACGCCTGATCCGCGTCTCGTGTTCCCAGTCATTGGTGAGGTTGCACAGCGCGAGGCGATTTAACGGGGAAGACGGTGGGTTTCCGGCTCACAGCTAACAGCATCATTTTCTATCTTTTTGATCTGGAACAGGAGGCAAGTAAAAAGCCGTAGAGCAATAGAAACCCATTTCTGAATGTGATTGACTTCAGCACGTTCCCTCTTGTACAGATGTGTCACTGAGATAATACCCGTGTTTTAGCTCCGCAAATTATATGTCTTTTAGCGCTCTCACATCAAACATGTCTGAGAGAGACGGGTAATCGAGACGGCGGCGTCTCCTGGGGAAGCCGCCGAGGGCTGGGCAGCTGCTGGGTCTGGCTGCGTCCCTCCACGGCGCTGGGACGCGTTCCTGCACGAGCCCACGGCCGCCCCTCGCGGTTCACCACCGGTGAGCGCAGCGAAGCGGGGTGCTGATCTCCCCGTGAGGTTTCTGGAGGCACAAAGTGTTTGTCCCTGCGCGGCGCCCGTCTGCGGTGCTGCCCGGGTGCTGGTGCTGCTCGTGGGACGTGGGAGCTCGTCGCAGCACGGATTCACGCAGAAGCAACTGCGCTCCCTCGCTGTCACCAGAGGACCCCAGAATCGAGGGAAATTGAGGCCCAGAGACTGCACAAGATTTTTCCAGGGGTGCCGCGGACACCTGTAGCCGTGCCAGGCTGGGCGTCCTTGCAGGCTGCCATCTCCCCGTCACGCCTTTAGATTAAGTCACCCCCCCGAGGCTTTCCTTGGGCTGAGGGGGCTGCGGCAGTGGGGGGCTCGGCAGAGGGAGCGACTGCGGTGCTGCTGCCCTGTCGAGGGGGATTAGAGAGGCTGAGGCGCGCGCTCCCCTTGGCTGGGGCTCCTCTTTTACATAACGCGATTAGCGCTTCCCCGGAGCAACCCACCCCGAGCCAGCTGGATATTCAGCATTGCCACGAGGATCCGCGCTTGCAGCCGCCAGCTCTTCCGCTCTCTCCGCCCAGGCGAGGGCCTGGCCACAGCTGCAGCCCACGTGCGCTGGAGCCCTGCGCAGCACCACCGTGCCCGGCACTGCCAGGGGCTGCCGCGGCCCCTGGGGCCGAGTTAAGCAAACCCCGTGCCTGGGTTTTGGGCCGCGCGGCTGGGGACTGGTGACGCGGTGCTGTGTCCGCTGTCACTGCGTGCTTTGGGATGTTGAGTCTGAGACCGGCGCTCATAGGGATGGGGCTGAAGCGGCGGCTTTCGGATGGGCACCGCCTGTTGCTGCAGGAGCAGCAGCACCGGCCGGCCCTGCGCCTCTCCCGGCGTTCCCCCCTCCCGCCCCCGACGAGAGCCCGCGCAGGGTGGAGGTGGCTCTCCCCGAAAAGCTGGGCTCCTGAGAGCCTGACCCTTCTGCCCGGGGTCCCCTCCCTGCTCCCGCTTCCCTTGCAGCACCCTCGGGAAGCGGCATCGCTTGGGTGAGGTTAAAGCTTGGGCCTAATCCAGAGCTTCCCAGCTGGATGCTGGTGGCAATTGATTGGAATAATGGCTTCAGGGATGGACTGTGTTCTGCATGGGGAGCTGAGGAGGGTGCTGGTGGTGCTGGAAACCTCGTGCGTGTGGCTGATGTTCGTTTGCTGTGCATCCTGAATCTGGCTTTAGTAGTGATGTTAATGATAAATGACGGCATTTAGTTCACTGGTTTGCTAGTAAAATTCAAGGGAGCTGCTCATGTTGTAAGGACTTATTTCCTCTGCTGATTTGATCAAACGTAATTGAGGGCTGAAATCTTGGAACTCGCCTCTTCGGAACGCCTGCGTTCGCGCGGAAGAATACCCCAAATTATCGAGAATACCATTTCCATATAACTGTGCTGGTGTCACAGGCCTCGCCGCCTCGTACTGCGCTTAACCGTCAGAAATGATACGGTCGCTCAAGGGAGCAACCCGGGCAGGGGCCGATGCTGCACCCGCGCCCCGGGGCTCCCTGCCCGCCCATGGCAGCAGCGTGATGCACGCCTGCCTTCTCTCTGCCCGTGATTCACTGCCTGGCCCTCAGCAACCCGCATCGTCACCCCGTGCTCCCGTTTTCCTGTCTGCAACACGGCTTCGGTGTATCACGGCGCTCACCGGCCCCGCGACGTGCCGAGGAGCCAGGGCCGGCGCTGCTCTGCGCTGCTCTGCTCGCCGGTGCGGAAGGGTGAGCCCTGCATCAAAACGCGACTCTTGCTCTGAAGTCCGGGGATGCGAGTGATGGGAAGGCGCTTTCTAGGAGCGTCTTACCAAAGCTGCGTCTCTGTGCCGGCGGCTGAAGGAGGAATGGTTCCAAAAATAAAACCATGAGAACCTAGGGATAGGCATGCGGACACACGTAGGTGGGTACGTGGGCAGAAAGGTGTCTGTGTGGCCCGTGCGTGAAGCAGGGCCGGCTGCGTAAGCCCCGCGGGCTGTCAGAGACGGTTTTACACCGGGCACAGACCAGAGAACTGAACGTTCCTGGCTGACCCCGGACTGTTTGCTCTGGAAAGCGTCGCCGCAGTAGCCCTGGGTGAAGAGCTTTACCCCGGTTTGCGTGGCCTCGCCCAGCCTGCAAGGTTTTCTTTGCAAGTCACGGTTATAATTTTGGTAGTCTTCGTGGGCTGGACCAACCCTTACTGTCACGGGCCGCTGCGGCTCCTCCGGCAGCGCTGCCAGCCGCATGCGGCTGATGAGCCCCTGGAAAGGCAACGCCTGCGCCGTGGGTGATGCTTCACCCTGAGCAGGGCTGATTCCGTGGGAGGGGGCCGGGGGGCACTTCTCGTTAGGGTTTGCTGCCCCGGTCACCGGGAGGAGGGACTGGTGCATCCCTGCCCTCGGCGGGAGCTGGGGTGCCGCGGGCTGAGGTTTGGGTTGCCCGGCCGGCTTTCGTGGCGCGTGCGTCGCGGTGCGCGTGCCTCGCGGTGCCCGTCCCACGGTCCGGCCCTGCCCGCTCGCTGCGGGGAGTGGGGCCGCCAGAGGAAATGAATGAGTGCATAATTTGCAGCTCATCTAATTAAAAGGCTGCGATTTTGAAGGCTGGCCAGGGAAGATGAGAAGGACGTGGGCTGCTCACCGCTGTCTGGGGATGAGGCCCCGAAGCCGGCGGGTGCTGGGTGCCGGCGCTGAGGGACGGGTGCCGTGCAGGGCACGCGTCGCTGGCTGCCGCTGGCAGAGCGGACGCGGGCAGGACCCCGCGCTCTGCAGGGCAAATCCCAGCAGCTCTTGCGCTTGAGCAAATAGCCGTTTGTTTGACCTCCCGCCAGCCTGTGAAGCGGGCAAATATTTGCTGCCTCCTTCTCTCGGCTGCGCAGCGGAAGGGGAAGGGAAGGGGCATCGTGCCAGTCGCACGGCGGGCAGGTCCCGTGGCCTGGCTGCGCCGTCACCGGTGCTCGGGTACGGGTGCCTTTCTGGGGTACGAACAGCCCCGTCGTGACATCCGCTCTCAGTCTTTTGTACCCAAAGTTTCATTGCAGTGTGATAATACAAATTCACGTTTTCTCACNCGGCTGCGCAGCGGAAGGGGAAGGGAAGGGGCATCGTGCCAGTCGCACGGCGGGCAGGTCCCGTGGCCTGGCTGCGCCGTCACCGGTGCTCGGGTACGGGTGCCTTTCTGGGGTACGAACAGCCCCGTCGTGACATCCGCTCTCAGTCTTTTGTACCCAAAGTTTCATTGCAGTGTGATAATACAAATTCACGTTTCCTCACTGTGCTAACGCGGAGTTATCTCAGTTTGTACTTTGCGTGCTGTTGCGATACACGGCAGCTTCAAAGGGCGGGCAGTAACACCCTGTGCAGAGGTGTCCGGTTAGTTTTCGTGGCAAAACCCTCTCCCTTCCAGCCTGCGCCGTGCTGGCCCTCCAACCCCGTCCTGTGCACAGCCGTGCCTGGTCCCTGCTTTTCCGCTGGTTCTCGTTACCTCCGTCTGAGTGCTCTGACAAATGACAGCCTGTTTCAGGAGCATTTTAAAGTCCGATTAATAACGCGAATGTAGCGGCGGTGACATGGTGCTTGGCATCGTCTGCGCGCTCTGCAGCGATGAACTGTTTCAGTGGCCCAGGGCATGCGGGGAGGAGGCGCTGCCAACACCTTCCTTAGCCGCCGCTCCTGTCGCCCAGAAAAGGCTGCGTGCCTTGCCGGCGCTGGGAGCGCTTTGCAAGCAGCAGCAGCAAACGGCTGATTGCGCTGGGTAACGTAGGGGATGAGGGACTTGGCTTGCTTTTCTCTGCAGAGTACGGAGAGCAGACAGGGGTTCCAGAGGGGCTGAGCCTCTTGGCTCCCAGAAAGGAGCAATTTACACCCCCACGGCTTCATCAGGTGGCGTTTCCTCACTCTTACTGAAGCTTAAGTTGCTTTCTAGCTCTCCTCCACGGGGCACGCGGGGGTCTGCGCAGGTCTGGGTGCCGGCGTGGAAACGCACCGTGCCGGGTGGAGGAGCTGCGTCTGCAGCCGCTGCGGCCAGCCCGCTGCCGGCCGAGGTTTTGCAGGGGCTCTGCTGACCGATTTCCACCCGCGGTTTTGGGGTGGGCAGGGATGAGCAAGGGGTGCTGCTGGTGTTCACAGTGCCCGTTTCCACACCGGTGGGGTGAGACTGGTGAGCGTGGAGCGTGCCGCGGGAAGCGCTGCACTGCCCGGGCTCTGCCCAAGGGGCTCGGCTGCAGTGCTGGTGTCGCTGCCCTCTTTCGTGGGGGGCATCGCAGTGGTAAAATCGTTCACGTTGCCCTGTGGAGGTGCTCATAAACTGGAGCAGTAAGGGCTGTAGTGTGCCTTGGGAGCTGAGGATTTTCGGGCTCCCTCCGGCCGCCTGGGAAAAGCCTGAGCCCACCGCATGGTGTAGGGACCCCTGCTGCCTGCCACGACCAGGGCTGGGGGTGCAGCACGTGCGCGGTGTCAGGGCTTGCCCTGACTGCGGCAGCCCTGGGCGTGCGGGTGTCCCAGGCGCCAGCCGCGGCTCTGGAGATGTCGTCCTCAGGAGGCTGGGAGTGAAGGGGGGAGCACTTAGGGCTCAGGTCCTGCCGCGTCTGCATGGACCAGGAGCAGCGGTGGCACAGGCGAGGGGGGCTGGCAGAGGTGGGGTATCCGTGGCCATCCACCCCGGGACACCAGCATCCCACTGGGGGAAGCCGTGCCCCCCACCTCGTGGGGCCTGCGGCCAAGGGGGATTTGTGCCAAGACCCTCTGGTCTTGCACGTGCAGCTGAGGGGAGGGGAGGGGAGGGGAGGGGAGGGGAGCAGCCAGGCGCTGGGATGCCTGACAGTCGGGAACGTGATTCCCTGGGGGTAGGGAAGCCTGGGCGCTGTGGTCCGTTGAGGGCTTGGCCCATTTGCTGCGACTTTGAATAATTTTTTAAAATTTTTTTTAGTGCCGATGCCGATGCTCTGAGGTGCGGAGAGGCGCTTTCAGTGCCGCCGCCCGCGCGTCTCACCCCTTCGGTGTGCAAACAGAGCGAGGGGAAGTCACGAGCTGCAGTGGAAGCCCTGCCCCACCGAGGGAAGCGGTGCTTGTGCGGCGGGTGCAGCCGAAGCCGGGTCTGAGGGTGGCTAAGCCCCTCCGTATTTTTAGGTTGTCTTTCGTGATTGCTTTACGTACTGAAGTCTCTTCTCTCTAAGCCTCTCTGACCACGGAGTGGGTGCTCGCGTGCACCCGCACCGCGCTCTGCTCACCCAGGCTCATGGCTGCCTGCCTGCCCTTACGAGCGCCGTATCGGCAGTGCTGGTGAGCGTCAGGCCCTGCCACCGCGCTCGTCTGGGGCCGGCTCGTTTTCGATGAGTGGCCATACCTGGCTGAGCCTTGGCTTCCTTCTGCAGCGAGAGGTCATCGGCACATAATTAATTTTTGTTCGTTTGCTGTGGCTTTGATTGCTTTCCCTGCTTATTTCCTGGGAAGGCTGATAATTGCGCTGGGGAGATGAAACATCGTGGCCCACGCTTGGCCCCGGGTCGGGCAAAAGGTCGATGCTTGCGTGCGCTCGTGACGAGGACGGGCTCTGGGCAGGGGGCAAGCCCGTTGCGCTGGCTCCCGGTTGAGCGAGGCAGATAAATTTCTTTTTGCACATCAATCCAATACTTCTGTACAGCAGCCGCAGTACCGGGGCCTGGTGCTGCCGGGGTTTGGGCACTGCGGCGTGGTGGGGGAGCGTTGCCGGCTGTGCCGGGACGGGAGCCGGGAGAGCTGGGTCTGCCCCGCGCCCTGGCACACGTCAGTCCCTGTTCCGATCGCTCTAAACTGACAAGGTGCTGAGGTTGCCGGTGGCGTGTCGTGCCCGTCTCACGCCGTTTCAGGAGAGAGACAACTTGCTGTGTGCTGTCTCCGCATGGCCTGCGTGGAGGAGCTGGCTTCGTGCTTTCTTGGAGTCTCCTCTCTGTCTTTCTAACTGAAGCCATAAAATAAATTCCCGATCAGATTACTTAGGGCTGGATGTAACGTAATCCAAAGCTCTATTTCTTGTGATACTTCTCTTAAAACCGGGTGCACCCTTATCCTCCTCCTGCAGCGCCGTTCGAAACGCTATAATCGCTTTCTCCCTAGTTTGCAAGCTCCCACATCCTTCTCTTCCCGTGCCAGGGAGATCAGAATGTGACTGCTCCTTTGCGAAGAACCGGTCACTATTTTGGTCTTTCGGGCCGTGCTGCTTAGGCTCCTTTTGTTCCTCGCTGGCGCAGCTGCCCTCTGTCCCAGCTCTGCCGCCTGGGCGGTGCGGGTGGCCGTGTCCCGCTTGGGTCGGGGGAAGCACCCACGGGGGTCTCCAGGCGAGTGCCTGGGGCGGCGGGGAAGGGTCCCGGGGGCAGTGGGGAAGGGTCCCTGGGCAGACCTGTCGGCGGTCCATCGGCCGCTGCGGCTCAGCCACGGCGCCGCAGGGATGGGCCGGCTGTGCCTCCAGCCCGGCCGTGGCAACTGCCTGGCGTAGCGCGTGTATTTCTGGCTCTGCCCCTCATGAGCGAGGGAACCAGAAATATCTCTTGCAAAGGGAGGTGCAGAGCGCGTCAGGGACTGATCCCGCGCCGTGCGATGAGGCAGCGCCGCAGCTCTGGCCGGAGAAGCCCTGAGTCACCGGAGCCGGGCTCGGCTGCGCCCGCTGCTCAGGTGTGAGTGACGGGGGCCAGGGGAGCCTTCGCGGGCGGACGTGTGCCCGTGGGCGGCTGGGGAAGGTCCATGGGCTGCTCGCCGCTGGGTGATTTAATCTCACTGCAGCACTAGCACAAAAGCCAAAGTTATTCCATAAATATATGGCTTCTTAATAATATGAAGTGTCATTTATTCGCAGGAGATTCAGTAATATTGGGGGTGAAGGCTCGATCTTGTCACAGTCCGGTATTTTCGGATCCTTCTTTCTTAGCAGAACGTCCAGAGGAAAATGCCAGGCTTTGCATAAATGAGCCAGCCACTCAGGTGATTTATTAATCACGGCGTGTAATTGTCCTAACCCGCCGCGAGCTCTCTCCAGCCCCTCGGGACCTGGCTTCCTAGTTAGCTGCAAAACTGTTTTCTCTGAAGCAAAAACGTCAGGGCATTTTCAAAGAGGTATTTATTTCTCCGTAAAACAGGGGCAGCTGCTTGACTCGGAGGCTGTTTAGTCACTGCAGAGGTAGCACTGTTTTTTTAGAGGAAGGATGGAGAGCGAGGAGCCTGGTCACGCCGGCGGGGGCCGGAGGGATCTCCGCGGTCTCTGGTCCAGGCTCCATCGCAGAGCGGGCTGCTCCCACCGCGGTGAGCTCGGCGCCCTCCGTAGATGGGGAGCCAGCAGCCCCTCCAGGGCCCCCTTCCAGGGCTGACCCAGCCGCCGCAGTTTCTCTCATTTCCAGTCTAAGCGTCTCAGGCTGCCGCTTTCCGTCCCTCGAGGCGTCCTTTGGCACATCTGTGCGGACACCAGCCGGAGGGCTTTTGCGGGTCCTGGCTCCGCCAGGGCGTCCGTCTCCAACCAGGAAGGCGGTGCTCTGGTGGCATCGCGGCGGGAACCAGAGGCTGGCCGGAGTCACCCCAGCCCCGCGGAGCCGGGGCCGAGGCGTGGGGCTGGCGAGGCGAGCTGCAGAGGTGTTCCTGTAGCTGACCGGGGCACGCGCACAGTACTTGCTCCTTGCTGGGATCAGTTCGATGGGATCCTCTCTGGCAAGAGTCGAGGCTGAACTGCAGACACACAGCTTGGCCGACGCGCTGCAGGAGCCGAGGAGGTCTGCCTCTGCTCCCGGGTCAGGGTGTCCCAGCGACCCGAGGCGCCATGCCCGCGCTGGCCATGCTGTGCGGCTCGCCGTGCCCGCAGCTTGCTGTGCCGCGCAGCCCGCCGTGCTCGCCCTGCTCCTGCTCCTGCTTCGGCAAGCAGAGATCGCGGCTGTGTGCACGGCGTGCCGTCCCTTTGCAAGGGGACCCACCGGCCGTGAGGGGGGAGAGCGGCCGGCCCTGGGTTAGGGAGGCAGGGGCTGTTCTGATGCGCTGGCGCTGCCGCCTGCTCTGCTCCCCTTGGCGTCCCTGGCGTCCCACTGCAGTCTGTCCTGGAGCCTTTTATCAGACGGCAGAGCACGAGAAGTCACAGGGCAGCAGCTTCTTCAGGGACCCGTCACAGCCACAAGCGACGCCTCGGGAGCAGCAGGGCCCTGGTGCCCCTTCACCTGCGTGCCCAGTGGCAGAGCAGGCGGACCTCGCAGGAAAGCCCAGCGCCTCCGAGGAAGGTGTTGCTGTCACCAGACGGGAGCTTCCGTGTGCTGCGCTGGCGGGAGCAAAGGCGCTGCGGCGTCTCCCTCGCTGCCCTTGCTACGGCGTGGTGTGGCACGGCGGCGAGCTGGGCACCGGGCTGCGGCCCCAGCAGCCCTCCTGCAGCCCGTCGCCCCGCGTTGCCTTGCCCTCATCCCATAGATTACAGATCGGCTGCAACGAAGTCCAGAGGAACGGGTTGCGGCGCGGGCTTGTGTGCCGTGTTTGGGTGGGGGGGAAACGGCTGCGTGTGTCTGCTTGAAGAGGTTCTATTTCCAAATATGAGAGAATTGAACATCTTTAAAAATCAATACAAAGCCACTTCAGCGTAAAACAAGAGGGGATTAATACTTAACTTGTCGGGAAAAGGGGAGGAGAGGCGGAGGAAAATGTCTCCAGAGAGCGAGACTCAATGAAATTCGAGGCTGCCTGTTTAATGCGAGAGGTGAAAGGTTTAAAATTAAAACCCCTCCCCCTCCATTAACTGCAAGCTAATGAGGTGCTGGAGAATTGGTGTAATTTGGCATGGAAATGGGTTCTAATTTATTTTTTTTGCTACGCCTGAGAAATTTGTCAGACTGATGATTTCTACTTGAAAGGAAGCAGCCAGGTATTTTCTGCAAGAACAAAGGGATTTGTTGGTCCAACAAAAACTTTAATAAACGGCTTCGCAGCGCGAGTTAAGCGCCCTTCCCCGCCGGTGAGGATGAGGGTAGCGTCCGGCCTTCACCGAAGTCTGTCTTTCCTCTTACCCACCGCGTGTGGCTCGGCATCGTGCGGTGTCGTACCGAGGAGGCGGAAACGCGCTCGCGCTGTTTTGGGAATGGGTTGCGCTTTTCCTTGCGGGGAAGCGGGGACCTCGACGCTTGCCTGCTGGGATTGCTGTGCTGGAGAGACCCTTCTCCTGCTTCAGCCTCGCCAGGGACCCGGCGAGGTGCGTTGAGATAGGAAGGTCCTGATCCTGGGTTTGAGTTTGGATCTGGACTCTTTGAGGAGCTACGCGTGTGCTGTGTAGGCCAACGCGGATGGCGTGGTGGCGGCTGAGCTGCCCTCCGGTTCTTCTGGGGTGAATTAACGTGGCATGTGGACGGAACCAACAGCGCCCGTATTTCTGGCTGATTTACAGCAGAATGCGTAAGGCGATTACAGCGATGATGAGGTTCTGTGTTGAATGTAAAGAATACATCCGCCTAGAGATTGTGCTGAAGCATTTTGACAGAAAAGGCCGGAGCGGAGGCTGTGCCCATCACCTGAAGCGTGGCCGGCAGGGAGGCGGCAGCGACAGCGGCGGCTCCACGCCAGATGCGGTCGGTGGCCTCTGCGAGCTGTTTGCTCCCAAGCAAACACATTTATTACGGACTTTACCGGGAGAGCCTCGCGCACTGTTAATGATTGACTGCCCTGGCCAGGGGCTTTCCAGGCAGCTCGTGCTGCACGTCCTGTCGAGACCGCCGGCTCGTTGCACCCTGCGCGGTGGCGAGGAGCGGAGGGCCGTTCTCCCCGTCTTTCCCCAGGAGCTGCTGCGTGGGGGCTCCCGCTGGGGCGGGATGCTCGATGGGGGGTGGCCGCGGTGGGACCTGCAGCCCGTGCGTGCCCCCCAGCAGGCTGCCTGTTGGCGGCAGGGTCCCCCCCAAAAGCCCTGCGCTGTCGGCTCCGACAATTTGCCGAACAGCCGCGGTGGGAGTCCCGCGCCCCGCCGCTGGCCGGAGGCTGTGCTCTCCCTGCTGCAGGGCCGGGCTGGTAAAGCACGTGCGGGGGAACGCTGTCACGCGCTCGGCCCTGCGGGGCGGTGGGACTGTTACGACTTCTCTGTGGCTGGCTGCGAGGGCGCGAAGCACTGGTGGGTTCTGCTGACGTTTCGGTCCAGGGCAGGGCCGGCGTTCTGCCTGCGTGTTCTCGTGCATGCCCACAGCACGGACGGCGTTTGCGTGCCTCTAACCGGGAACGCGCTCACGGTGCTGTAGCTACTCCTGCGTCCGATTCCCGTGGAAATTAGACTCGCGGGGGAGGAAGGTGAGGTGGGAGGTGAGGGCTGGGGCAGAGGGACCCGGGGGTGTTACCGCCACGGCCACAGAGGCTTCCAGGGAAAGGTGCTGAGGTTGTGAAGCGGATCAGTTAGGGTTTACTTAATTAAAAAAGAGATGTGTATTTCCTGGGACGAGCTGTGCGCCAGCTCCCCCACGTCAGAGCCGAGCTGCGGGGTCCCGCTGCTCCCGGGCCCGGCTCCGTGCCGCTGCGAGCGGGCTCGGGCGTTCGGCCTGGGCCGAGCTCCGCGCGCCTGCCCTGGCCCCGCGCAGAGCCGCCCGGTGCGGGGAAGGGTTTGCCGGTGCCTGGAAAACGGAGAGGAAAACGTTGGCGAGGGAGGAAGGAGGGGGAAAAAAAAAA
>VZSC01005868.1:0-44377 GCA_013398225.1 Steatornis caripensis | reverse complement strand
ATGGTACATGAACAAATTTAGGTTCTTGGGTAACTATCATGTCAATTTAGGAATTCTACATTACATGACTTCTTTATAATTCCAGTCCACATTCTACTGACTGGTTTGTTTGTTTGTTTGTTTGTTTTCCCCAATTGTTTAAAAATACTGTTTTATGGAAGTATGATTTTTTCTTTTTTTTTTTGAGAGGAAAGACAGTTTATTCAGCATTCTAAATATTTCCTATGGAGTTCATTTGAAGAGATGAAGCTGAAAAATTAATCCTCTTCCCTTAAAGTGGAATGAGATCTTGGGAGTTGTTCCTGGAAAAGAGGCATTGTTATGGGCTGCTATGTGTGAAACAAGGAATTGCATTTCAATCCATTTTGTCATCTTCTTTCAGTACTGTATATAAATAAAGAGTGTATATATATTGACCTGTGTTGCCAGCTGGTCAGCGGAGGTGATTTTTCCTTTCCGCATNTCCATTTTGTCATCTTCTTTCAGTACTGTATATAAATAAAGAGTGTATATATATTGACCTGTGTTGCCAGCTGGTCAGCGGAGGTGATTTTTCCTTTCCGCATTGGTGAGGCTGCATCTGGAGTATTGTGTCCAGTTCTGGGCTCCCCAGTACAAGAGAGATATGGAGCTACTCTAAAGAGTCCAGCGAAGGGCCACAAAGGTGATTAAGGGACAGGGGCATCTGTTACTTAAGGAGAGGCTGAGAGAGCTGGGACCCTTCAGAGACAGAAGAGAAGGCTTGGAGGGGGGAATCTTATCAATATGTACAAATACCTACTGGGAGGGAATGAAGACACAGAAGCCAAACTCCTAGCAACAGTGCCTGCTGGCAGAGCAAGAGGCAACAGGCACAAATTAAAATACAGGAAATCCTGTCTGAACACAAAACCCCACAATTTTACTATTAGAGTAGTCA
Organism: Steatornis caripensis; assembly: GCA_013398225.1. Classification (NCBI taxonomy): domain Eukaryota; kingdom Metazoa; phylum Chordata; class Aves; order Caprimulgiformes; family Steatornithidae; genus Steatornis; species Steatornis caripensis. The sequence continues at coordinate 43,458 of VZSC01005868.1, read as the reverse complement.
AACACTCGAACAGGTTGTCCAAAGAGGTTGTGGGTTCTCCACCTGTGGGAATCCATCTGGATCAGATGGATCAGATAGATCAGATCTCCACCTGGACACAGTCCTAGATAACCTGTTCTAGCTGACCCTGCTTGAGCGTGGAGGTTGGATTGAATGATCTCAAAAGATCCCTTCCAACTTCAAAAATTCTGTGATTTCTGGAATTCCCTGATTTGTTTTGCCAAGAGAAACAAATTAGAAAGGATTATTCTCAAAAGAGAGGATCTTATCACTGCTGTGAAAAAGATACAACAACAACAGGAGTGGTTTATTACCCCTGTACAGGCACATGCAACATAAAGGATGATGAAAAACTCATATAACCCAAAGCCCTTCTTCTTTACAGCATAGGAAATTAGAAGATAATTTATAGTAAAAGCCCTTATAGTGTACATCTGCAATCTGAATAAATTCAAGCACTGGAGACTCGAAACTGATTTTCCAAGCTTCTTAAAATTATTTGAATTTTTAAGACCCTTAAGGATATATCACTCAATTTCCATCAGAAAAAAAAATCCATTCTTCTGCATAATCCATTTCCAATACAAAAATTCTAGTCCTTTTGGTTATTGCTAGACCGGATAATCTTTAATTGTTTTAAAATACCAGCTCAGTGAGAAGCAAGATATACCATAACAATAAAAAAGGTTGCCCAGACTGATTGCTGATTTCAAGACAGAAACTCTGAATCTGGTTCATGGGGAAAGTAGTAAAATGTGAAATGCAGCCTAGAACAAAAATATATATTGTTTTGTTTCCTTCTTATTTTGAAATAAATTATGTTTTCAGTAATACCCTTGTGTCGTGTTTTGAGCCCAGTTGGTGGCAAAGAACCACGCGGCTCCTTGCTCACTCTTCCTCCCACACACCAGAATGAGGAGAAAATGTAATGAAACCTCGTGGGTCGAGACAAGGACAGGGAGGGATCACTCACCAATTACGATCATGGGCAAAAACTTACTCAACTTGGAGAAAAAATATTCAATTTAATTGTTTATCAATCAAAGCAGAGTAGGATAAAGAGACACAAAAAAGCCAGATCCCCAAATACAAAAAAAATACCCTACCTCCACCCCTCCCTCATTCCCGGGCTCAAGTCACCTGGCTCCCAATCTTTCTACCTCCTCCTCACTCAGTGGAGCTGGGGAACAGGGAACGGGTGCAGTCATTTCACCAAAGATTGTCTCTGATGCTCCTTCTTCCTCAGGTGGGGAGGGCTCCTCACACTCTTCCCCTGCTCCAGTTTGGGGTGTCTCCCATAGTAGCCAGTCCCTTACAAACTCCTCCAGTGTGAGTCCTTCCCTCACTCTCTCAGGAACACACTGACCCAGCACGGGCTGCCCATACAGTCACGGTCTGCTTCAGGAGCAGGCACCTCCCCTGGCGTGGGATCCTCCACAGGCTGCAGGTCCCTCTCTGTTCCTCCATGGTCCATCATGGGCTGCAGGTCTATCTCTGCCTTGCTGTGGTCCTTCACAGGCTGTTCTATCACGATCCTCTGTAGGCTACAAGACCACAGCCTGCCCTCTCCCCGTGGGCTGCAGGGGACTCTCCGCAAAATACCTCACTGACCAGAATTCAGCACACTATCCACATCCTACAACTGAAGGCTGTTGGATCGAACAATATCATGGCTGATTAAAGACATTGTAACTATCATTTACTTGTTACAGAATGGTACATTAAACTTTTAAAATGCTAAAACCTGGTATGCTTAATCAGTGTTGTCTTTGGGTTTTTTATTTATTTATTGTAAATATTACCCTTCTTTTGAATGAGACTTTTCCCTGTTCATTTGAACCTTCAGTAAGTGTCACCATTTCAAAGTTAAACTTTGCACTGCTTCCTTGTTAATTTTTTTTTCCACATCAGTTTCAGTGCCTTACAACAGGTTTCTGAACAAACAGTTTTGCTGGAACATCTGTTACTGCATTAACCAGAATAAGAAAAAGGACCAAAATCTCAAAACAAAAATATTTTGAAAAATGTATTATACTCCCATATTTGTACTAGTTCCACTGCCTCTCCGTAGAACATTAACGAATATTCATTCTTCCATTTAATCCAAATTTTAGGAATGGAGAAAAGCATTTTATCTTACTTCATAATAAGAAAACATAAGATACACAGTTTCTTCATAACACCCTTCACAAGATGCTTCTAGCATTTTTGCATTTCTGGAAAGACTCATTTTGAGTGTTATGGTCTTTCATACTCTCCTGCTGTTGAAAGATCTGATTTTTCCTCCAAATCCTTTGTGTTTGATGTGTAACCATCATCTGAAGATATCTATTCATCCCTCCTCAGTCATAAAAACTTGACTGAATTATATGATACATTAAACTGAGGGGAAATGCCAACATGTCAGAAAAGATTATGGACTTTTTTATGGACAAGCTGGATTCTGCAAGGAAGATACTCATGCCATCAATTCAGTTAGTACAGTTCCGGGTCCTTGAAATTTCTCCTAGCTAGCAAAAACAAGTATTTTTCTTCACATTTCATTTTAATTAGTGGATAATTGTCACTGACACATGGATTTACTTGACTCCTGGATTAAGTAAGAGAATATCCAAAGGAAACAGTTGTAAGAATGTGTTTTCCAGTGACTAGGTATATTCCTCTGTCCATATACATAGAATAATGTACTAAAAATTCCTAGTAGTTTGCACATACTGGCAAGATATTTTTAAAATGGTATGTGAATCAGTAAAATAATACATAAAGTCTAATTACTTTTTTTGCATAATGTTTGTCAAGAAATGTGCCTGAAATACTTTCATTTTCTTCAACTATTAGAAATCCAGTTTCTGTTTTTCTTACCATCTCTTCTATGTCTCCTCATTTCTAAGCAGTGGTGTATTACAGCACATTATTATAGTATAGTAAGCGAGACTTTTCTAACACAGAAAAAAATACCATATGTAACAATGCTACTTAAATACATGTTTTCATTAAATTTCCTAGGAAATCTCTTTCTACTAAAAAATGAAAGTAATCAGACTTCTTTGCTCTTGTCAACAGGGGAGGTACCAAATTTCTGTGTTGCTGTAGGCTCTCTATGAAAAGAATAGGCATTTATAAAAAGAATAAGAAAGTAGATGGTACTAAGCATATTGTACAAACTTCTATTTGTTTGACTATAACAAAACTGGGATACTCAGAAAGACAGCTCAAGGCTTGCCAGAGATGAGAGCAAAAGTACGTTTTGCTTCCCTAAGAATGGAGGTACCATTCTTATCTTGAGCAGGGTAAGAATAAAGCTGAAAAACAGTTACACATGGTGGAGAGTTCTGAAGACTTAGTTTGCTGTGTGTTATTCCCACTGGGTGAAGTAAAGGAGGAGAGAAACAAGGGAGTAGGAATGGAGATGATAAGTACTGCTGCTAGAAAAGTTTGTCTCAGAAATAAATGCTGCTCCATGCTTAGCAACCAGTCTGTCTTTCCAGAACTCTACCACAAGGTTTATTTTTCACCTTCTCCAGTAGTTTGATGGTCTCTGTGACTCTTTTTTTGTCTATATCTACATTCCTCCTTCCTCAGTTCCTATGAAACTTCATGAGAAAATTAAAAAGCTATTCAAATTTATCCTCATTTTTCTCATACACTATACATGCTACCCTTTTGCAAGATGCACTAAAGACAAAAGAAAGACCAAGCTGAAACTTTTAAGCAAAATAATTTAGTAATGACTAACAGTCAACTTGTGACCTGAGTTGAACTGCCTCGCTGGCAAGATTAGATATCTGAATACTACACTTACAAGACATAGCCTATACTGTTTGGCCCGATGTAGTCCAGGGCTGCCTGCACAAGACAGTATGTAGACATATCTTCATCATCTTTAACCTAATACAGTCAGCTTGTAATATCTCTATAGGTAATTAAATGAAAATCTATTTTCAAGAACATTTTTTGTTCTTTTCATTTTTGACTTTGTCATAGATGCCAAAAGAGATTTCAGGGCAGATATCAAAACAGTGAGGCTTGAAGACTATATCAAAGCTTAACAAATTAAGGTTCTTCTGCAGCATTCTGGTCTAAAACTAGGTAAACCAGAAGATCCCACTGACACAGTTATAGGCCTGACATTTCTAAAACGATCCGGTAAAGACTGAGAGAGTTCTCAAGTGCATTCACCCCTCAACTATGACACCTGAGAATGATTAGAGAATCTAAGTCTCTACCTTGCTCTTTTATTACTGACAGTGAATATCCTTTCCTCTTAATACTATCCATCTCCTTTGGGTTGGTGAAGGAGTCTTGTAAACTCCAAGATTATGCTAGTATAACAATAGGGATAGTAAATAGATATTCTATTGTTTCTAGGACTTCAATATTGCTTTAAAAAAGGTTGTCTCTAGAATGAGAAACCAATAACACTAACAATTCCTATCTGCAGTCATCAAATTACATTTTTTTCTTTGCACAATGATTAACTTAATAAAAGCTCAATATATTAAAACTTGCCTTTCAGACCCTGAATATTTGTCATATTCATGGTTTCCTTTTGGTTCTAGCAATTGTTCTAAATCTATTCAAGTATTATACAGCCTTTTCTCTATGACAGTTTTGTTTGAAGAGTCCATTCTAAGACTTTTAGCTATGTCATATTAAATTATTCATTTTCATAGCTCATCATTTGCATATGTCTAATATTGCATCAATACTCCTCTATTTCTGAATTTAATTCCTGTACTTAAACATGTGACTAAAGGTAAGCATCTATGTGGTGTTGGGTCTGTGTGGCGGGGCTTTGGTAACAGGGGAAGGCACTACAGGGGCAGGTGGGACGTTTAAGAAGCTGCTGGAAGCTCCCTCAGCCTCGGGTTGAGGCCGGGCCATTTAGAGACAATAGATGCCCCTCTGCGATAACTATTTAAGAAGGGGACAAAGGAGTGTTTGTTGAGAGCTGTAGCAGAGGAAGGAGGGAGAGGTGAGAGAAACACCTATGCAGATACTGTGTGTCAGTGACGAAGGAGGGGGAGGAGGCACACCGGAGCGGAGATTCCTGCAAGGAGAGGGCAGGATGTGCCCCTGTATCCTACACAGGATTGCGGTGGAGCAGCCTGTGAAGGACAATGGTGGAGCAGAGAGGGACCTGAAGCCTGTGGAGGACCCCGCAGCCTGTGGAGGACCCCATGCCAGGGGAAAACCCTGCTCCTGAAGCAGACCGTGACTGTTTTTTTCTCCAAGTTGAGTATGTTTTTGCCCGTGACCATAACTGGTGAGTGAACCCTCCCTGACCTTGTCTCAAGCCACCAGGTTTCATTACATTTTCTCCTCATCCTGATGTGGAGGGAGGAGTGAGCGAGTGGCCGTGTGGTTCTGTGTTGCCGGCTGGGCTCAAACCAAGACAATCTGAAAAGACATATTTAAATAAAGGAAATTATTGACATTGAGAGCTACAGTTACTGAGATAAACAAAGCATTAAACTATATAATGTATTATATATATATATATAAGCACATTAAAAGACCCTCCATCTACTGTATATACTTAATGTAATCACTTAAAGGCATATTTTCCTTGTATATTTGTGCTAGTTTCCTTCGTGAGTTCTTTTTATGTTGTTATGAAGAAAACAATTTCTAATCAAAACTTGCAAATGTACTTCAGAGTTCTGGGTTTTCATTTTGCTAGAGATATTCTTCATGTGGTATCTGTCTTAATTTTCAGATAAAATCTTGAATAAATGATAAAAGGTTTCAAATTATGTACTGATGTAAATATGACTCATATAATAATCAAAATATGGTGAGAAGACAGCCTAATGTGAAAATAGGACTGTACAGTACAAAATTTGTGGTGCAAACATACTGGGTGCAAACATACATGTGGTGCATACATATTGGGTAACTACTTTAAAAGGAGTTTGAGAAAATACTAGGCATGCCATTAAAATGTACTAGGTGGGCCATTTTCCAGCACATTGTTTATTGTCATTAGAAATGCATTGCAAAAAACCTGCTTCCAGCTGATCATCCCAGCAAGTGCTCGCACTCTTTATAAGAGTTCCGAGGAAAACTGGATTCCACTGCAGTATATTACCCCCAAAGCTTAAATAAAGGTGATGAGCTAAACCTTTCCAAAAGCTCCTACCTCCCAGAATTCCACTTTAAGAACTTCCTTTCTCTTGTTTATTAAACATCTGTGTGACCTACTTTCTTATTATTAACTACATCTTCTTCTGTTACTGGGGATTGGTAGTTACACAGCACAGGAACACTCTGCTCTATTTAAGACAAAAACCTACTGTTGAATTCAATGTCACAGCAGAGTTTTATAGCAGTGAGGAGCTGCCTTGATAAATGGTCCTGACATTAGCGTTTTCACGACTCTACCTTCAATGTCATCGCATCACAGTGCAGAGTGCTAAAGTAAGACCACTGCTACCTTCCAACAACATATTAAGTTGAAGCTCACTCTATCTCTGGATCCCATAGGCACAATAACTGGAGAAAATAACACATTTACAAACTGATAAAACCCAGCAAAGCTAATAAAATCAGACACTTTATAGCTTGGCTAATAGTGTCCTTTGAAGGGCATCAAATAACATATCATGTACTGCTCTGGGGAAAATCAAATTAGGTACAGAAATGCTCCTTCTAAATTACGCGTTTGAATAGGCAGAAGATAGTAAAGCTAATCCACTCATAATGACAGAAATTTTACAATTAATGCCCTGTTTTTGTTAACATGGATGTATGCTGTTTTGATAAGAGCAGCGATCACCTATCAAATTCTTCCAATTTCAATAAGGAAGTTCTTTCAAAACTTTAGAAATATTTCAGCTATTACGCTCTCTTTCCTAATATTGTGTGTGAAAATCCATTGGAAGGACATCATCATACATCACCTTAGCAAAGAGTACCTTTTTGGTTATTGCCAGAGAACTGCAACAATAGCTATATTATTCATTTGTTCTGGGTCAAAAAAATAATACAAATCCCTTTTATTTTCTGATAACATATTCTATGCAGCCATTAAAAAAAAAGTGGATTGCATTTGTTCTCACGTTGAGGTTTAAACTAATGCTTCAATTCCAGTTTTACTTTACTCTGCCGCAGCTGGATTTTGCTGTGCTGATCTTAAGTACCAAGCATGAGATCTAGTTGAGGCTTAGCTACTGGTTCTAGTTCCCTTAATGTCTGACCACTTCCCTCATTTTGACAACGTCTAGTCTGCAAGGCGTTAAAAACCAAGCTTGTTAAGTAGTATAGAAATGTGGTGTAGGGTGCCTTGAAAGACAATAACATTCATTTGCACTCTGATTCTATCAGATCTGAGAAACTAATCAAGGTTAAGCCTGAATAATAACAATGGAGGATATTTCCAAAGGATGAGTTAGATTAAGAAATAAAGTTAGTACTATTCCATTTTTGTCATTATGTCAAAGATTATGAAGTGAATGTCAGTCTGCTTTACAGCAGAGACACTGCTTTTTAAATTTTTTTTTAGACACGTAAGGTTAAAAACTGAGACCTGGAGACCTGTTTGCTACAATTTCTAAAAAATACCACAGTGTATCAAATCTTTAAGATAGTATGCGTTCTTGACCCAAGGAACTTGCGATGGAAAGGCATAGCAGGTATTTCTGTAGAGAACAGTAAGTATTTTTTTAAAAACAAACCATAAAACGGTGTTTGTGAATAACGTAACTGAAAATCATAAAGGGTAGGTGGTACCTTACATGGAGAACCCATTGCCTTTTCTAGAATTCTGGGCTCATATGCTGTTGCCATATTCAAGCAATGTCTGCAATTCTGTCATCTACAGTTTAATCTCATTTCATGAGAAATAGTGGTCACAGTTATGAACTCAGGAGAAATTGCAATTTTTTGTATTATTCTATAACATGCACAATAAAAATACGTAATAGTGAGACGGAACAAATAACTTGCTAGCTTTAGATATTAAGCTGCTTATAAGAAATTTGGTATTAATATTGTCAGGTAAAGTATAGTCCTAACCCCCGATTAGCTGTAGTGTAATTGCTCTTTGTTCTCATTTAATGATTACATTTCATCTTTGAAATTGCTACATATCTCAGGTATGTGAAATAATTTGTATTTATAGGAAGTTTGATACATTTATAAGAAAGCTAATATCTATGTATAAGCTCACAGAATCAAAGATTTTTGAAGAAGATGCCCATGCATGGCAGAGGCTGTTTACGTAATTTCCTTCGGTGCCAAGGAAATTTTTGGTATTGGATAGAACTGATCAAATGATGGTATTGACACTCGTTGGTAAGTTGACTCAGTGATAAGTCACATAAAATCTTACCATAAGATTAAAAAACTATCTTCAGGTGTTGTGAAGGGACTTACCTGAATTGTCATATTTCAATATGTCTGTGCTTTCATCTTTCCAATAGATAGCTTCAAACATTAAACAAACATTTATTGAATAGTAAGAGCTCTTCTGAGAATCAAAACAGTCCTGTTTCAATGAGGGTTTTTAAATTAAAAAAAAAAGAAAAATATGGCAAACTGTTTCTTAATTGTGAGGTCATTTAACTTTTTTTCACCTTCTGAACTCTTATGAATTCTTCCTCTATATGAGGCCCTTTCACATCTACCATAAGTAAGCAGTTGGATTTGTCACATGAACTAAATGGTTCTGGCATGTTTGTATGAGATCACAGCATGTCTTGTTTTACCAGAAAGATTGCTGCTTGCTCTATGATTGCATACTTCCTAGGTCGATGTAGTTCTTATACAGCTGATCAGAGACTGACATGCCTTGGAAGATAAGAACAAGCATTTCAGGAAGTGTTATTTATACCATCTAATCGTATGTCTGTAATAGTCTCAGTCATCCTAAATAAATGTTCATTTATGCTGTACTAATATCTGATACTGATATAATGCAATCAGTCATTCATATTCACAGTGGTTTATATGTACTTTAATTAAGGACAGAATATATATTTGTGCAAAATGGCAGCTAAGAATTGAAATTTATACTCTGTACTGAGGCAATTAACCATATAAAAATTTTATTAATTTGACTCTAAATATGACTTGTGTCAGCTAAAAATACAATGGTACAATGTAGAGTCAGGAAAGCTGGACCTAATCTCAATTCTGCAAGAAGGGAAACCTCTTAAGGAACAAGTTTATTACCATAATAAATTAACATATTAATGTCAACTTCGTATTGCCATCCTGCAAAATGATGAGGATAACCATATTATCTCATAAGTTTCTGCTATGGATCTGTTAACACTTAGAGCGTACTTTAATCTCTGGGCAAAGAAATAATATAAAAGAACATACGTTACCTTCCTCTGTCCTTTCTGAAATAATCTTTGCCTTCTCTTCTTCTACTCCATTTTTAACCTCCCTTTTGTCCTGTGGGCATCAGCTGCCTTTCTCAGATGACCCAAATTTTGCAGATCTTTTTTACATAGACATGTTAGATAAATAGACAAATAATAGATACATGATACATGCCTAAATATCCATAGATATAATCAATAATAAAGTCTAAATTGTAGCTAGTCTAATAATTGTTTCTAACTTCTGTTTAACTATTTTTCATCAACAAAGACTTGAATAGCTGAAGGTATTAATGCAATGCAAAAAAATTAATTACCAAAGTCCTTATGCCATCAGAGCTCCAACAATATGACTAATTTAATACTAAGCATATAGGACCCTTCTTTTCAAAAGTACCCAGCAGTGCCTCCTACAGCTAAGATGAAATAATTCCATTTTCCATTAATCCTTATTTTTGCATAAACTCTTTTGAATAGTATGTTCAAGATTTTACCTCCTAGAATGTTTCTTTTGCTGTGTGGGGACAATAAATATGAGAAGACCACAAACTTCTAAACCAAAACTAAATCTTTCAGAAAAGTGAAGACAGATTGATTTCCTAAAATCTTCTGCAAATGGTTTTTTTCTAAGGTGTTCTGTCTTTTTTTCAGGTTATGTGGTTGCTTAAAGTATTCCACTGATAACTAGGATTGTTCTTTTTCTGCAGCACTTGTGACTTGCTACAGACAGAGATTGTTATCTATGGTTCCTGCTATTGAGAATGGCTTTTTTATCAAGGAAATAAGTCTTATTGGACCTTATGGCTCTTCAAGTATTCCAATATTATAACTTCAGTATCACTTCTAATTTACTCTGACCTGCAGCCTGTGGAGGACCCCATGCCAGGGGAGGTGCTCCCAAAGGAGACCATGATTCTGTGGGCAACCCACACTGGGTCGATGGGTTCCTGAGGGATTGGCCCATGCGGGAAGGACTCACGTCAGAGGAGTTTGTGAGAGACTGTCTGCCATGGGAGAGACAGAATCACAGAATCATGGAATGGTAGGGGTTGGAAGGAACCTCTGGAGATCATCTAGTCCAACCCCGTTGCTAAAGCAGGTGCCCCTACAGCAGGTTGCTCAGGAAAGCGTACAGGGAGGTTTTGAATATCTACAGAGAAGGAGACTCCAAAACTTCTCTGGGCAGCCTGTTCCAGTGCTATGTCACCATCACAGTAAAGAAGCTATTCCTCATGTTCAGGTGGAACTGCCTGTTGTCCACCAGCACTCCCAGGTCCTTCTCTGCAGAGGTGCTCTCCAGCAGGTCAGCCCCCAACCTGCACTGGTGCATGGGGTGGTACCTCTCTAGGTGCAGGCCCTTACACTTGCCCTTATTTAACTTCATCAAGTTTCTCTCCACCCAACTCTCCAGCCTGTCCAGGTCATGCTGAATGGCAGCACAGCCTTCTGGTGAGTCAGCCACGCCCCTCACTTTTGTATCATCAGCAAACTTGCTGAGGGTACACACTCTGTCCCTTCATCCAGGTCGTTGATGAATATGTTGAACAGGGCTGGACCCAGCACCGACCCCTGGGGAACACCGCTGGTCACAGGCTTCCAACTAGACTCTGCACCACTGATTACAACTGGCTGAGCTCTGCCATTCAGCCAGTTCTCGATCCAGATCACTGTCCACTCATCTAAGCCACTCTTCCTGAGCTTTGCTATGAGGATGTTGTGGGAGACAGTGTCAAAAGCCTTGCTCAAGTCAAGATAGACAACATCCACTGCTCTCCCCTCATCTACCCAGCCAGTCATGCCATCATAGAAGGCCATCAGATTGGTCAAGCAGGATTTCCCCTTGGCGAAACCATGTTGACTACCCCTGATAGTCGTCTTCTCTTCCATGTGCTTTGAGATGACTTCTAGTATGAGCTGTTCCATGACCTTTCCAGGGATGGAGGTGAGAGTGAGTGGCCTGTAGTTTCCCGGGTCCTCCTTCTTGCCCTTTTCGAAGATTGGAGTGACATTGGCTTTTCTCCAGTCCTCAGACACCTCTCCTGTCCTCCATGACTTTTCAAAGATGATGGAGAGTGGCCTGGCAATAACATGTGCCAGCTCTCTCATCACTCATGGGTGCATCTCCTCAGGGCCCATGGACTTGTGGGTGTCCAGTTTGCCTTTGTGGTCTCTGACTCTATCCTCCTTGACCAAGAGGAAGTCTTTATTTCTCCAGTCTTTCTCTCTTACCTCCAGGGACCGGGAATCCTGAGGCCCAGTCCTAGCAGTGAACACCGAAGCAAAGAAGGCATGCAGTAATTCCACCTCCTCTGTATCCTCTGTCACCAGGGTGCCCTCCTCGTTCAGCAGTGGGCCCACATTTTCTCTAGTCTTCCTTTTGCTACCAGTGTACCTGTAGAAGCTCTTCCTGTTGTCCCTGACCTCCCTCACCAGCTTCAGTTCCAGGTGGGCTTTAGCCTTCCTTGTTGCATCCCTGCATGTTCTGGCAACATTCCTGTATTCCTCCCAATTGGATAGTCCTTTTTTCCACATCCTGTATGTTTTCTTCTTCCCTTTGAGTTTTTCTAGAAGCTCGTTTCTTGCCCATGCAGATCTCCTGCCTCCTTTACTTGACTTCTTACTTGTAGGGATGCATGCTAGAGCAGGGGAGGAATGTGAGGAAGAAGGAATGGCAGAGACAATCTTGGGTGAAATGACTGCACCCCACATTCCCTCTCACCCTATGCCACTGATGGGGAGAGGAGAGAGAGACATCAGGAGGAGGTGGCTTGAGCCCGGGAATGAGGGAGGGGTGGGGGTAGGGTATTTTTTTTGTGTTTGAGGATCTGGCTTTTCATGTCTCCTTATCCTACTCTCCTTTGGTTGTTAACTGATTAAATTGAATTTTTTCCCCAAGTTGAGTCTGGTTTTGCCCATGACCACAATTGGTGAATGAACACTCCTGTCCTTGTGTGTGTGTCCTTGACCCACCAGCTTTCGTTATATTTTCTCCTCATCCCAGTGTGTGTTGGGAGGAGTGAGCGAGTGGCCACGTGGTTCTTTGTTGCTTGTTGGGCTCAAACCACAACAGTTTTACAAGAGTTACAGGAAGAAAATAGTACTTTTTCACTGCAAAGTATTTTGCATGTGGATCCTGTTCACACTGGACAGTTCACCTGTACACAATGATTTATTCTTGTGTTCATTTTATATCAATTAGCAACATGTCTTCAATTTTTTAAACTTTTTTCACCCCTAAGATATGGAAAAAAACCACCCACATGGTGACTTAATCTAGGCTGGCTGTCAGACCCCCAACCCAGCAAATCTCTTGCTCCCTCTCCTCAACAGAGAGAAAATAAAATGGAAAAGCTCCTGTGTTGAGATTAAGAGAGGGAGATCACTTACCAGTTACTGTCACAAGTAAAGCAGACTTGACTTGGGGAATTTAATTTAATTTATTGGCAATTAAAAATACAGTAGGATAGTTAGAAAAAAGACAAAACTAAAACCACCTTCCTCCCACCCCCCCCACTTCTTCCCAAACTTAACTTTACTCCTTCATTCCTGACTCTTGTACCTGCTCTCCACCTTGAGCAGCACAGGGGGTGGGGAATGGGGGTTGCAGTCAGTTCATAACACCACATCTCCGCTGCTCCTTTTCTCTCACTTTTTTCCGCTGCTCCAGGGTGGGGCTCCTCCCATGAGATACAATCCTTCATGAACTGCTCCAACATGAGTCCTTCCTATGGGCTGTAGTTCTTCAAGAAGAGCTCCATCACGGGTCCTTTCCATTGAGCAGGGTCCTTTCCATTGGGCACAGTCCTTTCTATCGGGCTCAGTCCTTCAGGAACAGACTGCTCCAGCGTGGTTCCCCATGGGCCACAGTTCCTGCCAGAAAACATGATCCTGTCTGTGCTTCTTTTCACAGTCTGTGGTTTCTGCCAAGCACCTGCTCCAGAGTGAGCTCACCATGGTCTGCAGCTTCCTTCATGGCACATTCCCCTGCTGTGGCATGGGGTCCTCTCCATGGGCTGCAATGTGGATATCTGCTCTGACGTGATCCTTCACGAGCTGCAGGCAGACAACCTGCTTCACCATGTTCGTCTCCATAGGCTGCAGAGGCATCTCTGCTCTGGAACCTGAAGCACCTCCTCCCCTCCCTTCGTCACTGACCTTGATGTCTGCAGGGTTGTTTCTCTCATTTTTTTTCTCACTCCTCTCTCGCACAGCTGCTACAATGTGTTTTTTTACCCTTTCTCAAATACGTTTTCACAGAGGTACAATCAATCAGCTTCATTGATACCACCAGTTTTGGCCAACCATGGGTCCCATTTGGAACCAGGTGAAAATCACCTTGTCCAAGACAGGCTCTCTTCTCGCAGAGGCCACTGGGGAGGATGGATGAATGGACGTTTGCCTTAAACATTTCTTGATGCAAAAGATGCAAGCTTTGCTATAAGCATTGCAAGACTTTGTGAAACAAGGCACCAGTTTTCAGCTTTGTGGAGACAGGACTGAAACAGCATTTTTCCACTGTGGTTTTGCTGACTGGCATGTGCAAAGTGCCAGGTCACTGACCTTGGGAGGGTCTTGTGTGATACGACCCCCGAAGTAGCCCCTCTGCGACCACTCGAGATACAGCAATCTTGTGCAGAATCAGACCACACCTCATCAAGCCCACCATGCATATGCATGAAGTTTCTCAGAGTTGGGCGGAGACTTTGGGACTTGAACTGTGTAAGAATGGTACCACCAGAAGAATGGGTTGGGACTCTTACCACCAAGACACCCAGAGTGACAAGGACTGATGGGACACCACTGGATCCACAGGAGGTGAAATATCTCCTCTGTCTCTCTATATATATATCTCCCTCTCTCTCTTTGTTTTTATTTACTAGATCTAAGTAACAACATGTGGCACAGGACTTGTTTATGCAGTTGTTTATCCAGTTAAGTTATCACCATTGAATTATCATATTTAACTGCATGCTTTTTATTTTGTATTAATAAATCATAAAATTTGTTGACCGGTGTCATTTCACCTTAATCCAGTTCAAGGGCATCACAACCTTGGTCATTGGTCCCAAAGGGAGGGACATCGTCCTAAACGACTCCTTTCAGGTCATGACAGGCCACCCCTGGAGCCCTCCCTGCTACCAAAACCTTGCAATGTAACCCAAATACAACCAATTTCCAAAAAAAGAAAGGAAGTTGAGGAAATTCTTTTACCAAGAAAACATTCTTAAATTTCATATTAATAAAATATCTTTAATTTGACAATAAATTATTAATTTCTTCTTCAGCCTGAAGTTTTAATTTCTGTGCACAACACAAATCCAGCTCTTGAAGCATCACATAATGCAATCTAATATTTCAGTGAAGGGGGTAAAATAAAAATGGAAATCAAGGCTTTTATGCTATTCTTCTGTAGTTAGGCAGTTACTTAGAGCATGGTACTGCTTTATCAGGCAGTGACATTTGATATATTAGGACCAAACTATTGGAAGGGGTGAAATTCTTCTCCTGAAGTTAATTTATAATTTTTACTACCACTGGCTTTGAGAGCAACCTCTCACTTTTTACGAAACCTATTTACACTTTCCTTTCTTTCAAACTGTGACATCATGAACATTTTCCTTGAGATCAGTGCTTTAGTCTGCTTGCACAGTCTTAGATTGCTTAGATTTCTTTTAGCTTTCCTAACATCATGCTTACAACTTACAACTCACAGATCTGACTTATGTTCCTGTTTCCTTCTCAGCTCTGAATGTGAAAAGGTCTTTATATACATGTAACTGGGATTTAAGCACATACCAAAATCTCTGTGATAACAAATAAAACGGCCCTGTCACATATCCAGATTTGAGTTCCTTATATACACTTCTAGTTTAATAAACAGCATTTCTGCTACTGTTTCTCCACCTCTCTTTCTTCAACCTCCTACATTGAGGTTTGACCTGATCTACTAGTAGTTCTTAAAAACACACAGTTATCGCTGGGCATTTTCCAATCATCTCACCTCTGGCAGCTGCTCAAAAGTTTATGGAATTATATTTGTACAAAAGTTTTTATGTTACCAATGGGGATCTTAAGAGCTCTGTTTTTCAAATAATGCCCATATCTCTTCCTGGTCTCCTCTGGAAAATGACTGAGGCATCATTTGCAATTCTCTATGTTGTATGTAATCTACAGTATAACTAACACATCATCTTCATTAGAATGACAGTTCTAATTAGATATTTTGCATGCTAGAATCTAGCAACAATGAAGCAGTGACAAGGCTTGGAGCATGTCCCAAATCTGTGAGCACATACATTTCACTACTTGTTTATCTGGCAACAGCCCATGTGTAGTCATTTAAGCATTTACTTTAAATTACAAGGTTATGCTATATGAAATAGTACCTATCTAAGTTCTTCAGAAACTTATTTTAAAATTATTCTGGGCCTTTGTGGACAACTACTTGGTTCATAAAACGAGCATCATCTCTTTGTCAAATACCTCATATTCTCTAGGATCCATAACTGAAACATATCTTACAACAGGGACTTAGAACCCTGTCCCCAAAGATCCTTAGATGCTTCACTCAGTTCTAATACAACAAAGTACCCCCGGCTTTTGGGTTGAGGCATGAGTGATATATTGGCCCTGTCTTTTTTTTTTTTTTGGCACACTCAAAGGAAAAAGCTAGAACCAGATATGAAAAGTGATGTACTTCTTTGTTTGTAGTCTCTCCCATCTAGCACATTAATGAAATGGGGATAGTTTGGAGAAACTTGCGCTCCCACTGACTGCATTATGTTTGGTCATTAAAGTTTTATTTAGTGAATAGGATGCAAAATTGACTGGAACTTTTAATTCCTAGAAGGTAGGCATTATTAACCAACAGGAAATAAATTGTTATGTCTCTAATTTCATTTCCTTAAATTCTAGTCTGTGCTTTCTGACCATGTGTAAAATAAAATAAACCATGTGTAATTTTTATTCTGTGTGAACGAACAAATATATCAGGCATAGCTGCTGGGTCATCTTTCAACACTATGTGATGTTCAGCAGCAAGACATGTTTTTGCAAAAAGTAAAAAAAAAGTATTAAAAGCTAGCCAAGGTGCCCTCAGGTTGACTTGCAGCCTGAATGTTCATACTGCTATACAGTGTGATAAAGTTTATGTTCCATCAATGTATGAATGTGCTCTTTGAAAGTGTTTTTGCTTCATGCCTGAACAACCAGCAATAAAGAGAAGAGGCACAGCATGTGAAGTAGATCCAATCCAGATGCACCTTGATGTCCTTTCTCTGCACTATGTCAGATAACGGACAGGATTGTTACCGATGATCATCAACTTCAGTCTTGTGTTCAGTGAAAATGAAATTAAAACAACAGACAGGTTTAACTCTCCCCTCTCTTATTATAGAGATTTCTTCTTCTTTCTTTTCTTTTTTTTTTTTATATATAGAAGAGGAAGCTAGTAGGCAGATATGCTAAAGGTAGAACTTCTCTGTCAAGCAACATCACAAAACATGATGTAAAACAAAGTGACTGAGCATGAGCTTTGCTTAGTGAAAATTCACAGATGATTTGTATACTGAATGCTAGCTGCCATGCCTACCATAGCAGCTTTAAGAGTATCAGGATATTATTTCAATGTTTAAATAATAATGTATGACAAAGTGGTACAATAAAACCTTAAATTCTTGGATAAGTACATGCTTCCAACAAGTTCAAAAGCAGCAGGCATTCATTTATCAGAGTAACTAAAATTGGTTGAATTCCCCACCCATTACTTCACAATAGATCTATTGTCACAAGTCCTTGCTGGATGCAGTTAAAGGCAGAGAAGGTGTCTGTCCAAATAACTTCCCTTGCTTGTAGCTACTCAATGTAAGTATCTGGTGTTTTCTTCACTGTTTGTATTCCACATTCACATTACGAACACAGAACATTACTTGCTGCCTCCTCACTTTCCCCCCAAATGGCTAAATCATTAAGCTTTCTTTGAAAACAACGGTGTGTCTGGCCTCCATCAAACCATAAGAGCTGATCACAGCATTGAGGTATTCTGTTGTTAAGAAAAGGATCTTTCTGGCTGAGACACATGTGATAACAGTGTAGTTCTGAAATACTTACCCTGCTTTTTCTGTGTGAAAAGCTATGGCCAGGATTTCCTTCTGACTGTCATTCCCTGTCCTTAACTCTAAGCACAGACTTGAGGGAAGAGACATGCAGGGAATTTAGCTAGCTTAAATGAACCTTTTTGTCCTGTTTCTCAAAATGTCTCTCCTAGAATGGAATCCAGTAGAGCTTCTTGATTTTGGGGGATTTGCTCTTAATGATAATGATAAATAACCAAATGGTTAATCATAATATGATAATGATAATTGTAAATATCATCATTATGGTAATGATAATTACCTTATCAATATCATTAAATAGATGTATTAGCCCTTTTTTCTCACTTTTAACAATAATTACTCATTTAGTTGTAAATATGATGAAGTTTTATGTAGAGATTTGTGAGGTGGCCCAGAAATGACAAGATTCACTTCATTCCTCCTTGCTGACTACTCATTTATAAAGTAGCCCTTTTTCAGGAAACATTTTGATCATTTGTATTCATGGCCATTTTTATGAACCCTAGGAGCAGAAGTCCTGGAGATTTAGTCACATTTCAAACTTTATTTGTAGGTTACAGTGTTAGAATAGTTCAGGTAGTTTGGTAAGTGACCATTGGGGAGTTTAACCAAAGGAAACCCTGTGTTCTAAGCCTTCAGACATTACAAAGGATTGATTTGAGCCCTTGCTTGACAGGAAAAATTGATTATAAATTTACAAAAATTAAATCTACTCTGAAAAAGGATTCACACTATTTACACTTCTAAGTATTAATTCATATATCCAGTTGGAGAATTATGGAATACAGACAGTCAAAAACTAGAAGTTCTTAAAGGTAGGAAAGAGGCCTTGGTCTCAAAAGTATGTTCAGACACTAAGTCATTCATCTGGTTGTAATAAGAATTTTTATTTTAATAGAAAGCTAACACCTTACCAAATCTCACGAACATATGGGAATGTTAATATAATATAAACTAGAAGATTCAATCGAGTCTTGACCACAGATGAAATACAAAAGGGGTGAAGCAAATGAACTAAATGGAACGATAAGAGTTGTTAAGGACACAAGAATCATCTGCATTTGCACAGATCACAGGTACCTTGACTGGTTACGTAGGAGCTGAAGTAATTATTTTCAAGTGTAAAGAAACTTCTCCCCAGCGAAAGTCCTCAAGGGTATTTTCCAAGCCCCAATTCAGAAAACAGTTAAGCTAACAACTTCATATATGTAGTATATCCATATATAAATATTTAGAATTGAGGGGTTATGCTGTAAAAACAAGTCTTGATTCTTGAAACCTATATATAACAGAAATAGAATGGAATCATGACTGGAGTATACAAGAGAATATAATGTTACAAACTCTAAACCCATGACTAATCGCTAGACTGAGGACTCATACATAACAGAGGCTAGTAAGCAAATAAAATTCCAGTTGTTAGGCATGGAGTTGGATTACTGTACTACACTTGTTTCATATGTAAACATTTCTGTCAGTTTTGTAGTTAGAAGCCTGAAGTCAAATTGAATAAAACTTTACCTCATTTCATGATTAAGCCTGACAGATAGTTCAGGTAGAATATGAACCAAGGAGAAAATTTACAGTGCTCATTATGTTTGGAGATTGCAAATCCCGATACAGCAAAGTGAGAACTAAGAATGCTTAGCAGGCTCAGGAACTGCAGTCAGTTTCTTAACAAGATACAACAAGCTTTGGAAAGAAATTGTGTCTGATGGCACAAGCCAGCGCTCATCCTGAAAATATCAAAAGCTAACAAGCCCTTATCCAGCTGTAGTTAAGTCTTCAGTTGTAATAATACAGAAAGTAATAGTGACAAGTAATTGGAATCTTAGATAGATTTTGATTTGGTTTGGTGTTTGAACTGTGGAGCATTTATACCTTAAAATGTTCACTGAACATGAATAATTATTATTAGATTGGAACACTCTCAAAAATTCATCAATGTATTTAGGACTTATTGTAAATAGTACTATATAAACACTGTGTAAAACATTTCTTTTACTGTAAGTTGCAATAGCAAGGAGGTATAGACAGGAGAAAATAGGAAGAGGGAGAGAAAAAGCTCAGTGTACAAAGCGTGAGGCTAAAGAGTTGCATAATTTGGTTGATTCCAGTAAGTGTTTTGTTCTTCAGTTAAAACCATTAAGTAAACGTAGCTATTCTTCACAAACGTCCAACTGAGTTTCCAGAATGGAAAGATTTTTTGCAGCTGTCATGATGTAGGAGTTGATCTTAAGAAAGCTGGGTTGAAGAAAGTTTAGGCCCTGAATAATTAAAAATAATAGTAAAGAAGCAAATATAGCAGCTTTGCACACACAAGTAAGAAACGATTCTGGGAATGAGGGAATTGTAACACTCACTCAACCACAGTGTCTTAAAAAAACATCCAGCCTTAACTATAGTCATATGTAGATTCCTTTTCTCTAACAACCGTCATCCATATTCATAAGGACCAATTGCTCTAAGGAGCATGGTTTCTGCTAGAACCCAATGGGTCTTCACATTTCACTCACAAATACAGTATCACATAGCCTTAATTGATACAATGACATCATGCTGTTTTACTCATCTCATGCTTCCATGAAATTTGGCTTATTGCCTAGTTCAAATAATCTAAGCTTGTCAAAAGAATGAGGTAAAAGTAGCTTTCTGGAACAGTAATTTTGTAAGTGCCTATCTGGCCGATTCTAGTTCCTGAAGTCATGTACTACACAGGGGCTAGAGGATAGCTTTCTAACTTTTTGTTCCAACTATGTAAATGCACTGGGAGGTGATTAGAACAGTCATTAGCACAAGTTCTCCTTGAAAAAGTGAGAGGGTTTTCACCTAGGAAATTACATGCAACGGCAAGGTAAAACAGCATTTTTTCAGAAAGGTGAATTTAAAGGCTTTTTTTTTTTTTTGTAAAGTCAGTCTTCGAGACCTTTTGAACATGTTCTGGGGGACATGCATGTTGTACATGCAATTCCTAATTCTGCCAGTCCTGTAGCCCTGTCACTTTCTTATGTTGATGGAATAATTTTCTACAAATCCTTGGGACAGTAATGTTTTTATCCATGTAAATATAAGAAATTACTTTTCATATGAAAGCAGAAGCAGAGCTAGGTCGTAACAGTTCAGCTGCCTCACAGTTTCCATTACAAGACTTTCTCAGAGAGCTACTTGAATGTTCAGAGTAATTTTTCTGAAAGTTTCAGCAGAACTACTCCAAATACTTCTGAAAGTAAGTTAATGAAAATATTTTTCTTTCAATTTCCTATTAAGAGTGAATGTTACAAGAGTTTAAACAAGAGGCTGCAGCAGCCCTAGAAATTTGAAATGTAACAAAACACACACCCTCACTGGCAGGTTTATGACCTATACTTTTTCTAAGGACTGGAGACATATCACTAAGACGGAAGTTTTTGAAGACCCCCAGTTGTATATGCCTTGTAGAAACCTATTAGAATTTAGCAGGTAAATTCATCTAAGGCTTCATTTCTGCTTAGCATGCCCTGGTGTTAGAGTACTTTTTGGTGTTCTTAGTTCTGTTACATCAGGTAGAATGGAGGATAACTGTCTGACTTGAAATTACAAGGTCTGGATGCTCAGCTAAGGCTAATGGAAAGTGTAAGTTTAAAAATACATATATGAAAAATGAAAATAAATGTTGTTTCGCAGTTTGGAGAAAAAAGTAAAAAAAAAAAAAAAGCTGCAGGAAAAAAACACCTCTAGCAATCCTGATGGCTAATGTCACTGAAAGAGCCTGACAGTTCCCCACATCATTCACTTCTAGAACAACCTTAGGAAAACTAAATAATTACAGCCCTCTACGTGAATAAGCAAGTCTCACTAACCTACAATTTTAAAATGAAAATTTCAAAATTACATAATTAATCATATGTAACCTATGTGTTTAACCAATTCTTTATTTTAATCTTTAGCTAAAGTACTTATATAAGAAGATGTGAGAAATACATACCTAATATGTCATAAATTTTACATAAAATATGAGAAATTTGGTAAAAATCCTCCTGTAATTAGAATGCTTCTGTCTATAACAAATCTTTGCTAACTCAAGTTTTTCAATGAGGAGTTACTCTCATACCTTTCTCCTGCATTACTGACTTTAGATATGTTGTTTTTACAGAAAACATCACTGACAATAACAAAATAGACACCAATGGTCACATCAGCCAAAAAAAGTTTTGACTTCTTAATAAATTACTTTTTCATTCTATACTGAATAGAGAGACATGCTACATTTCTTGTCACGGTTTAAAGCTGGGCTGGCTATTAAACAAATGACAGACGCTCTTTGTTAACTCCCTCCTTTCCCAAAATGGAGGGAAAGAGAAAACAGAAAGGGACTTACGGGTTGGAAAAGTTAAAACCAGCTTTAATCTAACTACAAGAATCAGGTATTATAATAATGGGAAAAAACCACAATGAAATATATACAAATATGCACAAACCCGGTATCAAGCTCCCCCACCACCATTGACAAATATGTCACCCGGACACTGCAGGGCACACCCCAGGAAAGCCCCAGACTGTACTGAGCAGCAGGCAGGAACTAGATCCAGGATCAAAAGCAGAATAAATGAGTAGAGTCCTCCTCAGATGCTTATACAAGGAGCTAGGTAAAGTTGGAGAGCAGCACCCAGCAACATCACCAGGACCCCCACTAATAGCCCCATGCTGGTCTTTAATAGGATCCTGAGCCATGGGTGTGGGCAGAAGCACCCGGTGAGGCTGCTTAGGGCTGTTAAAGCCCATTAGTGCCCTGGCCATAAAGGGAGAGGGATTGACCCTTATGATCCCTCACTTTTATTCTGGGTATGATGTGTATGTGATGAAGTATTTCATTGGGGTTAAACCAGGATACTTCTCAATGTTAAATCTCATTCTTTATCCTCTCCTGAGCTTCCACTTCACAAAGTGAGCAAGTGACCTCATGCTGTACAGCAAATGAGAGGGAAAACAAAAGTCTTTAGTGCTGTTCACCATATTGACAGTCAGTATTTACCTAGTTCAGCTGATGAAATTGAACTCATTTAACTTGGGTGCTGTTTGTTCTTCACTTTGATTTGCATAAAGTTCTGCAATATTGATGTCACTTTCTGTTTGTTGAGTTTGTCCATTTTGGCTTTAGTTATTAACCATTCAATTTTCTGTTGTTTAAGGTATAACAAAGTTATGAAATGCCCCTTGACATTTTCTCTTGAAATTTCCTTATGATAGTAGTGCTCAAGGAGTTCATTTACCTTCATGGAGAGGGGGTTTGGACTGTATAACTGGAATTTTTCACTTTACTAGTAGTTTGGTAAATCATTGTGCGTTCACTAAGCTGGTCATACTGCCTTATCTACCTATCCTGTAGTATCTCCTATAGTCTTGTACAAATTCTGTGAGTTAGACAGGAAAAAGACTGTTCACACCCAGGTTAGATATCCAAAGTGAAATGATATGAATAATCTTTTATTCCAGTGAGGCCCATCAGGAAAAATAAAAAAACACACTAGTTCCCTTTCAAGTTAGTCAAAGTTGAGAAAAATAATTCAGATTACATCACTGATTGACTAAAAATCTCTTTTTGTTCTAGTTTGTGCATATACTGACACTTAACATATTTTTGCAGAAAATCAAAGAAAACTGTGATATGAGAAAGGGTTTCACATCATGATTTAAACACTTTCATTAAAATCCTTTTCCTTTTCATTAAAACTAGCAATATAAACAAAATATACGAGAAAGTTCTGATTCTCAGATATCAAAAAAAAAATTTGGTAACTGACAAAAGACACTGTGATATGTGATTGTAATTAGCTTGATGGAGATGAATACACAGATGTAGAAAAGAACTTTGCTGGTAGTTATTTGGAAATAGTTCTGTAATGAAGAATATTAGAAAATTCTTTTTCATGAGTTGTAATAACATGCACTCACAAATTTATCTTATAGTGTGCTTCATTCTGAATTCTTGCTCTATGTTTGAGATATATTTCAACTTTTATATTCTTGTACAAGAAAAAAATTAATTGTAAGTAACACAAGCTTGGGGTTTTTTTTTTCCCCTCATAACAATCTTCTCATTCACAAATTCAACTAAAGATGTTTGACAGATTATATATTCTAGTTCAGTAACCTTGATTTTCTGTTGGACTGGTCCTTGGCAATTTGAAAGACAGTGACAAGCCAGAGACATAGTATAGAAATGGATTTCATATAGTTTGCATTTCTTTTCAGCTTTTATTATTTTATTGCAAATGTAACACTGTTCTAAGAAAAGGAAAAAAGATTTTGTTCTATTCACCCTTTGGAGCCCTACTTTTCTTGGCAATTCTTTGAAATAATGGTATTTAAAATTAAATGCAGGGCTGCTCTAATTTCCTAAAGCAAAATCCTTTAAGACTTGGCAGATACATTTTTAAATCCCCTTGGGAACTGAGAGATTAAAAAAAAAAATCTACCATTAACATATTTTTTTTCTGTCTGAAGCAGTATGGTCTGTAACTTTAACTGCATATGTAAAATCTTGTAGAATAATCTATGAATTTTTTAAGTCGTCAGTTACACAATAGCAGAAGTGTATTTTCCCATGAGGGAAAGAAGTTTCATTTTCACTGCCATAGCCCAGATAAGTGTTGAAGAAAAAGAGGAAAACTAAGGCAGTAATCATATAACGGAAGCAAAGAACAGCCTGAATTCATAACAGAAAATTGAATTATGTATATTAAATACAGGGTTATCTTCTAAATTGTAAAATTTTTAAGATTTTTGTGAAATATAACAATATCTAGAAAGATATTATTAAATGCTCTAAGAAGATTGTCTGTTGTAAAGAAAGGACAGGTGATGAGAGCAATTTTATCCTCCTTAATTCAGACTTATTCCCTGGGAACACCGTGTAAGCCCCAGCTGAATTTTTTTAAGCACCATTGATGACACTACCAATAATAGAGGTAGAAGTATCTCCTCTACCTATGTGTGCAAAAACATGTTGATGGCTCTCTTATTTTAGAACCTCTGTCATTTTCTCCCCTACTATGACATCAAACCCATAACCTTAAATAAGCCACAACCTTACTGAAAACATTGCTCTCTACTTAAACTGCTCCACAGCTTCCTCACCTTCTCACAGAATATTTTTATCATCTAAACTAAGGCTCGATGCCCAGTTCCCACACTAAGGTTTCCTTCCACCTCTGTGCATTCAGTTATGTCTCCTCAAGTTACAGCCTTGTAAGGCGTCAGCTACATGTTCTCTTCTACTGCAACACCAGTTCCCTGATACCCAGAACCCAACTGTGTTCCACTAATTTCTAAATAATTTGTCTCAATAAGCTTATCTTCTGCCCAGGGCTATTCAAAGCCTTAATAGGGCTCTTAGTCTTTTCTGTAGATTATTTTAGAATCACTTAATTGGGACTTTCACAGCTGTTCTTTTGGATCAGCATATACTAAAGTACATTTTGCTGTAAGGAATATCTTCAATTCATTCATGAGATAAGTCTTCAGTTTAATTTTGCTCAGTTTTATTTACACCATTGTTACTGAAAATCCATCTGAAAACTTTCTAACACGAATTTGGTTTTAGAATGATCTTTACCAGTTCCGCTGATTTACATCTTCCCAGAATATCTGTCCCCCAAACCATAGTGTCACCAAATGGGACGGAAGAAATTTATCCATCACCAATTTGATGTCAATAAGCAGAAGCTGCTTTATTCAGCATGCTGAGAATATGGGGATTACTCCTCCAAAAACTATTTAGTTCATATACCTTTCAAGTCCATTGTTAGATTTTACCTTTACATTGATTGGTTTTGAGACTAGTCATTTACATCTAAAGGTATAGTATTCGGAAAGTTTACTCTGCATGTTCCGTGAGTAAGGGTCTTCATAATGAGTAAGGGTACTACTTCTAGTGGGTGTACCTTTTACTATTAAAATGAGATTATAATGAGCTAAACTTTTGTTAGGAACATAGTGACCTGAGCTTATTCGCCAGCTTGGCTTTCAAGGCCAGATATGAGCCCAGCTGCCCAATAACTCACTCTCTAAACAAAGTTTTAGGCTTGCACCTCAGTAAATGATTTAGCTAACTTAATTAAAAGTTAATCTATTCAACTTCTGAAGTCCCAAATCAGAATGTACTGTTGCAATTAACACTCCTAATATTCCTAAACATTATATTCAAGTTTTTACAATTTACTACTTTTTCTGCATTTCAATCACAACTAATTTTCCTATATGATTAAATCTTGATTATTTTTGCAACACTAGGAATTACTGTATTCTCTGTCTCTGTTGAAATTTCCCTGACACTGGATGTAGAATCCTGTAACATAAAAATCCTTGCCTCTATAGCTTTAGATTCCAGAATTAAAATTTAATTACTCTATCCCGAAATGAGATTTGTGCCTCCAATTTGCTTAACAAATACCTTCCTGTGAGGGTTTTTGGACATTCTGGCATATATATATATATAAATTGATCTATGATCCACTTTTTTCCCAATTTAAAATTTAACAGTTGAAAGAAAGGCCGAGATTCCTGTTTCCCACTGGCACCAACAACAGTTATAACATCCTGGCTTAAATTTCCTAGAGATGTATTTAACAGTGAATAAGTTGCTCCTGTATCTATCAGAAATTCTGTCTCCTCATTCCCCAGCTTAGCTTTAACCAGGGTTTCTGCTAAGGAAGGGTGCCCCAGTCTCCCTCATTCCTCAACCAAATTCATCATATTCATTGCTCCGGTTGGCACCTCCCAGCCCTACCTCTGCGGGCACTCATTCTTCTAAGGCCCAAGCTGCTTACATATAGCACATTGATTTTCTGCCAACCTTGGTCTAGAGCTGGCAAAATAGGCTCCCCTTCCTCTGCTCCTGTATCCTCCTCAACCTCTTCCCGATTGAGGAATCCTGTTCAAGGCAGCTGTCAACTGATTATTTCGTTAAGCATTCCTCTTTTCCTATCTGATCTCTTTTTCTTTTTCTCGGTTATTATATATTGTCCAAGCCACAGCAAGCATCTTTTCCAAACTTCTAGCCTCCCCCACCTTGTTTATTGTGGTTTTTTCTTCCAACAGTCCTGCGAGGGGGTGGGGCATCCCCAGCCCCCAGACAGCCCCTTCTCCTTCCACCAACAATCCTCCCTCTACCTCATTCTCCTCTGTGGTGCCACTAATGAATCCAAATTTTTCTTCTCTTCCCCTTCTTTGTCACACTTCAAACATCTTTATCCAATGCTAACAACATTGCCTGAACCCCTTTCCAACTTTATTATTCTCTTTTTCTAAAACCAATACCACAGCATCACTTGGAACTACCCTGCAATCCTTTTGCCACTCAGGACGGTCCTGTGCAGTAAAGAACATCTCAGCATATATCGCTTCATCCCATTTTCCTTCCCACCAAACAAACATTAATTGCAACAAGGTATTACAACTTAAAGTTCCATTTCTTAGCCATTTTTCTCCATCATCCAACTTCTATAATGGCCACCATTAATTACAATACTTAATTAAATCCCTCTTGTTAGGCATACCCCCATGTATATTCCTCCAATGTTTTAAAATACACTTTAAAGGAGATTTCTTTAGGATCTCGTTTCCCTTTGACTTGAGCCATAAAACCAAATTTGATCCTGGGCATCCCCAGAATTCTTTAACCTATATTTGTGCACAAAGTAACAAAAACCTGAGTGTCCCACAGACTTTCGTCTAGCAGGACTTTCCTCCACATGTAGGTGCCTCTATAGCCCAACCCTGTGAGGCTTTCACCGTGCCTTACGGGCAGGCACCCAAATTACAGAATGCTTGTACCTTCCCAAGGGCCTTGGTCAGAGCTCTTTGGTATGGAGATTGGAGGTTCTCCCCAAGAATCCCTCGAAGCTGGCTGGAGGTCCTGCGGTCCCATGGATCTGTTGAGGTTGAGCAGCAGTGTCCCTTTGTGATCGCCCGAAACTGTTACTGAAAACTGGTCCAAAAACTTTCTAACAGTAATTTAGCATTTAGAAAGTACGCGTTCTTTATTGCGGCACTGGATACACAGAGGATATCTCCACCAAACATGCATACTGCAGGTCATAGCAGTGAGATATTTATCAGACTTAAAGATACATATTCATTAGTTTTCTGAGAAAAGTCATAGATATTTCCCCAAAATCATTACCATACCACCCCTCCCCCTAGAGCATTCGCTGTTTATTATCCTTAAATTCGAGCTGCCTGCTTGTTGATCTCCTTGTTTTTTTCACCCAATTAGTGTTGATTGGCTGTTTTTTTGTTGAGAACACAGCTGACAATTTCAGTGTCCAAGGATGTTCCTGATTATGCTCAGACTCCTCTTATCTCTGGGAGACAGTTACATTCTGGTACTTATCAGGTCTTCACTGTGCCCCCTTATCTCTGTTGGTAGATGATTATCAACTCTTTCCCAGATCCCACATATAACTATTGTCTATAGGGGATAATTTACTCATTCCTAAATTCCACATGTGACACCATGGGTACAGTTCTATAGTGCAAAGTTAGTTTAACAGGTTTGCAGTCTCTGTTTCCTATCAGCTTGCCTCTCCCCTCCCTCAGCAACTGACTATCCCGTCAGTTGTGTTGATACTGCTGTTTGAGATGACACATTATAAATTAGATTAGTGAAATCATCTAGATGAAAGAAAAAACCCAAAGGAATTGTATACAGAAATTTAAATCTTTTTTCATAAACCAGCTTTTCCTCCCAATAATCTTTTTGCCTTGCTCTTCTTTAGATTGCGTCCAGCTAATATAGTTTCTTCTGCTATCAAGGTACCTGAAGGCTGACACAGTTATTTAAATAATGAAAGAATAGAAAAATCTATTTTAAAGAACATATCTATCTGCTTTATGCCAGGCTAGTTGTTCAGATCATGGATGTCTGACTGCTATATTATGCAACTAGGCAGCGTCCATGGCTGTTCATTGGCATCTTTGATTTCTGATAAAGGTGCCATAAGTGCAATACTGCTACAAAATGGACAGAGAATTATGTAGAGCAATGGACATAAAAATGCTTAGTCTCCTTAATTGCTACCTGCCTACTGCAAAAGGAAATTCGTATCTTACTAATAGATGTAAGGAGAACTGATACCTGTGTTACTTGGTAGCTTATATTCTTCCACCTTGAACCATTTAATGTATAGTTAAAAGAATAGTTTAAATCTCTCAAAGTACTTCTTCAAGCATTTTATTTCACCCATGTGACTGTTCACTCAATTTCTGCTTAGATTTTGGCTAAACCAGCTCATGCTAGGAGTAAGTGCCATTAGGTCAAAGTGAATCACCAGGTAGGCATGACAGGTGGCCAGGAAGAGCTGAAGGGTCATTATGCAGCCATGATCACCTGCAAATTGCTGTCTCTGGCAGCCATTATCTGGTATTTTCCTCAGAATCCACTAACTGGGTTCTATCCATCCAGAATCTATTCCATCCAGAATGCACTATACCATGGAAATGGTATAGACCAAAACTTCTAGCTAGAGGGTACAAAACATCAGCTTACCTCAAAAAGCTTTTGAAGCAGATCCAACAGCTGCTAGACTGCTGTGGTTTTCATGCTTCCTGGTGTAATACAGGGGATGCCTGCACCATGATGGAAGAGGAAGGATGAGCATTCTCACTGTCAACTATGGAACCAATTATTTTATTTTGCTCTCAATTGTATGATATTAAGAGTTACAGGCTATAAGTTATACACGTTGTTATAAGTTTCTGGGTTATGAGAGGAGGGAAAAGATTGGAACTTTTTGTTAGTCACAGTCCGAAGGGAATATTTTAATGGCTTAAAATTATTGTGTGAAAACATAGTTTAACGCAATTTTTAAAGCTGGATTAATTGAAAATTGTATTTAATTATTTCTAGAGTAATTTATAAGTATTTTAATTCTAGGTGCACAATATACCTATGGAAGGCAGAGTGGAATTGAGTAAAGATTAACTCTTCAAGTTCTAAGGTGCAGATAGATGGGATTTTAATCGCTGCTCTCTATATGAATGCTTTTTATTGGGGTTTCAACTGCTTTGTTTGCACTTCCTCATTTGCAAGTTTATGTACACAGTAATTATGTGATGTATACATTGCATATACTGAAGTTCAATTCAATTGACAGATTATTTTCACATTATTATAATAGCTCTTTTTTTCCAGTTGCTAGAGCTAGATTTCAGAGAAATGTTCTATACAACATGCCAATATAGTTAAGTAAACTGATCTCCTGTTGTTTTGAATACTTGGTAACTTGTTTCAGGCAATATTAAAATGCTTTAGGCAATGTCAAGTAGTTCCAACCAGGATGATTTTTGGGGTTTTTCCTCAGTTTATCTGGCCTATGTCCATGATCCCTGACAATTATATAGGCATTCTTAGATTAAATATTTATTAATTTATTTCCTTTACTTCTCTTTTACCTTCATCCAGAACAGAAGATATTTTCAGAGCCATGCTGTTTCCAAACAAGTTTTAGCGGAGTTCCAGCAGATCTCCTTTTTGAGCAGAGTATGTATCTGTACATAGACATATGTACATATGCAGTTATATACACAACTTTCCTTTTGGAAAAGTCTCCCTTAAGTACTTTCATCAGTAAAACATTACTGTTTGGATGGGACAGATGATACTAAGTCTGCACTGAAGATACACTGATCTGGGAAGATGCATGTAAGAACTGTGTAGCCAAATATACTCAGCAGATTTGCATGAGAGCTTCTATCTAGCACTAAACAAACAGAAGTACCAATCCCATAATTTTTATCTATGAGAATAAAAAAGCAAATAAAACGTTCCTGTGAACTTTGCAACTGCTAAAATATCTATCCCAATGAGCAATGTAGGAAATGTATGACTGACCTGCTTCATTAATTCTTATTGCATATTAAATGTTTGGGTCAGGTTTTGGGGATCAGTAGCTTAGTGGCTTACAGTGAAAAATAGATTTAGAAATGCCACTGCTGCTCCCTATGTGTAGAAGGAGAAGAGTGTCAAAATTATAAAGTGCCCACTACAAAGGATTTTGGAATTTCAGCAATATACAGCACTGTGCAATTAGAGCATGGCAATGGTAAAACTTGGGCTGTCTCCCACCGACATTTTGTTCAACATAAAATTGAAAGTAAGAGTGTCTGTTCTCTTAGATGCTGATGCATTGATGATTTATAGATATATAAAAAGACAAAAACAGTGTAAGAATATGCAAAAACATATGTTCTCAAGATTTTCATCACTATCAGAAGAAGCTGGGTATTCTTAAAACTGACATTATTCTATGAAGACTAATTTCAGTAAGCTCTTTCTGTAGTCGGTGGATATTCTTCTCAAGGGATCAGATCACATTATTTTTTGTGCAGCATTTTAACAGAATAGCTTTTCAGATGAACTTCTTTCTTTCTTTTTACCAGGCAACAAAGGGAGACCATTATCTGTAACTTGAAATACTTTGTATTTCTGCAGTAGGAAACTGCAGTTGTAATATAAGAGTACATATAGGTACATATTTGAAAGGAATAAGCACGGATTGGGTGGTGACATAGTGAACTGTCTTGAGTGCTTAGAGGGCAGGTTATTGGAATCCTTAAGGCCCTTGCCCAGAAAGAATTTGAGTACTTTTTCTTTGCAAACATTTCTCAAAAATTTAAGTAGTAAAAGTGAGCATGTAGACCAAGAACATCCACTCCTATTTAGAGATCTTAATCTTTGCAAATACAGGAAGGAATGAAGTAAGACTAAGAGAAATAATTCTCAGACATTTTTATCAACATGGTAACTGAATACTGACAAAAAAAACTGGAAGAAGGAACTAATAAATCTTTCTCTGGATCTCTCATGAAAATAAGCAAAATGCAAAGCATCTAGTCTTACTCTCATTGTGTTAACAATCTTCATAATGCTACAGTAACAATAAAAACCCAAGCATAGAAATTTTTAGTACTTTCAGATTCACAGTCTGTTTTTCTTCTAAAAAATCCTGCATTTTATTGAAGGTTTAATACTTGTAAGACACAAACTCATGTGACTTCTTCAGTTCAAGAAAGCTTTCTCAGCTATACCCTGAAAATCCCAGGAATTTACATCAAAATAATTCTTTCTGATATCTGGTTGGTACAACTTCCTCCTCTCACGATCACTGGCATAGAATGATTCAAATCTGCAGATCAGTCCTCCATAAGTCAATTACCTATCTGCCACTCTTATAGGGTGTGTTTGTTTATAGAATCTATTAAAAGTTTATTCCTTTGCATAATTCTGTAACTATGCAAGTTACTTTATCACATGATGCACTACATTAGAAAAGTACTCTATAATTAAAATGTTATACTGGAAACTGCTGAGACAAAATTAAACAGAGCTACACAAGAAATTCTACTGATCTCTACTGAATTCTACTTACGTAATTTGTTAGATTTAGTACTGTCATGGATGCCTTGAATTTTGCACCTTCTTATTGTATGGCTTTCAAACACTATCTATCTCAGTTGTTTTCACAGATTTAACCAGGAACCCACTTATTACAAGCTATTTTACCTTTTCAACCTATTGATGTACTTCAGACTGAAAAAAATCATTTTCCCAGGAGGCAGCCTCTTGATACTTTATTTATTAGTTCATAAATTCAGTTGAAATGGTAGATCTATCACTTGCTTGTACACAGAAATAAAATTCATTTTTATTACATCAATGATATAATTTTGCTGTTTATTGAGGTGGCTTGACTATTGACAACATAGATTAATTGTAATGGAAATGATGAAAAAAAAAGCCCTAACTACTGTTGCATTAATAACAGAACATCTTGTTTATGAAGCATCCTATTTATTGAAATAGACGCTAACTGTTCATCAGTTCTGGATAAGAATAATATGATGTTAACTATGAGAAGAAAAAATACAGTTTACTTCAATTGTAAAGAAGTTACTTCCAAATACCAGGTTTATAATACTGAAACTTGAAAAACACCTACACAGAGTTAGTTAATGAAAAGTATTCTTGAGGTAAGCTCACCTCTTTACTTCATGAAAACAAGACCATTTGGTGTACTTCACTGTGCCCATGAGAAGCTGGGATCTTATCACCTCTCATTTTCATAATGGATTAGGTGTTAAATGAGTATCAAAGAACTTGGAGATCTTTCTTGATTTATATGCAATACCGAAAACTCGATATTTCAAGGGTAATGCTTCTGCTACAAGAGTTCTAATTTCATGAGAAACAGATTGAGTGGGGGCTATCAGTAAGAGACTAACTTGTTTGAATATTGGAAATTGTGATTAATGACATTTCAAAACAGCGTAGAACAAATTTAGACATCGTTCTATAGAATGTTGCATGTTGTAAGGACACTTTCCTTTTTTATGGGAACAGCCATTTGTACTTTTTTCAAGAGTTAGCTAGTGGTGGAAAAACTTATTTTATAGATAGAATATATTGCTATTGCTGTGGGCTTGAGAGATTTGCTTCCTTCCAAGGTGGGTAGTTTGTTTTCAATAAGTAGAAAAAGGAACAAACATGTGGTAGAAAGTGTCACATAATCTGAACAAACAACTTAACTGTAGGAAAAACTGTGACAGACAAATATCCTCATGCTCACAGTAACAGACTTTCTGTTCATCTCCATTATCTGGAAGTGAGATTGAGGAGGGGTTTAAATGGACAGCAAATTAAGACTTTCACACCTGCATCACCCATCTACTGATGGATTGTGTCACACAAAGCAGATTCTTAGTACCTTTCATAAGTATGAAATCCAGTTCATCCTTTAGTAAATGGAATATTTCTTTATTCATACTAATGCCCGTTTTTTAATCTCAATAACTTACACAAAATAATTCCTTATTACTTGAAAAGTTTAAATCGTTTCAGTGGATTTTCCCTGGACTACGGTCTTCATTCAACTTGAGAAAAACAGTATAATCAAATTAATTGACAAATTTTTAACAGAAAATCTTTGCTGTAAAGTATGGACTATCTGGAATCACTACTAAATAGCAGAGCCAGTAGAATCCAGGCATTAGATTTGTGCTATTTCCTCATTTTGAACCTACTTTGGGATTCCACCTATTTATGACCTATTATGAAGTTTCCATATAGTTAGCAAATCATTTTCAAGTGTGGTGGTAAAGAAGCATTGTATGGATATTTTGAAGGTATCTAAAAAAGGAAGACAATAAAACTCAACTGAAATTTGAGAGCTGCACTTTCTGATGTGCTTTATACAGAATTACACTTTAAGCCATAGTGTCCTTTTCTTACAATTAAATTATTAAAACATAGATAATGAGTAACAATATTTTGTTTTATGTGAAATACAGGAAAATATACAGCCTACATAATAACAGAGTTTAATCTCATATCATAATTTTCATAGGATTATCCTCATAGCCTAATTTTTAAAAATTATGGAAACCTTAGGGTTCATGATAAACACTTTGGGTTTAATTCTAGATGTCCCCTTTTGTTCCATTTCAGTATCCATGATACTATACTTAAAATCTTAAAAGTACAATTTGATACAATGAAAGTTATTTTCTGAGACAACAAACCTTGTTTTCACTGGCTTAACAGAACTTCCCCTTTTCTTCATTTTTTCTCATTCAGTTATATCATAGAGGATCAAATATTCGCTGCCCTTCATTTATGTTTATTGAGCTTTATTCATACAGTAAGTGAGCAGTTTCAATACTTGAAAGAAGACACATAGAACTCTTGTTTTACAAAATACCAAGTTTTGGACACCAAATTTTTTGTTTAGAATCCTTTGACTCACAGAGAAGTACTACTGCTTGAAATTTATTCTTGTTTGTGCAAAAAGTTGCAACATTTTTTAAAAATGCCCTGCAGCACATGATCTCTGTGTGCAATTATAACAAAGCTCAAAAATGTGGATTATTAATTATTAATATTTACAAAATTATGAATATTGACAAAACTATTAATATTGACAAAAAAACATGTGAATGTCTGGGGCAAAGGTTGCTATGTGTCTCATACATGGGCAGCGATACTATACATCTACACCTGTATAAGTTACTCTGCATTTTTGGAAACCACTTTGATCATACGATTCAAAGGGATGTGGGGGAATGTAACTCTCCCCTTCTGTGACTGGCTCCTTTCAGCTGGAAGATTGTAATATTCTTCCAGCTTGTAAGTTATTCCACTATACTGATAGCTACAGATATGAATTCCACTATACTGATAGCTACAGATATGAATTGGGTACTATCCCATATCCTCCTATCACTGATATCTCCTGCTGAACTCTTCGAATGCTGAGCCTCATTGAAGTTCACCCATAATCAAAAGCCTTTGTGTCAGAAATAACAATTTGGTAACTGGGCCATCTGGTGGACCCTCCATGGTCAGTTCCTGAATGAGCAAGGGATGAGGTGAAATGGCTGACCAGGGTGCAAAGAAATAACATCACTTTGTATCAATGAGGCCCAAGTGCTGGGCATATGGACTCTGTATCGAGTTTCTTGTGTTGGATTGGTTTTTTTGTTGGATTGATATCCAAGCTAATGTGTCCATTTCTTGTGATGCTCATTCCCCACTCATAGCCCTCATGAATACATGTGAGATCTTCTGTAAAAAGGAAGAGAGAAGAGGATACTAAGGCAAGAATATCCAAAATTAGCATTGTACATAACACACTGAATCACTCACTATCAAATTGACATACATGTGAAAGCTCATATGGGGATAAGGGATAGAGTGCAATGATGAATTCAGAACAAATTATTGTAATTTCACTGTTGGAAATTATGTCAGTCACTATGATTATATATATTATATATGCATAATATTTTATATATAATATATATTATATTGCACTATTGCATATTAGACAACTTAACAATTTGAATCATAAACTGGCCTGCATATAACCTGCATAGTAATCTGCTTGAAGTCATTGGGTAAAATGTAGTAGGACACTGCAGAAGACCTTGTAGCAAGGAGACAGTGATTTCAGGCACAATCTAGGCAGAGTTTAACCATAGGTCTCTGTGCAGACACTCTTATGTTAGCATGAATGACTAATAAATAATCCGAGGATATACACTAGTATGTGCTGCCTTTAATAATACCACCTATATGCACTGCTTGTAAGAGCTCATTCCTGTGGAGGTGTGTAAGACTGTAACACTCTCAGCAAACCTTGATGTACCATCAAGAAATTTCAGTATTCTACAGGTAAAAGGTCAATAGCTTTGCTCACTCGGAAGCATACAAAGAAGTTGTGAAGAACCGTGAGGGCACTGAACCTTGCCACAGAGAGGAACTCTGCACAGCACAGTGAAATCAACAGAGAGGCTTGTCCTATTATGCAACAACTGAGGTTCCCAACATCAGAAGAGATGTAAGATTGCTGTCACTGTAAGATTTCCATGTTTCCATGTTTTAAACAATAAGCCATATAAACCAGCCTGGAGTGTCTGCCTGTCTTATTGAGATCTCAAAAGAACTAGCACCTCCTTGGTGCAAAACAATATTGTGGCAAGCACTCCTTTATCCTACTTTCTTAGAAGTGTGTGCAGATTATCTGAGTTTGCTGGTACAAGATGTTTAGGCCAAAGACAATACAATATAAATTCATCCTAGTCACCAATTACCTGTATTTCATTTTCCTGTGTTATAAGTGCATTATTCTAGTATACAGAAACAAAACATCTTTGACTGAATTTGCCTATTTTGTGCCACTATTAACAAAGTTATTTCTATTTTGGAACAAGCCCATTTAAGTTTTACAATTTATTTTGTTCTCAATATTATTAAAAGATTGCAACAACAAAATACACCTGCTAATTGTCTGTATTTCCAAACCACACTATGTCATCAGGTGAATTGACTCAGAACTGAAGCACAGGATCAAAGTTAGGACTGAAGAATGTTCAACATTTTCATATATACTTTATTAATAAAGATAGACCTAGACTTTATGCTTTGTGGAACTGAGACCTATACCAATGTTAGCGTTATGAGGAACATTATATATATAAATATATATATGTATATTTAAAAAATCCACAAAATTCATTTCCAATCTAAGTTTGGAATATTTTTCTGCATTATAGTCATCACATTTTTAATACTGTGCCTTAAAAAATTTAGCAGATGCTCAGGCAGCATTTGTTGAGTGCCAGGAATTGTTAAAATTCATTGTGTATATATCCATGGCAATTCCTATTCTTGTTTAACAGCACATTAATTTCTTCACCTCGTCTTTTCTAATCTATCAGTGCTTGAATACTCTCTAATGTTCTGTGCACAACAAGGCAACCTGTACTGCACCACTAACCATCCTAATCTGTGGTAAAGCACATAAACACGAATCTAGTCACGGTCTTGTGATGACTTAAGCCAGCCTTGATCTCACTGCATTAGCCTCCTGATATGCTCTGGGACAGAGATGCCGTATTTGGATTTTTCTATAAATAAATGGTGGGACTGAAAAAATCTCTTTCCTGTTCTCTTTTTTTGTAAATTTTAATCACACGAAACAGTGAAAGACAAATGTTCATAGATGAATGCAAGTCACCTATAGTGCCTTCTTTTTCTGAACAAAAAGTCCAGTATATCACAGATTTTAAAGCCCCTGGAATAACAGCAAGCAGAAGTAAAATGATCCATTCCTCACTGCATTCTGCACCTAAAACAAACAAAAAAAATCTGGTTGATTTTATGTTAGAAAATAGAGTTTGGTGAGGTTATATTTCAGTTTCATCAGAGGATTCTCAAAGTATCTAAACAACCGAAATAAAAATCATAAGTATTCAAAATACAGTTGAAAAATTTAAAGACAGTAAACATAATTTGAAAAACTCAAATAAACTGAAGTAAACATGGAGCAAAATACATAGAAACCCTAAACTTTTAACATACATTCTTGTTTCTTCAAATGTTTGATATGGTAACTTTTATGATGTTTTGTCCCTTCTACCTATGTTGGATAATACCTATATGCTAAGCAAGTTAATCTAAGCCTCCCTTCTCTTATGACACATTCCAGTTTTCCATCCTCAACTTGTGGAAAAAAACAGCTTTTTTTAGAATGAAAAGTACTTCACAGAGCTCTGAAATGGCTCTAGGTGACCAAAATAAAAGGGTAGTATGGCCTAAGAGTTTATCAAAGAATACTACTTAGTCCTTTTTCCTTTCTGTTTTTTTTTTTTTTTGTTACACTACATGAACTGTTTCTGTTTCCTCACAAAATGCGAATCATAATTGGGCAATTGACAAATCCACTGGAATGAAAACCTTAATTTTAGAATTGCAAGAGAGAAAAGTAACAAGCGGTTTTAAAATTGTCTTGAAATGACTCAGTTTGTGTTTTTTGTTTCTCATTTCATTCAAATGTATGTGGTGGCAATGGTCAAAATAGTAAAATTTTGCCTAGAGTTCAAGATTTCATTCCCTCCAATTCCATGCTAAGATTTAGTATCATCCCCAGTGGAAACACTGCAGCATAGAATGGGATTTACTGCATAGTTAGAACACTTCTAGTTTGGTTAAAATATTACCTGTACTGTAGTCACTTCTCTGTATGGAAAGAATGTTATTTATGGTTAAGTTCTCAAATGGATTCGGTTTGTACTATATGTAGCTGGGCCAACGACTCAGATCCCAGGGGAACAGTGAAGCTGAAATAGATCTAAGAAGATTTAGTGTTAATCAATGCATGGAGGGAAATATATTCAGCTGCTTAGAGATTACATATTTTCCTCTCTAACAGACAGAAATTTTACCTTCAAGTTCACAAATTTCTCTAGACATTCTAGGATCATAGATTTGGGAAGGGCTGGCAGTCCTCAGTCTCTTTCCATGACAGTGCTGAAGATGGTAAAGCAATTAAAAAAGCAAGCAGTGGCTCTTTACAAAATTAAACAGAGTATTTTGAGTTTTATTTATCTTATTAGATATCTGAAAATTACTAGCTATCTGAGTATAACACAAATTGTGAAAAAGTAATAAGTAGCTAATGTTTCAAAATGAAATTATGTGCAACAGGACATTCCCACAATGTAAATCATTTGCAAAGCAAACCAAAGTTTTTGGCTGATAGCATTTGTATTCTTCCATTGATGCCCCCCTCTCCCTGCCCCTCTCTGTGAATGCAAGAAGTTAAAAAGATGAAATATATTTCTGTGATTCCCATGCTCAAGAATTTTATGAGATTGGGGAATTTATGTTTATTTTGTCTTTAATGATAAGTATATAACAAAATTATAGCAAAAATAGACAGTGTAATTTTCCAATAAGAATATAAAAGCCCTGCATACTCTTAAATGTCTTTACTTGTGCATGGACAAGATGTAGCCATACTACTGAAGGACAGCAAAGGTATTTAAAAGATATTCCACTGCGTTGCTGACCCTGTAATCTTCATCTATGCCAGATTTATCAGTTCGGTAAAACATTCCTTGTAATGAAGTAAATGCTTCGGTTAAGACCTACACAGCCTTGTGTAGGTCTCTTATTTCCACTCTTCATGATCACAAAATGAGCTTGAAGAAAGCGCTATGAATTAAAAATGCCAAGTCTCTGATAGAATCTCCTACAGTGTGGCACACTATGAAAATTTAAAATGGTTATCTAAACCATTTCTATTTTGAAATATTGTTGACATTTTTCACTATTTTCTTCTGGGTTTGGGGTTTTTTTTTTTCTTATCTTCATTGGAAGACAGAATCAGAAAATATTTTTTTCTCTATTCTATATCCTACTATCTTAATATCACAGAGTCACAGAATCACAGAATGGTAGGGGTTGGAAGGGACCTCTAGAGATCATCTAGTCCAATCCCTCCTGCTAAAACAGGTATATCTCCAGCAGGTTGCACAGGAATTTTTCCAGGAGGGTTTTGAATATCTCTAGAGAAGAACACTCCACAACCTCTCTGGGCAGCCTCTCTTAGTGCTCTGTTACCCTCACAGTAAAGAAGTTCCTCCTCATGTTCAGGTGGAGGTGCCTGTGTTCCGGTTTGTGCCCATTGCCCCTTGTCCTGTCGCTGGGCACCACCGAGAAGAGTCTGACCCCGTCCTCTTGACATCCACCCTTTAGATATTTACAAGTCTTCTCTTCTCCAGACTTAACAGACCCAGGTCTCAGTCTTTTCTCATAGGAGACATGCTTCTGTCCCCTCATCATCTTTGTTGCCCTCCTCTGGACTCTCTCCAGTAGTTCCCTGTCTCTCTCGAACCGGGGAGCCCAGAACTGGACACCGTACTGCAGATGTAGCCTCACCAGGGCAGAGTAGAGGGGGAGGATCACATCCCTCGACCTGCTGGCCACACTCTTTGTGATGCACCCCAGGACACCATAGAGCATGCTACCAGCTCATGGTGAACCTGTTATCTACCAGCACTCCCAGGTCCTTCTCCGCAGAGCTGCTCTCCAGCAGGTCAACCCCCAACCTCTGTGGGTGCATGGGGTTATTCCTCCCCAGGTGCAGGACCCTACACTTGCCTTTGTTGAATTTCATCAGGTTCCTCTCCAACCAACTCTCCAACCTGTCCAGGTCACACTGAATGGCAGCACAGCCTTTTGCCATATCAGCCACTCCTCCCAGCTTTGTATCATTAGCAAGCTTGCTGAGGGTGCACCCTGCCCCTTCACCCAGGTCATTGATGTATATGTTGA
Organism: Steatornis caripensis; assembly: GCA_013398225.1. Lineage (NCBI taxonomy): Eukaryota > Metazoa > Chordata > Aves > Caprimulgiformes > Steatornithidae > Steatornis > Steatornis caripensis. The sequence continues at coordinate 3,361 of VZSC01005868.1, read as the reverse complement.
ACAAGACTGGAGCCAGTACTGACCCTGAAGAGCATCGCTAGTCACAAGTTTCCAACTAGACTGCACCACTGAGCACAACCCACTGGGCTCTGCTTGCATTTCCAGATTTAAGAATGGTCTAAGTTTTGTAGGCAAAGCAAACATCAAATGATCTTACTTTGTACAGTTATATTCTTCATTTAAAAAAAAAAATCAAAGTAAGCTTTCATGGATGAATTTTTGAAATTGATCACAAGTTACTTCAGCTTAACATGTATTGCTCCTTTGTCTTCAGTTATCCTCAGAGTAAAATAAGGATAAGGATTTTCTATGTCCTTCAGCTAAACCTTGTAGGGTTCTTTGGTACAGCCTGTAAATGCCTTATAGGATGAATGGATTTCTCCTCTCAAATTCTCATACCTGAAGTTAGTTCTTCCATAGAGGCTGATGAATACTATTCTACTGAAAAAATTCAATTTTCCACTCTCTTCTTTCAAAGCTTGCCAACCTTTAGATGATTATTCTGAGATGGTTATCTGCCCCCCATTGTTTTCAATTTGTTCTTAAGAAAGATGTCTGCTGACTTTTCTCTCTGGAAACAATCAGAATTTTGAAAGAGACCATAGCACCTTAACTGAATCTCATTAAGAATAATAGGAATTGGTAACCATTTTGAAAGGGAGTAGTGGATGAACTTCTTTGAGGATTTTACCTCTGGTGAAAATAGTTGTAAAAAACCACTATTTAACTTAAGCTTTTTCAAAAGTTTGTCTGAAAAAAATGCCAGTCCATTTTTTTTCTTTACTGTTGGATTGAATAGCCTCTCCCTGATAGGTTTGTTCAATTTGGTTTTATATGCTTCCATGAAGAGAGCTTTCACAACCTTACTAACTAGTTTCTGTAACTATTGTTATAGTAAGAAAGCCTTTCTTAGTATCTAATGTCTAAATCTTCCTTTCTGTAAACTAAGATCATTATTTCTTGCCCTATCCAGTGACACAGAGTACTGTTGTCTTTATAAAAACTTTGATACTAAGAACTCTTATATCTCTGAAGTCTTCTCTAACCTGAAAAATCAGTATTTTCAACCTTTCTGCCAGTCATATTTTATTAACATCTTGTCCTCCTAATTACCATCCTCAGAACTGACCTCAGTTAGTCTGTACCCAAAAATGTTATTCCTCAAACTGGTCAAAATACTCCTTATCGATGTCAAGCAATGCAGAAGAATGGTTTGTATGCATCAGATCCATTGCACACAGTGAGTGAATCTCTCTAAATATGCTACACAAGGATTTTATCTTTCCAGAATTATTTCCTATTTCCAGCCACGTGTTTCCCATCTTGCACCTGTGCATCCACTTTCACTTTTCTAAGAGCATTAATTTGTTCTCATCTAACTGAATTCAATTTTCTTGATTTTATATGATTTCTCTGGTCTATCAAGATTACTTTGAATTCTAGTCCTTTATTCAGTAGTGTGTCAACAGTCCCAACTTGAGTGTCTGCAGTTCATGCAAATTCGTGTTTTATTTCATCATTTAAGCTAGTGATGAGAGTGCTGACCAGAACAGAATTCAGGACAGACTTTCTAGTCTGACTGGTCTAGTGCTAATTAATCTTTGGGTATGATTTTTAACTGGTTTTGTACCCAACTGGTGATTTTATCACAATATTTGTTTGCAGAAATGGTAAGTGAAACTTTCCATTCCAACTTCAAAACATACCACATCTATTGCCCTCTGCCTTATCTACTAGGACAGCCACCTTGTCAGGAAAGGAAATCTGGCTGGCTTGACATGATTTGTTCTTGACAAATCCATATTGGCTGTTTCTCATCATCTTGTTTTCTTCTAGGTTTTTATAAATTGATTGTTTAGTAATTTTTTCTACTGTCTGAGTATCATATTTAGTCTGTCTGTAAACTCCTACTCATTTTATTTTTCTAAATTAGCATAATCAAACATTGAAAGATTGTCAGGTTGCTAGTACATTTTGTCAAAAATTATTTTTAACTACCTGACTTTGCTATTTTAAATCGATGGACAATAGTATAATTTATGGACATAGTTTTTACAGGAAATTCCTTTCTACTTCAAATCTTTCCTAGATATATATCAGACTGAAAGAGAAAAAAGGGGATTGGCTCTAAGCTTACTGGAAGCAGTGGAAAGTCTCCCAGCTGAGGCTTCAGGCTTTGGATAAGGCTCTTAGTATGTGTCTGGCACTTGCATCAGTCTGGCACCTGCATCAGTTTGACAGACAGATCAATTTGTGAGCCTGGCTATGCAAACTGAAAAGTCCTTAAAAAGGCTTTGCCGCTATACAAAATGGGAAGCAATGACATACTGACCATAATTTCATTGATTAATGTAGCACTGCATATTTTGTAGGAGTCACTGCTGTGCCAGAGTTTTCTGTCAGTAATTAGACAATTAATAAGAAGAATAGAACTGCAGTGTATTACATTAGAGAAAGGAAAAGTGAAGAATGTAAGGAATTTGATGCTCTAATAAAACCTGCAGCCAATTAAAACATCTGGAGACAGTTTATGCTATTGAAGGGGTTTGTTTGGTTTTAAAAAAACAAATGCAATAAAACACCACTAAATATAAATGAAGAAAAACCCAACCAGAGTCAATGTTTTATGGTTTATTTATGCAATTGTAAGGTCGCCATCTGGTGGTTGTTTTAACATCAAAAACGTGAGGTTGTTGATTTATGGTTGTGGTGTTTGAATTTCATAAAAAAAAAAAAAAAAGAATATAGGTTCAAATACTATCATGCTGAGTTTTCTTCCAAGGCTTCTGCAAAATTTTTGCTAAATAGAACATGAGATGACCAAAAAGATCAACATCTGAGTAATGACTATCCTAACAAAATGTAGGGAATGGAGGTTCCTATAATGATTTTAGCCAGGATGCCCTGTGGATGGGAGTCATAAGATGTGTTTTGCTGTCTATATAAAAACTCATGTTCATGGAAAAAAAAAAAAATCAGTAAAAACACTGACAAAGAATATATTTTAGATTCCAAAATCAAAGACAAGATTTATCTTACCCAGCTTCAGCAACTGAAAAATTAAGCCAGCTAGTTGTCTGGGATACCTTTGTAGTCAGTGAAAAAATACAAATCCTTTTAAATAACAATTGATCTTCACCTAATAAGGGCATGTATGATAAATATGATGAAACATCCTCTAGAAGGCTCATCTCTGTCTCTAGTTGACTAGCTTAGTGACTGTGCCCAATCTTTAGACAAGCTCATTTTCGGCGAGGCACACAGCGGTGCTAGCACGAAGTTCGGCGGCTCCATGCTAGACCGAGGCAGCAGGCGGGTTCCCGGCTTCAGGGAAAACCGAGGCAGAGGAGAGAGGCCCGCC
>VZSC01005866.1:82275-100699 GCA_013398225.1 Steatornis caripensis | reverse complement strand
TTTTTTTTTTTCCGTGTTCCGGAAAAGCAAACAAACCCTTACGGCGAGGGGAAGTAACTCGCAAAACTTGTCGTTTTGAGGGTTAACTGCCCTCGCAGTTAGGAAAAAGCTGTGCCAGAGTCTATTCATTGCGAGAGTTCAGACCCTGAACTATTTTTTTTTTGTGCCTTTTCAGATCAGAATTGAAAAGAAACGAAGGTGAAAGGTACAAGAAGGTTGTCTCTGACAGCAAAAGCTTCTTTTAAATGCCGGTGGCAGGGGTGGAGAAGCAGCCGGCGCTGGCTGTTGGGAGACCTTAGGAAGTTTGTTAGTGAAACTTTGACAAATATGTCTTAACTACACGATTATGTGATGACCGTATAATCTGTAAGTGCAATTGCTAAATATGGCATATAGTCGCTTTTTTAAAGCGCCTCCCTCCTCGCCACCCGTACTGCAGTTCATATGGGTGGGAATGGCCATTTTGCAGGTTTTCCTGATGTTATTTTAATATTATGGTAGCACAGAAGAGATGAAGTCTGTCTACTCTCACGTGTTGATTTTAAATTTTGTGCCCCGTTTTCCTGAGCAAATAGGAGAGGAGGGGAAAAAATAAAAAGGAACACAGTAAACGTTGCTTTAGATGGTAAAGTAGATCCGCAATACACAGCTAGACGTAGTACATACGGTAAAATACGTAGCACACAGATGTTTTGAGTATCTTGAATACAGAGATGTGCGTTATTAACTGTTTGGGGATAGATCTAGTAAAAATACAGTGTTCAAACTTGACCTGTTTTCTTGAATATCTGTGTGCTTTCTATTGCCTGATATATTTGCTTAAGCTGAACTCTACCTGGCTGACTCTAGTTACTCAGAGTTGCTTTTGTGAAAACTTCCAGTTTAAAAGAAAAAAAGGTTATGAAAAGCGAAAATCTTCCTGGAAGTAAAAATATATAAAATACATTTTTTGTGTGCTGCTTTCAGATGGTAGTTGAGTGTATAGCAGCAGTATGTTTAATGTAATTTCACTTTGAATAATACAAGGTTTTGGGGATATAAATCCATCCAAGATTTAAAGATGGAAGAGCTGATGGACCTATGCTATCAAACATTTTTTAGCAACAGAATTTACAAAATATTTAGTTTCCAAATAACATAAAAAATATGTTGTTTCCACCTTGTAATTTTAGGGGCATAGGGTTTATTCTTGGATTTTCAAACGCTTACAACACATTCTGACTTTCCCTTTTGGTCTACGCATATGCCTGTGGAGTAATGTCTCTAAGCTTAGTTTTGAATCTGCTGGTTTTACTAGTAATTGCAAGGGTCTAGAAATGCACAAAATGCATTGCTAAACTGAAAATAGATTATTTTATTTGAATTGAAGTGGCTTTATAGTGGCAAGTTTTGCCTCAGTATGTTTGTGCAATCGTATGATGCCAGTTTGAAGTTAATGGTTCGCTGAGAGCTTAGTGCTGTCACCTCCAAGAGTTTACCGTGTCGCTGTGGTTAGCACTCTTTCCAGATAGAAATGTATTGTTTATTTGTTTTTGTTGTGATTAGTCATGATCTCTTCACTTGATACAGTAGATGATAAAATTGGTTTATATTCAGTAAGATATTTGCTTACATACTGCTATATTTTCTGAACTTAGCAGTGTATGCATCGCATTCAAATTGTCAGTCTTGTGCTTGGAATATGTAAGAATTTTGGATTTTTTTTGTTTCTATTTCAGTATAATATACTCTTCGCATATCTCATAAATTTTGCACTTGTGTGTATTTTAAGATCAACTCAAGCAGAAGGATGTAAGACATAAAATGTCTAGCTATTTTCTGAGAGGCATTTGGCCACTTTTCCTGTCTGTTTAGCTGTGTTAAAGGTATGCTGAATCAACAGCGCTGTAGCATTAGTCATCTCTGTGTTCTCCAAGGCCTGGAGTTGTGTGCTTTCTTCACATCGAGTTGCCTGTGTAGTTCAACTATAACTGTTTTGTCTTTGATTTTTAATTTATTATATTGATCATTTGAGCAATGTGAGAGGAGTGCAGAATGCTAGAATATTCATTGTGTTCCTCGTGCTAGATAGAAAATATACTGCAAATATTCCTTTCCTTGTACCATCTCTCAGAACATGTTTGGTACCATTCCGATATAGTGATTTGGAAACAGTTCTAGAGTTTGTAAATGTTATTGTAAATAGAGGTAAGAAATACAGCATTACAGTCAATGAGCCATTGGGCTTTTGTGGCTTCTCACAGTGTGTCCTTCTACATACAGTTGTTTTCCTCTTGGTAGCTATGCAGTTAGGTGATGAGACTGGCTTTTAAATTCTTCAGTATGACAAGTTGTTTCACCCATCCAGAGCAGTTTTTTTTCTTTACTCTTATGTAATCTAATAGGCTAAATAAAATTTATCAGTGCCTGGAAACTTACCCTCTTTTAGATTTCTTTTATCCTTTATTGGTGTGCAAAACTAATGAGATTAAAGATTTAGGACAAATCATATGGGGGAATTTATTTTTGGAATTGGTTGTCCTGTATTACCACTAGGAGTTGTAAGTAGGTTGTCCTAGTTCTGCCTCCTTTGTAACAATATTATATTTTTATTGCGAATCAAAAAATAGCATTAATGTAAGAGAAAAAGCTTAAAGGAATACATTTTAAGGAATACATCAAGCAGATGTATTCCTTAAGTTAGCATGCGCTTACTTGCATTTATCTGATGGATTTTTGACATTATTTCTCTTCTTCTTACTTCTCCTAGTAAGCATTTATTTCAGCCTCTCTGGACACATTATTTTATGTTTACCTATGTAGTATCTTATTCTGCTGGTCTTTGCAGTGGTTTTTGTGGGTTTGTTTTTTTAAAAAGTCTTTGATCTTCTTCCTGAAAGTGTTTTCTGATATACTTTTATCATTGGCCTATTATTTGCTTCATAGAATCTGTAGGCTTTGGAAAGATACTGAATTAACCTCAGTAAAACTGCTGTACAATCTGATTTTAGATACTGGATGTGATGGGATTGCTTAGGAACCCGCGTAAGAAATCCTATTGCTTAAGTTGCGTGGGTAGTTTTAGAGCTATCTGAAGATCGTAATTTTCTTCTCAGTTTTGTACTTCCTTTAAGAGTGGAATATAACACACGGATTTTTTTTTATCTATAGGATTAGTTTTGCAAAACCTCTCATCTAGTGGAGCTGTTGAAATGCTGAGTGGAGATTAGGATGAGTTGGCCTGTATGCAGTCATTTTTTTTGTTCGTGCCTTTCTTCTTTCCATTGTTACTTTGTATGTAGCCTTGCAGTATTTTTAGTTCTGATGAAACTGTCCTAATAAAGAATATTTAAAGTCTGTGTGTGTGCTTTAACTTCAGTACAGTTCCATTGCCATGAATTTGATTCACTTTGATTTTTATTATGAGGTTATCTAGGACCAGCAATATACAACAAATTGCACGAGATGCTAGAATTTGTGCTCTGAAGGGCTTTCAGTTAGATAGGCAAGATGCACAACTAATGGAAGAGAGGTAATCAGCTGTTCCTCAGTACATGTTTTCTTATGGATGAGTGTCTTGTCTGATCATAAGTCAATGCTGCCTGATATCCACGATCTTACAATTATTGCAGAATTGTAGCTGTTCTTATGCCACTGCTATTTTATTGGTACAGGAGGTAATGATACACTGTTGGCTCCAACTCAAAGCACTATGCATGTGTTTTATGGGGTTGTTTTCAGGTTTTTTTCTTTGTTGTTTCTTGTTATTTTTTTCATTTTGAATGCGCTTGATTATTTTTAAGACTTTTTGTGATAGTAAGTTAAGCACAGAACTGATTGTGTGGTTTGGTCTTTATTTTAGAGTATATGTTTATTTTGCACTTTTTTGTCTTATGATTCCTTTATCCTGTTTATTTTTTTATGTCGTCCAATTTTGATTTTACAATTCACTAACAATTAGCATGTATTAGTATGTACTGAAAGGCCATTGGTAGACTGATGTCCTCCATGGATGGGTTTCCTGAGTCAGGTTTTTCTCTGACCCGGCAAACTTCTTAAGGATTCTTAGTTCTGAGGGAGAAACCTTAATATTACTTAAGTACTGTCTTAAGCAACTGTTACCAAGCTTTAAATTTTTGCAGCTCTGACGTAGAGGCAATGTTCTATGTCTTTTCTATAAACACAGAAATGATGGCAGATGATTTAGACAAATTTATTGAAGATCAGAAGGCCAAGTTGGCACAAGATAAGGCAGAACTTGAAAATGATCCACCTTACATGGAAATGAGGGTAAGAGTATTAAATAGTTTTCCTGAATTTAAACACTTCTGTTGCTAGGGTCTTGATTTAAGCTTGTTTTTACAGTGCTCTTAAAGCTGTATTTGTTGTTAAAGTGTATATTAAAGATTTATCTAGTCAAAGTAATTTTTAACTTAAATACTTTGTATGTAGAATTTTAGAAACCTGTTTGCCACCTGGCATACACAGTAACATTTGTATTTTGCAAGTGGGAAAACTCTGGTAGATGGTTATTAATTGTTCCTTCCCCTCTCCCTAGGGAAGCTGACTAGCAGGGGTCTGCTCTCTGCCCACTCCAGAGCATGGGTGTTGGGATGAGGACGGATGGTATAAAAATCCTCAAATTTCTGTTACAGAAACTAGGAAATACAAAATGCAAATTGCTTAATCCAATGAATTAAACAAAATCTGTTCTTATCACAGTTTTCCTATTAGAAATTTTAGTACCTAATTCTAAAGCTATAAAGATTTTATAATTTGCAGGTCAACATGAAGTTGTTTACTAGTGTCAGTACGTGGCAAAAAGCTATATCAAAATAATTCAAGCTAGCTAAGTGTTATGGTAACTAAATAAAGTCCTCGGTAAAAAAAGGAGTTTCGATTTGTCTGTTGTTTGCCTTACAAAGCCCCAAACAGCTTGAGCTGCAATAACATATAACATATAACATATAACATATAACATATAACATAACAGCAATTATAATACTGAGTTTTCATTCTTTTTTGTTTCGTCAGAAGGTTATGAGAATTCATCTTTCACCTTCTGTGTGTAATATAAGTATTTTTACCTAGTTACAATAATTCTCTCTGGAAAGCCTTATTAGTTCACTCCAGAAAGTTAATTCTCAGGGAGCTGTGCAGAGTTGGGCTTCCTTTGTTTTTGCCCCCTCTGCTCAGAGCAAGTTTAAAGAGGAGGATAATGTTTCCAGCCTATAGCTCAATAAATTCCTAAGCTGTATGGTGCAAGTGGAACAGGTTACAGGGAACAGATGTGTTAAACTTGTCCTGTAATACCCTGTAATTCTTTCACAGTTTAAAGCAGGGTGCAGTACGTCAAATCAGCTCCCATAAAAAAACAGAGATATGTGTAAACTATGAAACAATTGTGGATTATGACGTAAGTCACAATATATATTGTCAACATATTTCGTGACATGAAATATATTGAAACATATTGAACTAATAATTCCTGTCTCGATAACTACTTTTTTGGTAGTGTTAGTGAAATGTATATCTTGCTTAATGTGTTAATCCAGCATCGCTTTCAATCTCTCTATTCTCCAGTGCTAATAATTGTGTTAATAATGTTGTTCTTATATGTGATATTTCTTTTACCTTGTGACGCAGCAAAGTGTTTTGTTTTGTTTTCAGAATAAGGAATCAGAGAAGCTTTCTGAGACTAGCAAAATGTTAATCTCCATGGCTAAAGAAAATATACCTCCAAATAGACAACAGAACTATCCTTTAGGTATAGTATATTTTTTTGTATATGTCTTCTGGATTTAAGTAGCATTTAATTGCCTTTGAGAATTTTTGGAAGGGAATTACTGCTTTGGATTTTTAATTATAAGATGATCATTGTAATTCAAGTGCATACCTGTCCTTCAGTCTTCCAAATGTCTTGGGATTGTGTGGAAGTTTTTTTTGTAGTTACGCTTTTTTTCTTTCAATAAGGAAAATATGCCAAGCAGTTTCTTTTTCTTCTTGTAAAGGTAGCTCAATTTAAAACAAAAAAAACCACCCCAAAAGAAAAAGCTTATTGCTTTTTGGGTGGAGCAAAATGTAATGTGCCAGCTTTCCGTACTTGTCCTACCATCTCCTTTCTGTAGGCACTACTCTTTTTCCTTAGTTACACTTGTGTAGCTCAGGTTCGTCTTGACAGCTTTAGAGCTTTTCTGTGTTCTGCTTCTTGTCAGTAGGTAATTCTTTTCGTGTGTAGACACTTTGGTTTTGTACCTCATCAATTTTCATACTGTGCTTACTGTAATTTGGGTGTAATTCTGCAGCTTCTAGTGGGAGTAAAAGCTGTTGTTTTAAAGAAGATACGTAAACAACATCAAATACCTATTGACATAATACCAATTTAATCTATCTTTTAAATAAGTACTTCTGCTACGCTTAATGTTATGTCCCCTCTATAATTTTAACAGAATTTGTGACCAGAAAAGTGCCTGTCTCAAATTAAAAAGGGGCCTGAACTTGTGAATCTGGGGGCCTGAACTGATCTTGGCTGCATAAATAAAAACATGTTTTTTATAAGGATGTTGTATAAACAGAACTTCCAGCCATCAGCAAGGCAAGCTCCTCTAAAACCTTTACAGGAAAACTTCACTAAAAATTACCTGAAATGATAATTGAATATTACTTGCTGCCAGAAGTCATAATGGATAAGCGTAGTTAGAGGACAGCACTTGAATAAGTATCTACCTCACATTTTTGGGCAGTTTTATTATGATCAGCTGGTTAGTCCTGGTGTTGATATTTCTTTGCTTAACTGTGGAAAGATGCGATAGAGAAAATAGAACACAGCAGGTAGTATCGCAATGGCTGTGACAGACCATTACATAAGCTATTTTATTATTCAAATAACTTTATCTCTTGTCAGAGAGCTGTAATAGCATGTTTCGTATTTCTTACTATAGATCGTGCTGACTGTTGACACCTAGATATAGTAAAACACATACGAAGTATTACAGATGAGGGGCTTTTGGGTGGTCTTAAGTGACAAGCAACAAATAGGTATTGCTATAATAATAATAATTTGACCAAATTAACACATTTGTCTGTCAGTGGATGGTTGTTGATGTTATTGGCTGGTTCTGCTTTAAAGGAACGTAATTTCCTTTAGATTAAGTTAGACAGGGACTTGGTTCCTGCTAAGAATGTTCCATAGTTCTAGCAATAGTTGAGAATCAGGCTAAATGAAGTTACAGTTATTTCTCAACATACTAAATGCTTGCAAACTTTTATGTAAAAATGCATTTTAAATCTTAGTTTTTTTTTAAAGTTGTCAGTATGATTGTGTGTGATTAACAGAATGTGAAATAGCGAATAAATACAGCAAATGCAGAATAAACAAAAGGAGAAAACCAGTGAAAGAGAAGGTATATATCTCTTATTCTGATAGAAGAATTCAAACAATTTGTGCACAAAATGAGGATGAATGTATGTTAACTGGAGTATTTTTGCTAGGCTCTTTTAAAGTAAGTTTTTGGAGTAGGTACTTTTCAAATATCTCATAAATCACAACCCATAATTGTTATTGCAGTGTTTCCTGGTGGCCAAAAAAAGGTCTTCTGTAATAAAATTAAATTTAAACCCTCTTTTGTTTGAATACTTTGCATATTTGAATCAAAGCACTTGATTCTCACTGATTTTTTTCTGTACAGAATTTTACTGGCTTCTGTGAAGTTACTGAATGCGTCTTCACTCTGACATGTTATTGCTTTTGATTTTTTTTCCTTGGTTTCCTACAGTTAATCCAACAATAATTTCATGTGAAAATAAAAGGCAAGAGCAAGCAGCTGAAACAAACCATTTCCTCTTCTGTATTCTATGCCTCTTCACACTTACCCCTTTCTTGAGAGTTGCAATGGTGCTTTATTTTTTAACAGAACTCACATTTACCTTATGTGCAAAATCAGGAGAGAAGTAACTTGCAGGTTAGAGAAGAAGCTCCTATGCAGATTTTGGTTAGTAGCTGAACTCTGCGAGTTGTTTCAAAATAGCGTATGACATTCTTTAAATCAGGTATTAGGTTCTTTGGTTTTACAGAACAGCAGGCTGACTCCTGTTTTGGCTCTTGAGGATACATTCCGAATACATTAGCTGAAACTGTCTCAAGCCAAGCTAGCTAAGTATATTACTAAGTATATTTCAACCTTTTGTCTGTTTCAGTAGCAGAGTGATTCTCAAGTTAGCAATTTTCATCATTTATATAATGTAATTTTTACTGTACAGACACTGATTAATGCCCTAAACATTTCAAATACTGGAGTAAAAGAAAGTACCATGCAATAAATTGAGACTGTTGTCAGTCTTGAATATCCCTCTTATATCTCTTACTCCTTGCTGCTTATTTTAGATAGACCACAAGATGTAGAAATGCTTTCAGACAAACAATAGGAAATAAAAAACCCAAATGGCTAAAATCTGTATATCTTGTTGTGTGGTTTTGTGGAATTCACTAGCTCTCTGTGGAGAGTGGTGAAAGTGGCTGCAGAGGTGGGCTTCTGGTGCAGAGGATATTTCCTATAAAGTACTTTAAAATGTATTTTGGGAACAACAAACAGCTTGCATAGCATTATATTTTAAGAGTGCAGCTATTATGAGACCTGACAGTAATCTTTGGAAAGTACTAATAGTGTGTTATGTCTACTGCAATTAAAAACACTGAGGTGGAAAGAAAAAATGATTATTGTTATCATATGGTCAGATTCCTTCTAGTTGTGTGGAAGCCAACATATTTTTCACATGCTTTATGCTAAACAAATACTTGTTGCTTTCTAGTTGCAAAGTATGTTTTCTATTGTGTGATAAGCACAGCTTAAAATATCAGAGTAATTTAGAAACTAACATGTCAAAGGAGATTTTGTTTGAAACATATATTGGCAAGAGAAATATGTACATTATTATACATTATTTTATGCGATTTGTCAAACTATCCAAATAAATTTCATTTATGTTGCATTTTTTTCTAAAAAAAAAAAAGTGCAAGAACTAGAGGAAAACTAACATCCCAAGACTAATCCATTTTTCTATGTTTTCCACCCAACTACTCATACAGGGAAGATGGCTTTTATTTCAGCTGTTTTGTAATTACTGGTTGCATAGTTCTTTTTTTTTTATTGCTGATGTGCTTTGTATTGATACAACATAGTAGAATAATAATCATTAATGGTGTTAAACTTTCAGGTGACTATGGCCTGAGCTTACCTCTTGGAGAAGAATATGAACGAAAAAAGCATAAACTCAAAGAGGAACTTCGGCAAGATTATAGGCGATATCTTTCTCAGGTAAAGCTTCTTGTCTGATTGCCTGAGTTCAGTGAGTCTTTTAAAATGACTCTATCATTTTAATTGAATTAAAATTAATAAAATCTGTGAAAATCTTTATAAGGCATTCATGATGAGCGATGGCTGATTTTGAAGATGCAAGTAAAAGTTAAGTTCAAAATTAAATGTCACAGTAAATTTAAAATTGAAATGGCATGTATGAAATGTCATAATCTTGGGAATATTCTGTATCCCTTCTTAGTCAAACAGAGAAAAATCAGGAATCAAATCATGTCTGTTGTCTGAAAATGCTCATTATCAGTGTCTTTAGTTCTTAAAATGAAAGAATGGATTGCTTTAAGAAAAGAAGTCTTTTTTTGTTAAGTCAAGTATTTTTGAATGAAAGGCTCTTTTTGAATAGTATCTTTTCCCTGACTTTTAGGGTATTTCACAGGCAAAAAGAAAGGTAGGGTGCCTGCAATATAATTTTTTTTTTCTTCCAATTAGTCGCTTTTTGCTTTCTTTGAAAGCTTTGTGCTCTTCGAATTTAAAAAAAAATCATTACCTTTTTGTGCTTTGTGTGTTTGCGCATGCTGTAGTGATTAGTTGTGATTAATAGCATTGTTTGCTTTGTGCAAAATTGTTGCTTATATTTATTATTTTCCATTAATAAGGTTTTGAAGCACTTGTTGATTTCTTTTTTCCTTTGCAATTGCTATTGTTGTTGGCTAATGCTGACTCTGCAAAAGTTCTTTTAGTAGACGTTTGCCTCAAGGCTTATCAGCTACAGCAATGTTATGAGTTCAGATTTTTTTTTCCCCTTGATATCCATACTTTACAAAGCTGGAATAAAATAGTGAACTCTGAAGTATTATGATCTGTCATTGGAACTGGAGTCATGGCATTTTTCTTCCGTGTCACTGTGAAATCTCATCAGTGGTTCTTAGGAAAGCAGTAGAGCCAGTTACTCAGGACCTAGTGGACAGCATGTAAGAATACAAGTATTGTGAGTAAAAAATAATACTGGGGGCACAATTTTGCAAGCTTTGTTCAATTACAGTTATTTTTAATTATTTATATATTATACTTTCACATACATATTATCTTCAAATTTAATGCTGTCCATCCATGTTGTTCAAATTAAGCAACTTCAGTAAAGGACCAGGAGGTAATGTGGTAGAAACACAACCTTCTCTTTTTTTCTAGAGCTTTGAATAACATGCATACAGTACAAATTAACTATATTAGCATGCACACATCATTACATTCACAAGTAATGATAGCAACGGCAGAATTAACTGGCTTCGTAACCTCTAACCAAAAAGGTGCTTAAATAATTGTTGCTTCTTGTTTAAACTTCAGATTATTTTCAAAGTTAGAATATTGTGTTAAAACTTAATGTTTCATAATTCTCTACCAAAGTACCTCAATAATATAATTTTTACATTAACTTCTAGTGTTCTGTTCTCAGTTGAACTTCAGTTTTGCAAATTTAGGTTTACATGAGGTTTTTGTTTTTAATGTAGTACACGTTAGCCATATTAAGCTTGTAAGGCCTGAGGAAGAGATAGGATAACAATCTCTTAACTTCTTTTCCCCACATAAAGAGATAGTGCAACTTTTAGCAGCTCTCATGGTGACAATATTTTGGTTAATAATTTGTTCAGTCTCGCGTAGAAAACCAGTTTCCATATTAGCTTTTGATTTTTGGCAAATGCCTTTTTAAGATCAGAGCTAATCTCTACACTTGTGTTCAAAGTGTGAAAAGATTTACTTAATAATGGGGATTACAATTCATTTGCTTTTTCTAGTAAAAATAACTTAGTTTTCCATATTAATCTAGTTGTCTCAGTGCTTAAATATTTGCATGGTTATTAAATCTCTTAAATCTTTTAATGTGTAGTTGTGAAGTACAATTCATAATAATGTGGTTTTGTACTGGAAGAGGTAGAGCTCTTACCTGCTGACATGCTTCTAAGCTTTTAAGCTACGTTATGACATAGATAATGGAAGGAAACAATGCTAGTGAAATTCTGTATCTAACCTGTTCCCCTTGCCAGCCCATGCCACACAAATAGAGGATCTTTTTATTAAAGATATTCAGATTTATAAAACATAAGTTGATTGACTGAGAATGGCCTGGGGATGCTTTTAGTAAATGAGTGTTGTATGAAGGAGCCAATAGACCTGGAATTTCTCCTGTGCAACCTGCTCTAGGCTAACCTGCTTTAGCAGGGGGGTTGGACTAGATGATCTCTAGAGGTCCCTTCCAACCCCTACCATTCTATGATTCTATGATTCTATGAAACCAAGGACCTGTTCCAGCATTGCCGTTTCATTTGGAAGGCTGATACTTTGACTTCCTGTGCAGCCCAGTTCCCAAGCTGTGGCCTAGGGAGCTGTATGGAGTAACAACATGGTGTTTTCAATGGCAGGTTCTGTTCTGAAAGTGACTGATGGTCCGTAAGGAACGACAAGATTTGGTGATGGGTCATTATCCTGAAAAGTTTGGGCACTGCTATTTTAGAAAACAGGTAGTATTGAGATACAGAGTGGTGACTGTGCTAGTGTTAGTATGGATTCCATCTGTTAAAATGAGACACACGTATGTTTTCTGCAGTTAGAAAAAGCAATTTTTCGCAATAAGTAAGGTAGAATCTTGGAAAATTCCTCTTATGCTTGTGCTTATGCTACTTGTTTACAGGAGAATTGAGTAATGATGGGAGTTTTTTGAATAAAAAAATATATTTTTTTAATATACGGAGACTAACTTATGTAATCATTGAAATAATGTAACAGGGATGGAGTGACAAGCACTTTCAAACTCAAGCTTAAAGCTTGACAAAACCCTGTCCTTCCCTCATTCCATGACTTCATTTCTGTGTTCCAAGAACATCCTACATTTTCAAAATGTGAACGTTGTCTTCAGTCTTTATTTCATTAAATTGATCAGATTTATTTCAGAAAATATAATTCCTAGGAACTATTTAGCAAGTAAGATTTGGTATTTTAAAATATATTGACTTTTATATTTTTTATTTTTAATATAGAAAAATTACCTGACTACTGGTGAAGTAGATCCGTATACTCAGGGACTATCTCTTCCTATTGATGAGCGAAGGTCTGCCAAGGTAAATATCTGGAGGAAATTAAGTGGGGTGTAACTTGAAAATGAACCTGTACGTTGGAAATCTCTTGTGAAGAAGTTATTTCCACTTAAGTTTTTTTGTTTGGTTGAGTTTTTTTACATTGTTTACAAATGAACATTGTCTTGAGGTGGTCATTAGAATAATTTTGAGAAAAGTCAAGTCTTTAAATTTTGTTGTTGCTTTTAGATTTTTAATCCTAGGTTACCTGTACTCTTAATCTGTAGGTAATTAGATGTGTAATTGTATACTGATACTAGTTTGAGGTTTGCTACTTCTAATTCATACCTGCAGGGCACTTGGTGTGTTCAAAAGCTCTAGTGGTTGTGCTTAGGTTTTGTTCAGGAATAAATATTGATCTAATAAAGAATGTTGGTTTACTTGTGTATACACTCTTCTAATTTATTACTCTTCTTATTGCAGCCTGGGGATAATTTTAAAAATATTTGCTCGTGGTTGTTTCTACAGTGATATTCTTACCAGTTCCTATCAGAACTAAAGGAAGCGTGCTTTGTGCTGTACGCAATTTGTTCTGATGTCTTTGTGTACTGGTAACCTACCTTCTTATCCTCATGTGATTTAGGTTTTTTTTAACAGATAAATCCAGGAGTCTAAATAAAAGCTGATCTGGTATTTCACATATTGCCTGCTGTTAACATAGGAATCTTCCCAATTTCTAATCTTTCTTTGAGAGTACAGATACTAACGTGTTTTGTGAAAGGAGTGCACATTCTCTCTCTGCGTTAGCCCCTTTGATGTCCCTGAGGTTTCTCAACAGTTTATGGTCTTGCTTTTGTATGTTGGAGAAAGGTACCAGCCATAACAGTGTCTCTGCTATTGGAGCTTCATGGCGGTTAAAATACGAAGATGCAACATCCATATGTGGATTTTCTTAACCTCTGATCCATTCTTCTGATGCATAGTGTGATTCTGTGAAAGCCTAAATCAGTCTTACAGAGGTCACCTGTCCACCTGTCCTTACACTATTTGCCTTACATTCCCAGTTCCTTTCTTGTATTTGCTTGTGAATTGATCCAGGAAGTTGTATCAGCAGAAACATTGTAATTTAGCAAATGTTTTTGCTGACTCAATGAACACCACTGGTTGGTTGTTAGGATCAGGCAAACCCCAGCGAAGATGCAAGGCAGAAAGAGAAGCTGTTGCTGGAGAAGGACTGGACTGTTTCCCTTTTGGGGGTTTTGTTTGATTTTGGTTTTTTAACCTATGCTGCCTTGGAGTTGCATTGTTGCTCTGTGTTTGGGGCTACGCTGTAACTGTAATCTGGTGTAAGACTTTTGCTATGGAATTTGTTGGTCTTGCCCTTGCTGTGGTTACTTAAACTTTCTGCCTCTCTTTTGCTGGCAATAATGTTTGGCCATATGAGCAGCTAGGTGGGAACACAAATAAGTGAAAATTGCTGTTATGAAAAAGCCCCAAACTCCAAATTATACTAGTGTTAAAAAAAAAAAAAGGGAGGCAGCAAGAATGAAATGCCCAGGAAGGGGAAAGGATGACTCCTCAGTGGCAGCAGACATTTGTGCTGAGTTTGTGTTAGCTTCAAGTTCTCATGAATTTTGTGTTAACCCTTGTGAGTGTGTGTGCTGAAACAGTGAAAGATAAAGTATCTTTGATTAATTATGTGGAAATTAAAGACATACCTGAGCTGGGAATGTGTCTGATCAGTCATCATTTTATATCATAACAGCTCAACATGCATTGAGATTTTCTGTACAAGTGCATTGTATCCTTTTTACCCATGTATTTATTGCTATTGCAGAACCTAAAAGCTGCCAGAAGATGTCACGCTGTGCCCTGCTAAACGGGCAGACAATGCAAACGTTAACATTCACATTTTGGTTTCCTCTGTTAGGTAAAATGTGCAGTCACACAGCATGTTCAATGTTCTGCTGAGTGTTTTGGCACCTGTTAAAGACAATGCTAGTTTCTCAGCTTTGGAAAATACCCCTCAGGCAGCTTTCATAGCTGCCTGCAAGTTTTATGTTGTCACTATAGACACAAATTTTGGCAAAAAAAAATCAGTTTTGGAAAGCATCGGTCTCATTTGCAAAACTGTTATTAAGCTGATACTTCCGTGGTGATTGAGAGGTAAATTATTTTTGTTTGAAATCTGTTCATGGGAAAGTAAATTCATATATAATGTTCAGATTATTTTAATACCTTTTGCTTTGTATTTGAAAACACTACAGTGGAGAAGAGCGTGATTCATAATATTGTAATATAATTAGCTTTTTTCATTATGTGATTGTTGTAATGAGGTAGTATAAGAGATGTCCCATAATTTTGTATTTCATGTTATATTATTAAGCTATTGATCTACAATTCCTGCATGTTTTTAGACCTGAGCAAGTTGGTTACAAATGTTGTCACCTTGCAAAAGCAGCTAGTACACGGTGGATAGATCATGTTTTTCTTACTTTTCATTGCATTCTTTGCGCTTTTGACTCTTTTTGCAGTCAGCTTAACTGCTCATTCAAATTTGACAGTTCAAGTTATATCGCAAGCTGTAATTGACACATTTTGTCTATACATGTATTTGTTGTCCTATTTTAATTACGAGTGGGGCAAGTCACAACTTACCACAAAAAAAATTTATGTGTTTAAAAATCATCTGTAAATACATTCAGATTGGAAATTACAAGGTGATTTGTAATAGAGTGAGGCTTTGGAACAATTTTGGATTAGATTTAGCGGGAGGAAACCTAACTGGTTTTAAGATGGAACTTGATATACAGTAGTATTAGTGGGGACTAGACTTCACATGCCCAAGAAGCTGACTTCTAATTACAAATTTCAGATTAAGAGAAAGTACTATGTTCAAGAACAAACAAAAACCTCAAAGCAATTCAAGTCCTGTTTGTACATCACAAAGAAGGGGAAGGGCAAGCACACAGCTCGCATGTATTCATTTAATACTGTAGTTCTATGAAGTTAAAAGCTACTCAAAAATGCAAAATTATGATGGCCTTTTCAATGCCTGTTTTAGGAGAAACTACGGCTTGAAAGAAACAAGGAGTACAATCAATATCTCAGGGATAAAGAAGAATGGAATGAAAAGCTAAGGAAATTAGGGAAGAAAACCAGAGAGGTAATACAGTTTTACTGAAACTGATACAAAGAAGAGCATAAATTATCTGGTCAATTGTTTTATCACTGACTTAGGACATAGAAAGTAAGACAAAGTGAGCAAAGAATGTTGTTCAGTTAGGCCACAGTTTTATTAATAAATCTAGCAAGTCGTGGTTACGAGTCATACAGTACAGTTCTTGATTCCTACTTTGGTCATGTCTCTCTGGTAGAAGGATGCTTTCATTCTGTGTGTCTGAAGCAAGTCCCTGGATTGTTCTTGGTGATAAAAGTGATGGCCAAAAAAATGCCTCTTTGGACAAAATGTTGTGCTCCACACAGTGTTCCTTAGCTTTTATTTGTAGCGGCTTTTTTCTCATTCTTTGGACAGTTCATGAGAAAGCAAGGCAAGTGCAGGCAGCTGTCGAGTGTATGCTGCTGTGCATTTGTGAATTAAAAAAAAAATCGTTACTGCTGAAAGTCAGCTAGATAAACGCTTAATTGAACTCAGATTCTGAGCTGAGGTCTTTGATTTGTGTGGCAGTAGGCAGCTAAGCCCCTTGCAACCGCTCACTCGCTCCCTGCCCCCCCTCCAGTGGGATGGAGGAGAGAATCGGAAGGGTTAAAGTGAGAAAACTTGTGGGCTGAGGTAAAGACGGTTTAATAGATTAAGCAAAAGCTGCACACACAAGCAAAGCAAAATCAGGAATTCATTCACCACTTCCTGCGGACAGGCAGGTGTTCAGCCATCTCCAGGAAAGCAGGGCTCTATCACGCCTAACGGTTACTTCTGAAGACAAAAGCCCTAACCTTGAGTGTTGCCCCCTTCCTTTGTTCTTCCCCCAGGTTTATATGCTGTCCATGACATCACACGGTATGGGATATCCATGTGGTCTGCTGTCCGGGCTGTGTCCCCTCCCAGCTTATGCACCCCCCAGCCTCCTCGCTGGTGGAGTGGGGTGAGAAGCAGAACAGCGCTTGACACTGTGTTAGCACTGCTCAGCAGTAACTAAAATACCCCTGTGTTATCAACACTGTTGTCAGCACAAATGTAAAATGTAGCCCCATAATAGCTACTATGAAGAAAATCAACTCTATCCCAGCTAAAACCAGTACAACAGTCAACAGGGGTTTTTTAGGTCTCATTAGTATTCTTGTGAGACCCTTTGTTTTAGTAATCCAGAAGCAATATATTGATCTGAGAGCTCCTCTCTACTGCTTGTTAATTTTAAAATCTCGTGTAGAATGGGTAAATTTTCTTTTTTAAATATTGTTGCCTTAGTTTAGTGATGTACTGCAATAATTTGGAACTCTCATCTAATGCAGGTTTGATTTAAGAAGGCCTTTCACTTTTTTTTAACATGGAAATTCTTAAGTGTACAGTAGTGTGAGAGCTGGGTCGTTCTATGAAGGGACTTCTATTTGTACTCACAACAGCTGAAAGTTTATTGTCTTTCTTACAGCAGTCGGCAAGTGCAAATACCCATGTATTTCTAAGTTCTGTCTAGAAGAATGTTTCTTGTCTGTCTCCAGAAGGATTGTTTTCTTATGAGAAAGATCTTTTCCCCCAAGTGCATTGGAGTGTCATATATTTGAAAACTTTTTTAATCTGTGAAGACAGCTATAAGGCAGTATTCAGGCATCCTTTACATGTTGGAATTCAGTATCTAGTTCTTATTGACTACTTCAAGGCTTGGAGCGCTACACTACAGTGATGCCTAGGAAATATGTGGCAAAAATGCAGCTTGTGTTTGTGTAACTGAGTCTATAAATCCCTAAAGATTTTTCTAGATGTTTGGGCATTTATGTTTCCTCAGCTGACTTACCTGTTCAAGTCTATTTAGGGAGTCAAGGTTTTTTTCTTTCAGCTTTGATTGACATCCCATAGGATCTTTACATTATATTTTCGTTATTCTTGTGTAGAAACAATTTTGCTGTCATAAAAGAACAAACAGGAAAAAAACCTGGTGAGGATTTGTTGAGGTTCATACATATCCGAGGGATATTTAACTTGGAGCAAGAGTCAAATGAATCGGTCTCATGATTAGCGTACGTGACCTCAAAAGTTTGATGCAACAGTTTAGATAATCATAGGACAGACTTCAGTTGCAAAGAACCTCTGGAAGTCATGCAGTACAATCCCCTGCTTGGAGCAGGACTAGCTTCACAGTTAAATCAGGTTGGTCAGGCCTTGTCTGATTGAGTTTTGAAAGGATAGAGAATTGGCAGTTCCTCTGGGAAACCTGTTCCACTGCTTTAACTGCTTGATCTGAACTTCTTTCTCTCCATATCTCATCGGAATTTCCTTTGCTGCAACTTGTGACCGTTGGTTCTTTGAAAACAATGATTCCGGCATCTCTGTGGCCACCCATAAGGTAGAGACCGCAATTACTATTTCCTCCTGCCCCCATACGTAACCTCCTTAACCTTCTCTTTCCAGGCTGATCAAACCCAGCCCTGTCAGCTTCTCCTTTATAAGCTGAAGTGCCTTAAACATCTCAGTAGCCATCCTCTGCGCTTTCTCCAGTTTGTCAGTATCCATGGGGAGGAGGGATAACTGGGCACGCTACACCAGAACCTGAATACTGAACAAATACTGAGCAGCTTGACCTGCTGACAACACTCTTGCTAGTACAGCCCAGGGTGTGATTGGCCGTCATCACTGCAAGGATGCACTGCTGACTCCCGTTCAACAAGTTGCCCACCACTAACCCAGGTCTTTTTCTGCAAAACTGCTTTCTAGACAGTCAGTGCCCAGCCTGTACTGGTGCATGGCATTATTCTGTCGCAGGTGCAGAATTTTGCATTTGCATTTGTTGATCTTCATGAGCTTTTTGTCAGTGTATTTCTCCAGTTTGTCAAGACCCTTCTGAGTGGCAATCACACCCTCTAGTATATTGATTCCTCTTCCCAGTTTGGCAT